>OX467713.1:35898803-36498803 GCA_950111635.1 Agelastica alni
AGCAATTACGGTGACAATCTCGGTGATCAATAGACAAAATCATCGCCCATCGCGTGATCACTGCGACTCAAAACCTAAACAGCATTAACTACATTTTCCGACCACCGCGGCCCTTGTAACCCTGCCGGCCCCAAGCACGTCAATTTATTCATTTGGACATTAGGTTACTCGTTTAAAAGGACTTTAATTCAATGATTCACATTTTTGTCGTTGATAATGCGATTTTTACACGAGAGACTGTTCTAGCATTCATTAAAATCATTTTACATTTGTTACGATCCCATTTGTTTTTATTTTACTGTAACTAAATTCTTTAAGCCGACTTTTCAAACAACAACATGACATATCGTATTAACACTTTAACTGTCAGCGTGTCTCAAGGTAACGAGTCCTAGAACTTAATATTAAAAATATTTTTAGGTCTGAAGATGATTTTTAACATCCGAAACTTATTGCGTGTATTAAGTGCTTTCAGTGTTTCATTAATAAACGTAAAGATGTATAACGTTAATAGAACAATAATAACGCTGTTTTTTTATTTCAGAATGCCACGCTGTGCTTCGTTCTTTCACTACAGCGATCACGGAGAAACTCCACCACGCTCTCCTTCTAGTCCCGCCAGTAGTCCCATAGCTGGTATATCCTCCCGAAGTGTGAGTCCATCGTCGCCTCGATCACCAATAACTGCTTCGAGACATAGCGCTTTTTCTCTAGTTTATCCCAAAGAATTTAATAGCAGTAAACATTGTCTAGATGTTTATGGTACGTCAATAAACTAATTTTTTTATTTATGGTCCCTATAAGGTCGTTATCTGTTAAAACAAATAATAAACAAAAATTTGCAAAACAGTAAGGCTACCCGAGCTTAATAATTCAATATTTAATGAATCTATGTTTTTCATTATCTCTTTAAAAATTCTAACATTACCTTGTTCGTAATATTTATTGTTAACAAGATTATTTGCGTAGTTTCGGTTCTGTGAGCCTGTTGCTGTTTTTACCTTGGGCAGGTAGCTGGTCTGACCCATAAACCCTTCTCCTTTTTCCGGTCTTGGGACCGGCAACATAATCACAGGGCTACTCGGTTCACTCTGCAATCATGCAGCCAAAATCCTTTTACATAAAAAAAATCCGGACGAATGGCGCGTAAGTACCACATTCTTACTGTTCAAAAAGAGGAGACAATGTGTTTTATAGACCTGGAAAAGGCGTTCGACCGAATACAACTGAAGGACGTGATACACCTTCTATACAACAGGCAAATCCCATATAACGTTATAAAAACCATCGAAAATATTTACCAGAGAAACAAAATACAGGCCAAAATTAATGACACAACTACCAAAGAAATTCCTGTAAATAGTGGTATTTGACAAGGAGATTCCCTTAGCCCCTTATTGTTCAACATAGTTAGGACGAAATAATAAAAAGCACTCGTAACCTGAAAAAGTATAAAATGGGGAACAAAGACGTTAAAATCCTATGCTACGCAAATGATGCTGTTCTGATTGCAGAAAACGAAGATTACCTACAGAGATTACTATTCAAATTCAGCACAACGGCAAAAAGTCTAAAAATGAAGATATCTGCAGCAAAAACGAAATGCATGACCATCTCAAAAACACCTATCAGATGCAAACTGGTTGTGGATGATAAAATTATTTAACAGGAGTTGAAGTTTAAATACTTCGGCATAGAAATATCTTGTGACATTGAAGCTTAGGTAAGAAACCAAGCGGCAAAAGCAGCACGAACCACGATACAGTCCTCCGAAACAAATATATCGGAATCGAGACCAAATCTCGAATCTACAAAGCGACTATATTAACATACACAGCGGGAACTAGACCAGATATATCGAACATAAAGAGAATATTAGAAACCACCGAAATGAAAATAGTGCGCAGGATCGCTGGAAAAACACTTTTTGACAGGGAAAGAAGCGAGGACATTAGAAGAACGTGTAAAATAGACAACGTAAATGAATGGATACTGGAAAGAAAGAGAGAGTGGAACGAACACATAGATCGGATGAATAAATGGTCAAAATAACCAGAGACAAGTCGCCCTTACGGCGACGAAGTGTTGGAAGACCCCGCAAGAGATGGAGCGACATCCTCTCTAATAATTAAACGGCAGAGGATACGAAGAAAAACAAGCAATTTGCTTACATTAAAGAAGGAGAAGAAGAAGAAGATTATCCAATAAGATTTTTTTCCATCTTTATAGTCAGATTAGCCAGTTGAATTAGTATTTATATTTGCTTATTGTTAGTCCAGTTTTAAAAAGTAACTTAATAGTTTCTCTTCCAATTTATGCAAGCACTCTATCATGCAAGGAATATGAGAACGATTCGTTCGTAGCAATTTCTTCGAGAAGCTTTTAAACGTAAAGGAAAAACTCATAGATCATTTTCGTTAAGACGCTGACCACAAACAAAGATTTGTGAGGAATCCGGTAGTTTTATCCTCAATAGTCAAAATGTTTTCTTACCTTCCTATTTAAAATATTTAGCTGTTTAAAAAGATTGGCGAGAAATGCTTTTAATTAGGGTCACAAAAATAATTTGCCTATTCAGATTTGGCAACACAACAACCCGGTCCTTGATTTCTCGATCAGTAGGTATAGTCTTAATGGAATGACATTTAAATACGTCGTTTTTTAAATCACTGATATAGTTTTTATATGAATCCAAGGGGTCACTGGAATATTTTTACTTGTAAAGGAGTCGCGTATTCAAAAATGTTGAAAAACACTGCTCTAACCAGTGAGTTTACTCTATAAACGTTTTCTCCATATATGGTACTGGTACCGCTTATACAGGGTGGCTAATTGAAAATGACCCGGCGATTTTTGATTAAAGGGGGACATTTTTTTTTTGGTATTTTTGACTCCACTACTTTCAACCCCAAGCGAGGGTAAGAATTACCCTAAAATTTGTAAATGGCTTGGGGGTCAAAAAAGATGTCTTTTGAAAGCTCTTACAATTCTCTATTCAATAGTCTTAAAATTTTAAAATGCCGACAATTAATTATTGAGAAATTGGATTTTAAATGAAAAACTTATCTGCAAACAATCACGAACGGTAAAAATGTCATTCATTCGAGCTAAGAACGCCAATGGTATAAATTTAGTACCTAGTACCAATTTTTTTTTTGTACGGGACAGTAAATCGCCACAATTGGTCCGATTTAAACCCAAGAGTTTTTCACGAAGTGCATACACAGCAACCGGAGTAATTAAATTTATGGGCTGGCATTTGCGGTGACCGACTGGTGGGTCCTTTTTTTCTACCTGGCAATTTGACCGGTGAAATTTATTTGCAATTATTGGAAGACGCTGTTGACCCTGCCTTGACTGATATATTTGAAAATAATCCACAGGATGACGAAGATCATTTTTATTTTCAACAGAACGGTGCTCCACTGTATTATGCGGCGATTGTTTGTCAGTATTTAGACCAACGTTTTCCACGGCATTGGATTAGAAGAAAAGGCAGCATTGAATGGCCTTCACGATCGCCAGATTTATCGCCCCTCGATTTCTTTTTGTGGGGACATCTTAAAAATAAAATCTATAAAAAAAACCAGCGTCGTTGAAAAATTTGCGTCAAAGAATCGTCGACAAGTGCCGTCGAATTACTCCGGAAATTCTTCGGAATGTGCGTGAACGTTTTAAACAAAATATTTATTATTGTATGGAAGCGGGCGGTCATCAGCTTGAACATTTAATCAATTAAGTAGTAAGTAAGCAACTTAAATAGTTTGAATTTTAACATGTAATTTTTTTCAAAGTATTGGGAGGAAATATAAAATTTAAAGACTATTGTATAGAGAATAATTGTAAGAGCTTTCAAATGACATCTTATTCGACCCCCAATGCCATATAAAAATTTTGGGGTAATTCTTACCCTCGCTTGTGGTTGAAAGTAGTGGAGTCAAAAATACCGGAAAAGAATTCCCCTCATTAATCAAAAATCGACGGGTCTGAGCGTTTTTCTAAAATGTTTCGGTTGTCCACCCTGTATATCAATAACGCATCTTTTGTAAATTTCTGTATGATACTCTCTCTGAAGCTCTATAGTCCGTTCATAATTTGTCGATAGCACAAAATGTGCGTCCAAGTCATAAAACGGCCGTAATAGTCGTAAAATCATAGGCGGAGGTTCCTGAGGTGTTTATTCATGTCCGTACACAATTTGTTGATAGCTCACTGCAAGTTTGACCCTCATTAGGTTTAGTACGTTTTTGATCGCATTTAATTTACGGCTCGTTGGTGTTTCGGCGTCTACGGCAGTAATTAACGTCTCTAATATTTATTTTGCGAATTTTGTGCAGTGCGTGAGTAACTTTTTTTCATATTCCTACAAACATATACGTACCTTTCGTTCCTGCTTGTTTTGTTTGATTGCTTGCGATGGCTTCGTCATCATCATCAACATCATCAAGTTTTACACCGGTACTGTTGCGTACAGTCAGTAAGTCTGTCTATTCACCAAGAGAGAAGACTATTGTTTTGAACGTTCACGATGCTCTGCTTTCTCAGAATCCCACAAACACTGTTCAGAACATAATCAAGAGTTGTGCCCACATGACGGGCGTAGGGAAGTCAACAATATATAGGTTCCTATCAGAAAGAAAAAAACAAGGTATAGCTAACCCAAATACAAACGAATACTTAAAGAGTGGGAGAAAACCTATTGAAATTGATGAATTTGCCAAAAATGGTATTCGAAGGAAAATTCACGAATTTTTTTACAAAAAAGAAATACCCAACTTAAACAAAATTTTACAAGAAGTTAGAGACGACCCGGATTTGCCTCATGTCGGACGAACCAAATTGTGGCAAGTTTTAAAAGAATTAAATTTCCGGTGGGAGAAATCAGACCGAAAATCACTTTTGATTGACCGGGAAGAGATAATATGTTGGAGAAGAAAGTATCTAAGATCTATACGAAAATTTCGGGCTGAAGGAAAGCCAATTTACTATCAGGACGAAACGTGGGTAAACGCAGGTCATACTCTCACAAAAATTTGGTCAGATAAAAATATATCAAGCTCCAGGCAAGCCTTTATGGAAGGTTGGTCTACTGGTATTTCCCCACCCTCTGGTAAAGGCAGTAGATTAATAGTTTCTCACATTGGCAGTGAAAAAGGATTTGCTAAGCATGGTTTGTTGGAATTTCAATCCAAAAGCACAAAAGACTATCACGAGGAGATGACAGCTGATGTTTTCGAAGAGTATTTTGAGCAGATGATTGAACATATACCACCAAACTCAATTATAGTATTAGATAATGCACCTTATCATTCACGACTAGTAGAAAGACTTCCAACGACTGCGTGGAAGAAACAGGATATCATTGAATGGCTGCGGAATAAGTCCCTGCCTTACAAAGATGGAATGGTTAAAGCAGAACTTTTAAAAATTGCCCGGCAACACAAATCTAAGTTCAAGAAATACGTAGTTGACAAAATGGCGGAAAGACGAAACATCACAGTCCTTAGACTTCCACCCTACCACTGCGAATTAAATCCAATTGAACTCATTTGGGCACAAATGAAAAGCTATGTGGCTAGAAAAAATACGTCATATAAAATACAAGCTGTACGTGAATTGTTATATGAGTCTTTACAACATATTACAGAACAAAATTGGCGAGATGCAGTAAGACATGTAATAGAAGAAGAACAAAAAATGTGGGATCTTGACAATATAATTGATGCGACTGTAGAGACACAACCGCTAATTATTAACCTGCAAGACGACTCGGATTCCGAAGATGATCCTGTTTATTTTGAATTTGAATAGTTTTGTAAGTAATCGTAGTTTATATCATTTAAAAATAGGTATTAATTAAATAAATGTATCTTTTACAAATTGCAAGTAACTTTTTATTTTTAAATAAAATAAAGAAATTTTATTAAAATAAAAATACAATTTACAGTACCTACAGTTTAAGAATATTAATATATTTATTTATTTAAAGTAACGTAATGATTTAATCATATACTCTACGACACTGGTCAGTCACTTCCACTCAAAATACCTACATAATCGGATTAAAAGTTCTATAGCTGTATTGTATTTCTTCAGATACAAGGTGGGTTAGTCGAAAACATCTTAAACTGCCAGTTTTAGGTTGGTTTTTGTTATTATATCATACTACCTGTCCTCTCTGTATTTCAGTTCTCTAATGAGGGTCAAACTTGCAGTGAGCTATCAACAAATTGTGTACGGACTATAATTACCATTACGATATAAGAATCAATGTAGAATATAATGAAAACTATTTGGGTAATTTTTGTCAAATTTGCCTTTTCTCAAAGTCGATCCAATATTTTTGTGATTGTAGCTCACAGCTCACAGCTATTGCAATGCCAATTCGCCGCCTCTGTTATGGTCTATGCGGTTCATGTTAAATTATTTAATTTTAAGCGTTTATATTTATGTTTGTTTTTATTTATTTTCAGGAATGAATGCTCTTATGTATGCAAACTCGCTAAATCCTGTAGTAACTAGTTCTATACCTAATTACATGTGGCAACCGATATTTTTACCCTATTCACCTGCTCATAGACCTGAATCGTTGAGTCCTGATCGAGCAACTTTCATGGATCAAGGATTTACAGAAAAAAATAAGAAAGGTAAGCACTTCTGGTCAAAATATTATTATAATTAAAAATTAATAAACCAACAGCTTTGTAAGCGCCACGGCTTGGAAATGGACTGTAGTATAAATGTTGTGCAATTAGCAAATCGTCAAAAATTACAACGTCTTTAATTTAAAGTGACTTACCTTCAAAGTTGATCTGCAAGCTTTTACTATATGTACTACGTACATATAGAACGTAGATGAAGAACGAATTTTCCAATGAAATCAATGTGTAGAAAAATAAGTAAAAAATAACAAAACTGTTTATGAAGAAGAACTTTTTGTCTGCAACTAATAATAAAAAAGTTTTCCGTATTATTTCAACTTAAGTAGGCACACTGTAGATTCTTTTTTACGGTTAAGGTTAAGCTAAATCATAATTATATAAAAATTGGGCGCAAATTGCTAAGAATGTTGCTTTAATCTGAAAGAAGCACAAATAGATAAAAGCCTTTTTAACATTATATATGCCATTATAAAGGTATTAGCTTTTTGAAAAAATTCTGGTATGATTGCTTACAATCTGTTCTATTCTCATACTTAATTCTTAGTAACGTTAATGAGCACTCCGAAGGAATCTTTAGTTAGGAAGGATAGCGTCAAAGAGGCTTATCCTTCGCCACCCCACCGATACTAACTTTTATTTCGCCCACAATACTGTTTCAAATATGCCAAATCCCTCAGGTTCAGAGAAAGCCGATGAAAAAACCCAACGCAGTGCGGGGCACTATTTCCGTTATATTTTATGACCAGCACCGTATCTTAATCCATTGTACTTCATGCACCAAGTTATGAATATACGGTAGAAAATGGCGCTGAAAAATATTATCTTCTTCTTTTTTGTGCCCTGTCTGTCTTTCGACGTTGGTGATCATCGTAGTGATAAAATTTTGAAAGGTATTACGGTCGGCGGCCGCTCTGAAAAGTTGTTCAGGGTGCAGTCCTCCTGTCCACTGCCTTATGTTTCGCAATCACACGACAGTTTTTTACGTCCAATCCAACGTTTGCCCTCCATCTTTTCTTGGATAATGAGGCAGAGTTGAGAGTACAGTGCAACAGAAGTAGCTTGGCGGGCGACTAGCCTCTAAAATAACAAATATTCGGCTGCATATACTTCACAATCGTAAACTTCTTCCTCCGATTGTACTTGAGACTCACGATTACTGAAAATTTCGTCGTCGCCGATCGGATCGTTAATCGAATGTTTTCGTTGTGCGCAGATTTTGTGATCTCTCGCCCGCCAAGCCACTTCTGTTGCACTGTACTTGGGTCCTTTGATGATATGCCCGAAATATTCAGTTCTTCTCGCCTTTATTATGTACATGAGTTCTCTGTGGGTATTAATCATATGAAGTACTTCCTCGTTTGAAGTGTGGGTAGTCCAGGAGATCTTCAACTCATTACAACGTTGTTCAGTGTTGGTTAAAATGTTTCCATGTTCCTCTCTTGACGAGTTGGGTTTATAGATTCCTGCCGTAGATTTATAAAAGATGACATCTCTCTGTTCAGTTAAACATTAAACATATTTTGTTGTATAACTCACTGATTTAAGAGTTGTTCTCCTCTAGCACAAAGTGCCACGTTTTCCAAGAAATTGAATTCCTCAAATCATCCCATCACAATGTCCGGAAATACCCTTGAACCAAGTCCCTCCATCTCGATTTTGGGAGTCACGGTGTCCAATAATATGTCCTGGCATGACCATGTTGCTAACATCGCAAAGTCGGTAAGCCAGAGGCTAGGTTTTCTGTGGAAAGCCAGAAAGTTTTTTACTCCTGATCAACTGTTAACGACGTACAAGGCTCAAATCCGACCTCTACTGGAGTATTGCTCGCACATTTGGGGTTCAGCACCAAGGCATTCTCTTCGTCTTCTAGATTCCATTCAGAAAAGAGCCATTCGCTTGATAAACAGCTCAACTCTCACAGATACCCTTCACCCTCTAGAACATAGAAGAAGAGTTGCAGACCTGTCATTGCTCTACAAATATTTCCATGGAAGATGCTCCAGAGAAATAAGAACTCTTGTACCACCATTGGCCACATTCGGCCGAAGAACTCGGCACGCTGATCAGTCTCACCCATTTACTCTCAAGATTGACACTACAAGGACCAATCTTATCGAGAATCCTTCTTTTACAGGGCTGCTACGGAATGGAATAAGCTTCCAAAATGAGTTTTTCCAGAGAACTTTGACCTGCAACTTTTTAAAAAGCGTGTCCACGATCATTTCCTTTCTATAATCCCTTCCCCTTCTAATAGTCGCAGTGCTGGCCGTCCGCGGCCCACACAATGGGTCTACCCTTTTTGCGACTATTTTCATTAAAAAAAAAAAAAAAAAAAAAAGCTTCCCATACAAAAAAATAGATTCATCCCATGTGTAGGGTGATTTGGATATCGATTTTTAAAACGCCCTGTATACGTGAAAAAAGTGTTTTTAATTGCAATAATTCCGCCTACTTTAATAATAAAATGACTTTTTATTCGACCTTTTACATTCTTCTTTTTTAAACTAGGGAAATAGAATGATTGATAACAAAGGAAATATGTGGTTTATTCATTGAGGTATTTAAATGCATATTGTACAATTATTAAACAATTTTTGCGACTTGTAACTTCAACATTTATTGTTGTTAAAAGAATTCTTACAATTCAGATTTTAGAGAATGCTTTCATATAAATAGCGTAAGTTTATCATGATTGTATACAGGATGATCTGCCTAAATGTTGGTAAGCAGTAATTTTAACAAATTTATTCAAAAAACACCAATAAACGCAAGAAAGTTACAATATCTAGGTATCTAGGACATATAATGAGAGGGCAGCGGTATGATATGCTTAGGCTAATTATGCAAGGAAAGATAAAGGGAAGAAGGAGCATTGGTAGAAAAAGAATTTTATGGTTGAGAAATTTGAGGGGTTGGTTAAACTGTAGCTCAATAGAACTTTTCAGAGTGAAGGCAAATAAAGTAAGATTAGCAATGGTGATATCCAATCTCCGATTGGAGATGACACCAAAAAGAAAAAGATTCAAAATGGAAGTTCCACAAAAGATATGCTCAGGTACACAAAAGTAATGAAATTTAAAAAACGAGATAACATTGTACCAAAACGTAGAATACGCTTTAAAAAATTAACGAACTTTTAAAAACAGAAGTGCTACGATTTCAGTAACTATCAAATTGGTTAGAAATAAATTTTGCTCTGCCTATCTCTACTATATGGCAAGCTTGCCTGGCTGCCACGGGAGCTATGGGAACAACCCCTACAGCCGCTTTAGAAGTCTTGCGTATGTAGGTTCTGCCAAGAAGATAAGGAAACCTCAGCACACATTCTGTGTTACTCCGAAAGTCTAACAAGGCTAAGGTTTTTTTTGGTAGTGAAGAAAAAACCACAACCTTACCAATATATCAAGGACCTAAGGTCTGGCCTATGGAGCTTATGATAAGGACAGGTCTAGACAGGGAACTCTAACATAACATAAGGGCACACACAATAGATCTGTAAAGGTCGCAGGGAAGAGGCTACTATAAACACATAAGCCCCATACAAGATACACGAAAATAATTACGGTGTTTGGTTGTCTTTGACTCCAAATCACCGATTTTTGAATTTTTGTCAGTTTTTTTGTTTGTATTAACAAGCTTTTGATAAGACTTTATTAAACACTGGTTTATATTTTATATTGCTACAATGAGCCGAGGATATAACAATAAAACGACATTTTAACCACCCATTTCAAGGACATTTATTTATCTATTTATTAACAAATAAGCCAAATATACTGTAAGGCCTTGGGTAGTAGTGGTAGGTACACACTTCAAAATAACAGTCTTTGTCTACGACTATTTGATTCTACAACAATTACATATGCGTTATCTATTGATGAATGGATATGATCCAACATGCTGAGACCAATGAGAAAGCTGCAATAGAACAGCTTTATCATAAGTGGGCTCTACTCCTCTAACTCGATACCGCGAATGTCATTCTAAAGAACTGTCATCTCGACTATTTGATCACGACAATAGGATGGAGAATTTAACGAGTGATAGTGATGGTCTGCGATGGTCGTAGAGAAAGTATAGTCTTCTACTCGCGTATAATATAAATATAATATTATTATACGCTCGTTGAAGAATATACTATTATTTAAGTCACATATTACAATTCACTTCACTTATTAATTTCAACCCATCTATTTTCCAATAATAACTATTTCTCTTTATTTTCAACTCAGTATATCTAACTTATTACTTCTCAACTACTATTTACCAATCAATTAACTGTCATTAACTAACTTACTGCGTTCTTATATTTTGCCATGGAACATTCCTCAACTTTCCAGAGAACACACGGAACGGCTAGCTTCGAGATAGTTCTGGTGCATTCGCCAGATGTTGGTCGAGATTCGTAACAATACCATTACAAAAATAGCGAACATAGTGAATATACGTTTGTACAGGTAGATAAAAAATAAAATTAATACAGTTATTTTACTCATTTTTCAAAATATGATAAAGATTAACCGATGTTGGGAGTGTTGGCCGATTTTATTATTATGTTCAAGGTTTATCCATAATTTGCTGTACACAACTAACTATTCCTATTTCTTTTAACATTTACAGAAAATGATGTAAGATCAATACTTCCTTCGATAACTTTATAGAGGAATACAAGATCTATTTCCAGTTTCTATGTATTAAAGTATTTAAATTAAGAGCATTTAATGTTTGCAAATATTGATCTATTTTCCATTCTCTATTTATTTTCAAATTAAACCCATAGTATCTTAGGTATTTATTTTAAATGCTCTCCAGGAGATCTGCATTAACTTTTTAGCATGGTGACCAAATGATAAATTTATATTGTGTAGTATCACTGTCAAAGTGGCGTCCTTAGGATTGAAACTGGGGAAAGGAAGGTATGGCAACATACAAGGCATCCAGTTGATAAAAATATACTAAACAAATTCACTCTAGACCTCAAACGACAAATACAAAAGTTGAAAAATGAAACTATCAACTCATATTTAAGAAATCTGACGAATGGAAAAGAAAGTAAATATTCTAAGTTGCGCTGGAAAGAACACATCAAAGTGAAAAGTGAAAAGAAGAGAACTTGAATTCATATATAGGAACATGTATTGGTTACTTGGGAGGAAATCGCACCCCTCTATCCAAAATAAACTCCTGTTATATGCACAGGTTTTAAAATCCGTATGGACCTATGGCATACAGTTGTGGGGATGCGGTAAACCTAGCAATATAGCTATAATACAAAGATTTCAAAACAAGGTGCTGAGAGGAATAGTAAATGCACCATGGTATGTTAGATATTGTGATCTACACAGGGATCTAGGAATTTTAACAGTAGCTGAGGAAATCAAAAGATATGCCAGGAACTACGAGACTAGGCTACACAATCACCACAACATTGAAGTGTTGCAGATTTTGGACAACCGAGATCAACAGAGACGATTAGAAAGAGTGAAGCCCTTTGAATTAGTGCTGTAAAGTGATAAAGTGATAAAGTGTATAAGTAGTTATCACAACAAACAAGTGATTGGTGAGATAAAAGCTAAAAAACACCAGTGGGTGATGTCTTAGATTTAGGTCATTAGTTTTTAAGTACCTTAAAGCAAAATTGCTGGTTGGTCATACTTGACCAATTGCAGTTTCAATGCAGAGAAAAAAAATACGGTTCTAACTCCCGATTTAGCAGCTAGCTTTTTTCCAATTTAATTTCCATTTAATAGCATCTCTTTTGTTCGGATATCAAGATGTCCTTTCTTTGGTCACGTTTTAGGAGAACTAAAACTGATAACCCCTGATTCATCCACCGTGTCAGTTAAAGACATATTTTTAGTTTCAATTAACTAACAAAAGTTAACACAAGCACGTTCGCTGCTAACATAAGCTTTTTCAAGTGCGAACGTGCTTATGCTAAGCGAAACAATTGTGTTGCGTGTTAGTTTTTGTGAAAATTTATATTTTGCTAAGTATTTCCTTTAATTTTTATCAAGTAAAAGTCGATTTAATCATATAACAAAATAGAAAAATAAACAAGCAGCAATACCAAACAATTACTTTAAAATTTTCAAGAAAATTGGTTTTATCTTAACAACAAAAACACATGCACAAAACAAAAAAAATATATTAAATGGGTAATTTAAAAATGACAGTCAATCAAACAACCTAAACACAAACAAAACTATTAGATTATTTCAAGCGGAGGAAAAGTGGGACTTTTCATGGCATGCTCGAGTAGGTAATGGAATGCAAGCCATGAAAAGTCACTTCTCCTTCAAATGAAATATAAGATTCTTTTTAAACGTACAATAATTTGATCATAAACACGAAATATGTATCACAGTTAAATACAAAGATGGCTCGTTGACATCTCTTATTTTTTAGTTGCCATTCGGCATTAAAAATTGTCATTTGTAGGTTTTGATTTAACGTCACAACTCATGACGTTTTAACTGACAGCCGCCACACTAGCATACTTTTCCCACCGGCGGAGGGAAAAGTAAAAGTAAAACTGCCGCTCGAGAAAAAGTTGATTTTTTTCGCAGTCAGCTCAGTACAATTATGGCCTATTTATTGTACGTTTGAAAAAAAAATCAGCTCCATTGTTTTATGGGTTTACGACCAATCGCGTCGCTTATACCCATCGATAACAAAGTGGACACGTCTTTATTTATGGAACTTGTCTTTTACTAGATGTAAAGACTAGACTAATGTTTTCAATTCATTATTTGTTATTCTGGAAGTTTATTTAAGTATTTTGTGAGTAATTTAAAACCTCGATTGCTTTTATTTCGACTATATTTCGCTATAATTGAATAATGGCTAATGTTGTAGGGTAAGACACGATTTTAAATTACTGTAAATAAATAAAATAATAACTAATAATAGATTGAGTATACTTATTCTAGATCGGTGTGCTCTGGAAATTCGGGGAATGTTCCATGACGATATATAAGAACGCGTATCGGCCGCGGAGTTTTAACTGATGACAGTTAGTTAATGCATAGCGAATTGTAAATAAAAAAATAATAGTTATTAGTGGAAATTTTTTATGAAGTTAATTGGTATTTGTAAGTTATAAATAAAAACTGTTATTTTTAGTGTAAACCACTCATTAAACAACCCATAGGCGTAACAATGTTATTTGTTATATCAAACATTTTGTCTTATCTGTTTCGAACTACAAGTCACACGTCAGTAAGCTGTCTCATAAAGAATTCAGTGATATTTTAAGCTAATAAATAACTTAAAATACACGATAGAGTCCATCTTTTGGTTGTCTGTTCATTGACACCCAATAATTTTTGTAAATACTTATTTTGAATATAAGCATCTCCACTATACATAATTGACATTTACAATCGAGAAGTTGTAGGTGTTTAGATTCTCAGCTCCTCACACCGGAAGTCCAAGAAAGATTCGGTATAAAATTAAAAGGACGAAAAAAGAAAAATTCTTTGGCCTTCACCAGGAGAATAATCCTCATTTATTAGCAGTATTTAATTCTAGATTATTCCTATTAAAAAACAATGAAATTTTTCTTATTTGTACCGTTTTTATTGTTGTACCACTTTCACATAACATCCTGTATACAAATACCCATGTTATGGTTAAATTACGCGATGTGTTTCAAAGAAATAATATTTTTTAAAACTATCGATACCTGTTATCAGCACGATAATGGCGAAGTAACATAAATATTTTAATTAGTTTATTTTGGTACCACTAGTGTCCAAAACTATATATATCGTTACTGTATAATTATCGTATAAAAGCTTTCAAGTTGAATAAAGAGAATTAGTCATTTACAACAATGGATTATTTAAATATGTTTTCTGATTAGGTTAGGTTAGGTTAGGTACCATATCTTTTTTAAAACAATAAATAGACGGTATTTATTCTTTGGACGTAAAAGTAGTGGATACTTTATTGTTGTAAAATAATTTGATTACAAAGCAGGTATCTGTAGTTGAAATCTTTTTGGTTGAGTATTCCCCAAGCTCCTGGTTTCTGGCATTCTGACAATGCTAACAGTATAATCCCAAAATAGAAACGATAAAAAAGACTATTTCTAACAAAAACGTAGTCTCTTTTATTGGTTAGTTGCACACCAAGGCAAATTTTTAAGTCATCCCAAAAGAATTTGGTTGTCTGTCATTTGCAATTAAAATTCCCTACCCCATTTGCAAATGGAATGTATAGTAGACAAAATAATGAGAACCATCTAAATTAGTTTAACATTATTTGTAAATATCCTTTCAACTAATATTTTTCCAAAAGACGATATTGTAAAAATCGGGATAACAAGCGAATGGGACAAGTAAGAAAGTCTCCAGTGGTGGATTTAGACACAGCAGAGGATATTTTATCTCATCTTCATCGTTGTTCGCTACAGTAGTCATTGTGATCATGAATATCCATTTTTTAAAGCGACACCGCCTGTGATTGCTCGTGTAAGAAAAAAGACCAAATATATCTTATGATTTAGTGGTTGCATAGTTCTAATGCTATAAATCTTGGATCACAGGTTTCGAGCTATGTAATACAGTCAGCTCGATTTTTTTGCCCTATCATCATCTACTTATTCTTATAATTTCTTTATAATTTCCTCTATTGCATTCTTTAACATGTTGATCTATGGTAACGGTGATTCTATTATCTCCACGAGGTTTTTTGCTGTTCCTGGTCTAATCAGTTTGTCCGCCTTCATTTTCTGCTCACATTTCTGTTACTGCAAAGACAGGCCATGCTATTAACACTGTTGAGTTGCTTTCTAATTACATAAAATAAATACTTGGAAGGTGACTTTTTTGTAATGATTTTTTATTGACAACTTCGTTCTGACAAAATCTTGCGTCATAATGACAATAACACCATACAAAAAATATAACATGTACAGTATGAGACAATAAAGTACAGCATGTCCCAACATTCTCCGGCCCCAAGCTTATTCCTCACCCAACCTTGCTGGAACCTTCAAGATTCGACCAAACCTTGATCTTTCGACTGGGTTTTCATTCTTCTCTTCCTTTTTCTTATTCTTTTGTTTCTTTTCTGTAGTGATAACTTCTTTACTGTTTGATTCTGATGCTGTTCCTAATTCTAATGGATAGATCCTTTGGAATGGCCTAATTGTTATTCCGTTCTTCGTTTTTACTTTAGCGACCCGGCTAACTCCATCTTTTCCATCATAAATTTCTAATATTCTTCCCATTGGCCAAAGTACCCGTTTTAGATTATCTGCTCCAACCAAAACTACATCACCAACTTTGATCTGCTCCGTCTTCTTCCTGTGACCTTTATTAACTAACTCTGCAAGATACTCATTTTTAAATCTTTCCCGTAACGAATTTCGAACATTTTGCAAATGTGTAAAACGACCTTTTAAAAATGCCGCGTCTACCTCGTCTAAATCCGCAATTTCACCCAAAAAATCTTTTCCTAACGACTGCGAATGTATAGGCCTTAAAAACCTTGCAGGACTAAGAACCTCCCACTCATCGGCGCTGGAAACATAGCTGAGTGGTCGTTCGTTAATTACTGCTTCTACATCGCAAAGCACAGTGTATAACTCAACATAATATAACGATGCTTTTCCCAACGATCGACGCAATAGTTCTTTTACAACCCTTACTAATCTCTCCCACCATCCGCCCCATCTTGCGTCATAATGACAATAACACCATACAAAAAATATAACATGTAAACTGAAAACATCCCAACACCGGGAAGAATTAGACAGGGTGACAGCCCAAGTCCCTTTTTGTTTAATCTTCTCATGGATACAATTATAAATAAAGTAATAGATCTTAACCTCGGATACAGATTGGGCATTAAAATAATTGGTATGGTGTGTTACGCCGATGATGAAGCAATTATTACCGAATCAGAAAACGACCTACAGAGACAACTCTTCCAGTTTTTCCAACTAAGCCGCCAACTTAATATGAACATTTCTATCAACAAAAAATCTACAAGACTTGTATCAGACTGATTATAACGTACGGTACAGAAGTCCGCGAAGACACCAACAACACAAACTATGGGTGGCCGAAAACACTGAGAACAATAGTGGGGAAAACAAAAAGAGACAGAGTAAGAAACACAGATATCAGAGAACAATGCGAAATACAAGATATTGTGAGATGGGGCAGACAACGTAAGAGGCAGTAGTACAACCATGTAAGACGGATGAACGAGAACAGTCCTAGAAAACAACCCGCCCGACTCGAGACCTCCCGGGAAGCCACCTAAAATATGGAGAGATAGTTAGCAATCTACCTCTCAGGAAAAGAGGCAGAGTCAGCTTTAAAATTAACAGATCGACAGATCTCCAAGAAGTTGAAGAAGAAGAAGCTATCTACCATCCTGCTTCTTCCAAAGAAAATTTAGTTCGTGCACAATTTTCCATAATTTGTTTCCTCAATTTTGGTAAATTTTCATCTTCGTTAAGCGTTTTATTACTCTGTCAAAGTATTAACAAGAAAATTCAAGTAAACAACCATGTACATCACCTTCATCACTTCCAATAATGAATTTAGGAAATATAAAATTAAAATAATCGTAAAATTATTCATTCCGATATTCTATACATTATGGCGGGCTATAATTTTTCGCGCGTATTTATTTGTACTCGTCAAATAGGTTTATTCGGCAATCGTCATGTTTTGTAGTTCAATCCCACTCTGTCGAATTTAGCAACGTGAGGTCCCTTCCAATAGTAGTTCGTCTCTGGTTTGAAAAAACTGGAGTAAATTGCATCTAATATAAATGAAAAATATAAAAAATATGGGAATATAAAAATATAACCGGAAAATTGAGACTGTATTTTCGATGAACCTATTTACGTATGCAGTAAATAATATTAATAACCTATTATTATTACATTGTTGTTTGTTGCGTAACAGTGCTTTGGAGCTTTACTGCGAAGCTTGTTAGAATTATCTACCTAATTAGCATTATAATATCTGTTTTGCTCAGGCTTTACTGTGTTTTAATCACCAATTAGAAATATTTATAGACAACATGCACTTATTAATCACTGATATTCAGGAATGGGTTTATTTGTTTCTATTTTTTAAATAAATGCACTAGTTCCGATAAGAAATATCAAATATTTGCGTCAGCTAATGACTTTGTTTTTCTGTTGGTGATTAGAAAATTACCTATAATTTTTTTAAAAGGTATACTGCGAAAATTACCGCTGAAAGGTATTCCTAGATAAAAGAAATTGGTTCATGGATGATTTATGAGTAAAATTAAAAATACCGATAATTTAAAAATGTTATTGGGGCTTTTACCTTGCTTAAGTTAACTTGCAAGACAATTGAAAGCATTTAAAGTTTACATACACAACTTTTTCTCGTAGAGGCAGGCAGAGACTCCTTCTTTCCACTTGCTACGGTTCTTACACACGTTTTTCGCTTATTCTACTTTCATTGGCGCTTTTATACTTGCTGATTGGTTGCTGGTACTCTTGACCTTGCCTTTCTTCGAAACAATGTCGATTGTATCAAGATATGTTTGTTACTACATCTTCTTTTACACCACACCGTTCTCTTATGACACTACTCCTCACTTTATGCATCAGAGTCACTCCAGCTATATTTCTTAGACTACTCATCTCTGCAGAATTGATCTTACTTTTATCTTTGTTCTGTCAAACCAAACATTCACCACCATACATAAGTGTAGCGACCAGCACTTCTTTATAAACAGCCAATCGAGCCTTTTTTTACACGTTCTGACTGCTCATAAATTTATAAGCGACCACATTCATTTGTTTTCCTGCCAACAGCCTTCGGTCAACATTACAGTCATACTTTTAAAATTTCAACCCAAGAATACAATTCATTTACTTGTTTCACTCTTTCTCCTTCATTCAGCACCCCGCAATTTGCCATGCTTTTTCTTTTTCAAACACCATTACTATCGTCTTTCTTACATTCACTTTCATCCCTTTGATTGCATCATGCATAATTTTAACCATCGCCTGCAACTCCTTCCTCATTAGATAATGTTAATATGACCTGATTATTGGCGTGAAGTAAGCATTTAACGATCAAATCATTCCCAGAGGGAAGTTATAGTAATGGGTCCGATTTTGCGAATCCCGAATTTTGACATATCTCCACATTTCAAGGTCAAATACAATAGTTTTTAAGTGGACGTCTGTGTGTGTGTATGCACGTATGTGCGTTTGGAATTATTTTTCGTCTCGATTAACTCGAGAACACAAAATGATATCGACGTGGGACCAATTAAATTTGACGCATAATTACGCAACTTAGAACTGATTAGATTTTCAGCAAAATTGGTCGTGCTGTTTTTTTATGGAGAATCAAAAAATTGAAAAATATGGTAAACTACCTGAATTTTGCAATTTGTAAATTATACTATTTTTAATACAGAATTTTAAGATATTTTGAATAATATGATTATTGTATTTTAGAAATATTTGTATAATAAATATGATGACAATATTTTATAAAAAGAGATAGTTTTTAAAAACAAAAATAGGAATTGGAGAATTTTAAACTTGTGTCAGTATTGAGAGAATAGCATTGAAGACGCTATAACAGTGAAAAATTATTATTAGTAATAATCAAGCATTGTTTAAAACAATTAAATATTGTTACTAACAAATAATTATTGACCAAAATAATTAAATTTTCAATTTTTAGAAACAATTAAAAATAATAATGAAAAGTTTAAAAGTATACGGTTGACATAAACAGAATATTGTTAACGACAATTATAATTTGTTATAAACAATTTGAAATCATTTTTTATAATAATTTTAATAATTATTAATAATAATAATTATAACAACAAAACATATGCTATTTTTTTATTCTTTCCACTGGGAAGTTAGTCGTGTGGACCTCTCGGGTCGCACCCAGACCACTGATACTTCATCTTTCAAATCTTTTAAACAAATATTAAATACACTTCCCCCTTTTTTCGATGTTAAACCAGTCTGTGTAAGCTAGTTAAACAAGCACTGAAATCCTCGTAAACTTTTTTCAATGGAAATACGTGTTTTTGAGATGTTTAGCACCGATTTAATTTTGTTACAGATGAGGAAGCTCCGTTAAATCTATCGCTGAAAGGCCGGTCGCGGACTCATAGCATTTGGTCACCAGGTAGTTTATGCGAACAAGAAATGAAAACGAGTGAAATTCGACAGGACACCAGCGTCACCACGACGATTATTAGTCCCGCAAAAACACTGGACAACAGATGGAAATGGGACAACGACAGAGATATCCATAACAGAGTACCGACGATTGGTCCTTCAGGTGAAAAACAGTTCACGGTGAGCATTTACGAAATACATATTTTTAACCAAACTTTAACGCCCTGTATCTCATTGACTTAAAAGTATTTAAAGTCGAAGATGTACGGAGTTTTTCCGAATATTCCGTACATACCGGTCAGAATTTTTAATGAACAGCGCAAGGTACTTGCAGTCGAAAGATTATGGGAAGATTTTTATGAAAGTCAAGTTAATTTCTTTTAAAATTACCTATTCTGTACATTTTTATGACCAAAGGTTTTTCCCAATAGGCCATACTCCAATAATATCCAGCTTTTTGCATTTATTATTTTTAATTAATATTTATATTTGATAAATTTATTTCGTGCTATCAATTTTTTATTCAATTAATTTGATTGGTTAATACCACACATTTAGCCGACAACTTAAATGATCGATAACATTTAGTTCATGAAGTAAATAGACACAGGCAACTTGGTCTTGATATCAATAATAAAAAAACTAAATTTATGACTGTCACTAGACGAGGCGTCCCATAACAAAACGTTGTCATAAGTAGATAACGAACCCATTGAACGTGTGTTCAGTATTAAATAACTTGGTTGCTGGCTACACGAAAATTGGGACTCAAATAAAGAGGTCAAATGCAAAATTAAAATGGCAAGATCCTACTTTTTAAATACAAAATGGTGCTCTGAAACCGTGGTCTTAACATTAAACTCCCATTTGGACGTTATAAGTTTTAACAATGAATAAGCTAGAAGCGTTTGAAATATGGTGTTACAGGCGTTTGTTGTATGAATTACTACAGTCAATCATTAAAGGAAGAATTGTAGGTAAACGAGGCATTGGTATAAAGCATTAATCATAGTTGAGACATTTAAGACATCGGACCGAATTGAGATCTTTTAGTAAATTGGTCCATACGGCCAATAAATGGCCAATATCGCCACTAGTGTCAACAATGTGATCGCCAACATTCAGTAGTAAATAGACAGCAAAAGAAGAAGAAAATTTTTATTTTTGCTGGTGCATTCATTCGGTCTCGTTTGGTTAAAATTTTTCAGTAGGATTTATGGCTACCTCATTCCATACTTGATTCTGTTTAATATCTTTTGTTGCCCACTTTTTACTGCTTTAGTCTTGCTTAATTCATTTGCTTTCTCTAAGAACTCGCAGACCACCAAGGAGCTGATTACATGGGAGTTCAGAGCATTAATGGCTGTTTGGATGTCTGACATGATAATAATCTCATGAAAAATGCTCAGTGATTTGTCTCGACTTTTAGAGTATATAGGTCAAGGTACACATACTTCCACTCCAATTCCTGCTGTTGTTCTTGAACCATTTGCGTACCATTGAATGGCATTTTTCTTGAATCTTAAATTTTTTTTATTCAATTTACTTTTGCTTTTTAACTTTGTGTTAAATACTGTTTCAAAGTTAAACTTTTGCCTTCTCATCTTGGAGCATGTCTCAGATTTGAAAGGATTCGAAATTTGGTGATTCTCTCTTTGGTCAATTTTTATTTACGGTACATAAAAACCTTGATACATTACTTTTTTTCAAACATATTAAATTATCTTATTTTGAAAGCTGATAAAACCATTTTTAATGATAATTATTTCATAATCATCATGGTCGTTTAATCCCGAGGGATTATGGCTAGCAGCTGTACTGATACTATTGACGAGGTGGATTACTTATCTTCTTCTTCCTTTTATAGACTAGGACTTAGTCCTGTTGCCTGTTCTAATCTTCCATGGAGGACGATTTCCGGCTGGTCTTTCATTCTTACATATTTTGGCTAGCCTATTCTCGTCCATTCGTTGAACATGGTCATGCCATCCTTTCTTTCTCTTCTTCATCCATTTTACTACGTCTTCGATCTTACATTTTTTTCTGATTTCTGCGTTTCTCTTTCTGTCTCGTAGTGTTACTCCTGCAATTGACCGCAATATTCTCATCTCTGTTACTCGCATTTTGTGTTTGGTGGCTTTGGTTTCAGTTTGCGTTTCATTTGCATAGGTTAATATCGGTCTTATCATTGCCTTATAAATTCTTGTTTTATTTTCGATGTTCATGAATCTGTTTCTCCAAACCATTGTTCTCAATGCTCCCGCCACCTGTACTGCTTTTGTGGTCTGTGTTTGTGTTTCCATTTTTAGATCCCGGTTACTAGATATGTTTACTCCTAGATAGTTGAAGCTCATTATTTGTTCAATGATCTTTCCTTCTATTTCCAGCTTGCATCTTGTTGGTTCTCTTGCTATTACCATGCTTTTCGTTTTATTGGTGGATATTTCCATGTTAAATTTCTTTGCAGTTATGTTAAAGTGGTGTAATAATTTTTGTAAATTATCTTCATTGTTGGCGATTAGAATTGCATCATCGGCGTAGCAGATTATATTAATGTTTTTATTTCCCATTTTGTAACCTTCCCTTCTTCTTATGGTTACAATTATCTGATCCATTGTCAGATTAAACAGTAGAGGGCTAAGCGAATCTCCTTGTCTTATACCGGCTTTGATGTTTATTGATTTTTTGGTTCCTTTGTCTGTTATTATTCTGGTAGTATTGTTGGTGTTTATGTCGTTGATTACATTTATTATTTGTGAGGGGATTTTATTATTTGTCATTATTTTTAGTATATCCGTTTTTCTAATTTTATCAAATGCTTTGGTTAGGTCTACAAAGCACAGATACATTGGATCGTCATATTCTATTGCTTTTTCGCTCAATTGTCTAATCATAAATATTGCGTCCGTTGTGCTTCTATTTTTTCTAAATCCTTGCTGTTCTTCCTGTATGGGAATTTGTTGTTTTATTACTTATCTATTACTTATCTAATATCTAATATTTTATCTGTCCTAACCTCTTTCGTTATGGTTTTCCATTGTCTCCTGTCTCTGTATTTTGTTTTTCAGTCTCTGATTTTTATTGCTTTCATGTCTTCCCTTACTTAATTCCAATATACTTCGTGGTCTCACTCTTGTCCTCTTTCTTAATGGAACCACCCATGTCGTCAATCTGTTTTAAGGTTTTTGTTGGTGCTCTTTCCATAATGTATCCCATCCATTCCAGTCTCCATGCTTTTATGTATCGGATTATATTTTCTCCATCTAGTTCCTTTTCTATTTCTATGTTTTAAGTATTGTTCTTAGTATCTTTTCTTAGTATTTTTAGATCTTCTTTTTTATTTATAGTTTATTTTTGTTTAATCCGAAGATATAAATGGCAATCTACGTAAGCTTCTTAATCGTTATCCTTCAGTTTTACTCGAGCCGTTGCGAGCAAAAATTACAATAAAATTAAATTGATACCATTTTATATTAAATATAATGTACAAAACATTTTTTTAATGTCAAAAAAATAAAAATATTAATACGTTTGCTGCAGTCACAACGGTTTAATTTGAGTACAAGTCTCTTTTTTATTAATAATAAATGGGACATAATCGAATGTAAATGAACAATACTTTGGTACAACTATAATTTGTTGTCAAATAAATGTCGTTAGGACGTTTTGCCTGCTTTAGATTATTGCATGTGATTTTTGTTTCGGTTTTTATTTATGTACAAATAAATTATCAAACTTCATAACAATTACAATAATTACCTGCGACCAGATAGGTAATAGCAATAGTAAATAGAAACACATTAATTGTAGAGTGGACATTACGTCGACAAACTGCCTGTATAATTACCGAAGATATTATCGATAAATATAATAGACGAATTTTTCAAGGGGTTAGATAATCACAAACACAAATATTCAATAAATTACATACTTATACAAAACATTTTTTATTTGTTAAAATTATTTACCTATATATAAGTTAAAATTATCGTATACAAGGTTTCCACACTTTTCGATCATTCAGTGTACGCAATTTTTTAATTCCGTTTTAGTAAGAAACATTGATCATTGATGCTATAGTTAAAAATAACTTTATATCATCAGCAAAGCAAAGTGTCCTACATTGGACAGCCTCACACAAGTCATTGATAAATAATAACAAGAGTAGTGGTTCTAGGTTTGAACCTTGTTACCCCTGATGTAGCATAGTATGTATCCGACAAGAAACCATTGTAGCTCACATATTGCTGCCGATTGGAAAGTTATGATTTTAAAAAAAATTTTGCGTCCGTGTCAAATCCAAAATATGCTAACTTATTAAGTAGAACTTCATTATTAATACGATTAAATGCCTTTGAGAAGTCTGTGTAAATAACATCTACTTGACCGTTGGCAACAAGATATTTAGTTATAAATCGTGCTATGAGAATTAGGTTAGTTACCGTGAAACGATTACTGAAAAATCCATGCTGATACTGAGACAGTTGACTACAAACTGAATTCGGTTATTAATAACAATCTCAAAGACCTTTGAAAAATTACATGGAATTGGAATCGGTCGATAGTTTTCTAGCATGTTTCTCTCACCATTTTTAAAAACAGGACAGACAATTTAGCTACCTTCCAGAACAATTTGGATTTTGAAACGCGCTAAGTACTAGTGAGGCCTTATTTAGTCTTCAGGTCCTTTTCCAACGATGCAGGGATGTGTTAGCTGTGATATCTTTACACGTTTCATTGATTATCAGCATTTGATTAACGTTCAACACAACAAACTCATTGAGATTCTAAAGGAGATTGGACTAGGCGAAAAAGATCTAAGAATCATTTCGAATTTATACTGGTACCAAACAGCATCCGCACGCATTGAAGGAGACGAGTCGAAAGATATTCTTATAAAACGAGGGGTCCGACAGGGCTCCGTGCTGTATGAAAATAGTCGCAAAAAGGGTAGACCTATTATGTGGGCCGCGGACGGCCCGCACTGCGACTATTAGAAAGGGAAGGGATTATAGAAAGGAAATGATCGTGGACACGCTTTTTAAAAAGTTGCAGGTCATAGTTCTCTGGAAAAACTCATTTTGGAAGCTTATTCCATTCCGTAGCAGCCCTGTAAAAGAAGGATTCTTGATGAAGATTGGTCCTTGTAGTGTCAATCTTGAGAGTAAATGGGTGAGACTGATCAGCGTGCCGAGTTCTTCGGCCGAATGTGGCCAATGGTGGTACAAGAGTTTTTATTTCTCTGGAGCATCTGCCATGGAAATATCTGTAGATCTATATCTGGTCTGCAACTCTTCTTCTATGTTCTAGAGGGTGAAGGGTATCTGTGAGAGTTAAGCTGTTTATCAAGCGAATGGCTCTTTTCTGAATCGAATCTAGAAGACGAAGAGAATGCCTTGGTGCTGAACCCCAAATGTACGAGCAATACTCCAGTAGAGGTCGGATTTGAGCCTTGTACGTCGTCAACAGTTGATCAGGAGTAAATAACTTTCTGTCTTTCCACAGAAAACCTAGCCTCTGGCTTGCCGACTTTGCGATGTTAGCAACATGGTCATGCCAAGACATATTATTGGACACCGTGACTCCCAAAATCGAGATGGAGGGACTTGGTTCAAGGGTATTTCCGG
Organism: Agelastica alni; assembly: GCA_950111635.1. Taxonomy (NCBI): domain Eukaryota; kingdom Metazoa; phylum Arthropoda; class Insecta; order Coleoptera; family Chrysomelidae; genus Agelastica; species Agelastica alni. Next base: position 35,924,255 of record OX467713.1, read on the forward strand.
ACATTGTGATGGGATGATTTGAGGAATTCACTTTCTTGGAAAACGTGGCACTTTGTGTTTTTTGGGCGTTGAACTGAACAAGATTGTTGGTTCCCCACTCGACGATTGCTTTAAGATCTCTATTGATGGAATCAACCTGTTCCTGGCCGAGTCTATTTGTATCATTCACCGAAAGTGATCGATAGGATGTGAAAGTTGAGACAAGTGTGCTATCGTCTACTTTTTAATGTATACTTAAAACGTATTTTCCAAGAGGCGTTGGAAGATACAAACAGCGGGATCAAGATTAATTGAGAGTATATAATCAACATACGCTATGCAGATGATACGGTAGTGTTTGCAAACAGCCTTGAGAGTTTTTAGGAGATGATGGCTCGGGTGGTTGAGGTCAGTCAAAGATATGGACTCTCTCTGAACTTTAAAAAACAAAATATATGGTAGTGTCAAAAACAACCACGCTGGCCATTTCACGATAAATAACAAACAAATAAAAAAGTACAGACTAAGTGCCACGACTTATCCCTGCCAACCAAGATCACACTGTTGAAGTGCTATGTCTTTTCAGTGCTACTCTACGGTGGCTTTGGAACTCATTGCCTAGGGAGGTGTTCCCCGAGGCATACAACTTCCAGAAATTTAAGAAAAACACCAACTCCTACCTTCTTTCCCTTGGTTCCCACGATGTTCTCTGAACATTACAGGATATCCCTTTTCGTGGGAACCAGAACATATAAAAAAAAAAATCATTTCACCGAGGATCCTAGACGGAGAATGTCGGAACAAAATTTATAATATTTATTCATATAACATTGTTCTGTCTTTTCATTCATGTGATTATAAATAAAATCAAGATGGTATAGGGTTTCCTATTCTTTGGGTTTGGGATATCGTACCTTAAATAAAAGACAATCTTTTATAGAATCTCAACAAATGATTATTTAAGTAGAATATATAAACTTTATCGGCAAGGTAGATTCATAGTTTATCTTGATTAAACTTGGTACGTCAATCATGATATTGTGAAAAAGGGATGGTGTAATCAAACTGCTAATTGTTTCTGAATGAATGAGGCCGATACTTGATGAAAATCCATAATTGAACACTAAACTAATGTATAACACTACAAGATGTTCACTAACTGAGGATAACAAACCACAACACGTGTTTCGCTATACTATAGCTTCATCAGGTGGTATATATATATATATATATATATATATATATATATATATATATATATACAAGTGTGTCAGGTAAGACTACTACTTTGGTTTTCTTGTGTGGCTTCGCCATGGCTGTTTGAGTTATACATAGACAAGTGTTTAAAAGATTTGAAAGAGAGTGCGTATGGATTAAAAATGAATGATTTAATCGTCAAATGCTTTCTTTACGCCGATGATCAAGTCATATTAGCTTTATCTGAAGAGGAATTACAGGCGATGGTTAATGTTATGCATGATGCCCTGAAAATCAAAGGGATGAAAATAAATGTAAGCAAAACGAAAGTAATGGTTTTTGAAAAAAAAGAAAACATGACAAACTGTGGAGTTTCGATTAAGGGAAAAGAGTGGAACAAGTAAATGAATTTGTGTACTTGGGTTCAAAGTTTACTAGAGATGGAAAGTATGACAGTGACATTGAGCGAAGTGTGTTGGCAGGAAAACAAATGAATGGAGCATTGCATAGCTTTATGAATAGACAGAAAGTGTGTTGGTTCCTACACTTATGTATGGTAGTGAATGTTGAGTTTGGCAGAAGAAGCATGAAAATACGATTAATGAAGCGGAAATGAGTAGTCTGAAAAGTATAGCCGGAGTGACTCGGTTGGATAAAGTAAAGAATAATGAGATAAGAGAACGCTGTGGTGTAAAAGAAGATGTGGTTACAAAGATAGATAAAGGAATGCTTAGATAGTTTGGACACGTAGAAAGGATGGATAAAGGAAGATTGACGAAACAAATTTATAAGGCGAGTGTGAATGGACAAGTCGGTAGAGGTCGACTCCTGCGAACATATCTTGATCAGATCAACATTGTTTTAAAGAAAGGCCAGGTCAAGAGTACCAACAACCGATGAGCATTTATGAGAGCACTGATGAAAGTAGAGGAAGAAAAAGATGTGTGCCTACCCCTATGGAAAAAAGGCGTGACTTTATGTATGTATGTATGTTTTTATTCATATTTTTGGTTATTTATGCGTTAATGTTTGAATGAACAATATTTAGTCCGCCTTGTTTTTATTATTTTATTGCTTAAGCGTCGTCATTGATTCATTTACATTTTTCCACAGTTCTCCAGTAAAATAAAAATCCCAATGATAATTATTCTGAATACATAATTCAATTCTTGTCTAATAAAAACTAAAGTATTGATGAATTTTTTTGTATAATTACAGTTGTGGAGAAGGAAAAACGATAAATTAAATATATTTCGTGAGTAGATGGGGTCGTTTTTAATTGTATCTTAAGAAATTATTCAAGAAAATGTAGCAATTCTTTGGGATTCATGTTGTCGATTTAATTGTTTTGTAATTATCGAATACTTTGTTTTTCCAAATGATGAGAGTTTTTAGTCAATTTCGTCACGATATCCGTAATTTCGTAGGCCGTTTTTATTCAGGAATACTAAATTTTGTTGAAACGCTGTCCGGTTTTGTAAATGACCAACCAAAATACAATTTTATTTTCTTTATTATAAAAGCAACATTCTTAGTATGCTGTAATTGAAATTTAAGTCTGTTAATTTGTATACCCTTTGGTAATAAAGGAAATTAGAATACCCATAATTTACTATAGAGGCTTTGAAATGTTTGATTCCATTTGCCACCTTGTAGGTACTTATGCGAATTGAAATTTTCATCAATGGCACAAATAAAAAGTAAGGAAAGAAATCGCTTTAATTTGGAAAACGATTTAATTCTCAATGTAGCAAAAACGGATTCACGATGGGAGAAATTGGTTACTGAAAAACAAGCGCAACCTTCGCATTAAGAGTTCTCATAAGTTTTTTTTATTTTTTGTTAATTTGATACAAATGTTTAAGATGGAAGAGATTTCATAAGTCATGTTTATTTTTTGTTTATTTGATGCAAATGATTATGTCCTTTAGTTAACATTTTTCTTAATAAATCTTTTTAAACTGCAGTAGCTCTCCCAACCTTTTGCAACTCCCCTATAGAAGCTACGCGACCCTCCCAAAGAGGTTCCTCGTCCCCTCAGGGGGTCGCGAATTATTGTTTCCACAGAAGCTGGTTTTGGTAAAATATGAAAAAAAATTTTGTTAGATTGTATTTGATGGAATTTTAAAATTTTTCCTTTGTCAAATTGAAACGTTCATGAACAATCATTTTATTTATCTTTAATTAAACGAAACAACTTGTAAATTCCAGTTTACAGTATTTTTCTAAAATTAAGTCGAATAGTGATGGCGATGAATGGTTTCCTGGAATGGTAAAGCTATTTATTCTATATATCGTCGACGTTATTGGTCGGCCAAAAAAGGAAAAATAAAATAGTTGGGAAAATCACGACATTTGTTAGCAATTATGACTGTTTTAGGAAATCAAATGCCGACATTACACTACACATTCTACTTAGTCGAGACAAGTTTTATATACAATTACCTTTGTTGAAGAAGGAAAAATGTTATAATCGGCAAATTGTTTGGTGGACTTGCTTTCTGTTAATGCAGAAAAAATGCAAATTCACTTTACTGTTCGAATGAGATGAAAGCGTTATGTACGCAGATGGCAGCTGATCATCAGCATTTCTGCAAAAAACTTTCAAATTCATGCTAGCAAATTCACGGTAACAGTTTTTACTTCCTTCAGTGTCCCTAGTGTCCAAGCAAACAGCAACTACAACTCGGAAAGTTGTCCTTTAGAATCTTGTTTCCTAAAAATAGGACGAACCAAACTTTTTAATAATTTCATCCAACCTGCTAATCACTTTTTACAAATTGTACGGCTTTAAGTTGACAAATAATTATGTTTTAGTATAGAAAACTCTTTAAATATAAAATTATGCAGCACTACTTTTGTATTTTACAGTAAGATTTATCTATAAATTATTAACATGCAAAATCAGCAGGAAAGGGATTCCACTGGAATTGATTTAAATGCTTTATAAACAGATTTTTTAGTGAGGAAAGACGTGGAAGTCCTTCAGAAACAATAATCTAATTTATTGCATAACTTACAATCTTAATTGGGATGTAATTTGTATTTACAATAAGGCTTCAATGCTTCATTAAAAGACTTTAAAAACCAGTTTTTAGATTCAGGGTATGTAGACATATATATTATAATAAAAAATAAAGGCTAAATTTAGTTTAAATTTATTAAAACTAATGTATTCATACAATTTATGTACTATTTTTCAAAAATAATGAGATAAAGTTTAACAAGTAAAAGGGCATTGGAGAAATAAGAGATAAAGTAATAAGAAAAAAAGCTCTACTGGACTGACATACTGTGGGGACAACAAGAAGAATCTGTTCTTCTGTTAGAATGTGAAACACTATCACAAACGAGAGTAAGATCGTTCAGTATGGCAAGTCCTACCTTCTAAGATCTTAAAAATTATAACGCAAGATGAGTGATCTCGTACTTCAAAGGGCTCAAATTGGACAGGAACGCACATAACAAATAACCTAAGGGATGGCTTAGAAGATAATTAAGGTCAAAGTACCCAAAGGTTTTTGTCACACCCTATTGTAAAGTAATAAATGATAATAATAAGAAAAAAAACAAATTGGGTAAACTTGGAGGGTGTATTATTTGTATGACGTAGGCATCCGATAAGAAAGGATTTTTCGAAATTCTGTCTCTAATGGGGGAAGGCAAAGTTTGTATGGGACAACGTGATTCCTTGATCCAATCTACTTCAAATTTTGCATGAACATTCTTTAACGGAATTGATGGAAGTCGTGTTTCGTATTTTATTAAAACTAATCGCCTAACGGGGTTAAGAAGGGGTAGAAAGTTATTTTGGGGGGTGGATTGCATCGAAGTTGATATCAATACTCCTTAGTGCTTTTGATTTAAATTACATTTTATTTTGACACAAGTTTGGAAACTCACATAAAAACTTGATGCAATGCAATACTCTTTAAGATTAGAATGTCTATAAAAGAATATTTAAATCAGATTAGAATTCGAAATTTCAATTTTATTTGTTCTTGGATATTTGAATGAAAAACTTACCTTATACTTTGACTACACACTCTGCGTTTAAACTTCCTCTCGATTTGATACAAACCGAAACCCCACTCTGCAATAAACCCAAACAAAGTAATATGGCAAAAGTACTCCTCAAAAAGAAATTAATTGTTTGTGATGAGAGTACTAGGACTCATAAAGATGGTTTCGAAGCCCTAAATAAATCTTTACAAGATATTAGGAATAATAATTGTCAAATGGGAGGAGTAACTGTATTGTTAGCAGGCGATTTCGGGCAAACTTTACCAGTAGTGCCCAGAAGATCGCGAGCGGACGAAGTTAAAGTGTGCGTGAAGCGTTTTCATTTGTGGCCTTCAGTGACAAAACTGAGCCTTTCCAAAAATATGAGAGTCCATCATAGGGGAGATGTTACTGCCGGACAGTTTTCAGACCTGTTACTTAAAATAGAAAATGGTGATTTCCCGGAACTGAATAATAATATAATTCTCACTACAGAGTTAGGTAGAATTGTTTTCACTGTAGAAGAGGTTACAGCTAAAATTACCCAAATTTACCCAAAATTAATAATATTCACGATAAACCTGCAGAATGGTTATGCGAGCGTGCCATTCTAACACCAAAAAACTAACAAGCCTCAGTCATAAATGAAATACTTTTGAGATCATTCGAAGGGGTCGAATATCAATATAAATCCGTCGACTTAGTGATAAACACCGATGATGCCATTTATTATCCGGTCGAGCTCCTGAATACATTAAAGCCTCCTGGTCTCCCAACTCACATAATGATTAAACTTGAGAGTTGGCGCACCAATTATGTTTCTGCGCAATATAAATCCACCAAAATTATGCAATGGCACCAGATTGCAAGTAAAAACATTGCATCGCAATGTAATCCAGGCAACTAACAGGTTGTTCTCGAGGAGAGTCTGTATTTATTCCTAGGATTCCCCTAAAACCATCAAATTACCCCTTCGAATTCAAGATAGTGCAGTTTACCATCAAAGTCTGCTTCGCCATAACCATAAACAAAGCTCAAGGTCAAACTCTTAAGGTAGCGGGAGCAGACTTGAGAGGAAGCTGCTTCTCCCACGGCCAGTTGTATGTGGCATGCTCCAGAGTAAGCGCACAGAGTAGCCTGGTGATTTTAGCACCCGAAGGAAAAACAAAAAATATTATTTACAAAGAAATTTGCGGTAGGTGTAGTATTTCGATTTCGTTGTAAAAAGATAATACCCCCGTGTCACTTTCACCAGATCAAAGGTAGAGCTTCGTGTTCATAAAATATAACAAAATTTTATTTTATTGTCATGTTTATTTAACCTTTAAATCCCTACACTATAATAAAGATTGTTATATTTTATAAGTATTCAAACATTTTAACATAATAATTTATATGTTATAACAAAATTAATAACGTAAAAAACCAATTAAAAATCCTATTAGCAAAAGCTGGTAGTTTTATAAATGTAATCGTCTAAAAAGAAATAATCATTAAAGAAAATCCAAAGGAAAACTAAAGTATTATTAAAACAAATTCCCTGTAAGTCACAAAAACGATCATAGTATTTCTTCAACTAATGTCTCTATAGATAAATAATGCAGTTCGATTTAATCGTTGTACGTCGCTCATTAAATCTAAGCATACATTTCTTCTCATTTAACATGATCAATATTTCATCGAGTTTCATGACTTATACTACTTTGTATTGATTACGATTGTCTTTTACCTACAAGAATCAATTATTTCCTCTATAATTATTGCAGGGAATCATACATAAATAAAGAAAAAATTATGCGCTGTTTGTGCCTTATAGACGATTTATTCGATTTAAGTTGAAGGATTGATTTCGTATTGTTGTTCTACGGTCTGATTGTGTTCGATTTTGATTGTGTATTCTTTGAAGAAAATATTGTACGTCTATTATTAAACGTCGTATGTTAATTGCGACAGGTATTTAAGTTTTAACATCTTCCGCAAGTTTGTAGTAAATATTGTAACATGTCATTTTCTACTTACATGAATAACACGCTGCAATTTCATAAGCAGCACATGCATTACTTACTAAGAATCAATAAGGTGGCACTTTAATATTCATCAGCGAGGTACCTACATTTGCAAAATAAAGGCGAGTTTATACAGCAAATAAAATAAGATATAACATAAAATAAAATAAGGAATAAGTGCAAAAAACATTGGTTTATACAGATAACTAAAATCAAATAAGAAATAAGAATGAACCGAAGAAATGGCAGCTTTTTTGACAATGACTTGTGTTTTGTGCATAACAATACATAATCTCCAAATTGATCTATTATTTTATTTCAAATTCGGATTTTTTAAATTTTATCATTATCTAAAATTATCCAACTATATATCTACCATCCATTTCCTATTAAAAAATATTATATTGGACGATGGCCTGTTGATAGAGCAGGTATCGATCTTTCCTCAGTTTATACAGCAAATAAAATAAGAAATAACATAAAATAAAATAAGGAATGAGTGCAAAAAACATTGGTTTATACAGATAACTAAAATAAAATAAGAAATAAGAATGAACCGAAGAAATGGCAGCTTTTTTGACAATGACTTGTGTTTTGTGCATAACAGAACATAATCTACAAATTGATCTATTATTTTATTTCAAATACGGATTTTTTAAATTTTATTATTATCTAAAATTATCTAACTATATATCTACCATCCATTTCCTATTAAAAAATATTATAATGGATGATGGCCTGTTGATAGAGCAGGTATCGATCTTTCCTCAGTTATATGCAAAAACTGATGGAAAATACAAGAACAGCCGACTAAAAGAAAATACTTTGCTCACAATTGCTAACATAATGGAGAGAGCACGTAAGTGCCAAAAAATCAAAAATACCTTCACAAATAATATTATTAGGTTAGGTTAGGTTGATTGTAAATTCGGAACATTTAGAACAGAAAAGATTTGGGTCACGCGCATTATCAGTTTTTAAACAAAATAAAATAAAATAAGACAAAGAGATAAAAGTTGGCCATCTTTTGTTCTTATTATTATTTATTAATTCATCTTATTTCTTGTATAAACGCTTTCATAGTTTTGGGCATGTTTATTTTCCTTATTTTTTTTATTTTTTTCCTTATTTTATTTCAATTGCTGTATAAACTCGCCTTAAAATTGATTATTTTTTTTGTGATTCAACCATAAACTGCTGGTATCTAATTTCATGACTCCTACGCTAACATGGATTCTGGTAGTCTCCGCACAAAAAATGATAATAATAAAAAAAATATACCTATATAAAATCAAGTTTATGACTTAAGCAAAACATTTATTGTCTCAAAATATCAATATAAATATTATTTTTTTAAAACATTTGTAGCTTAAAATGGAATGTTAACAACAAAAATGGTAATTTGAAAAATAAAATTTAAAACTACCCAAGTAAAATTAAACTTGCATTGGGTAGTTACTGCACAAAAAATGTAAATGTTCCCAGTAAATAAACAGGGTGGCCAACCGAAAACGAAACAGAGCAGGAACCTCGTCAACATTTTGGAAAAACGTATATTTTTTATTAAAGTGGTATTTTTGACTCTACTACTTTCAACCCCAAGCGGCGGTAAGAATTACCCCAAAATTATTAAATGGCATTGGGGGTCGAATAAGATGTCTTTCAAACGGTGTTATAATTCTCTATACAAGTCTTTAAATTTTAAAAATCCGCCCATTATTGAGAAATTAAATTTTAAATGTAAAACTTTTCTGCAAACAATCACGAACGGTAAAAATGTCATTCATTCGAGTGAAGTACGCCAATGGTATAAATTTAGTACGAGGCAGCTGGCATCTGTGTCTGGGATCAATCGACCTAGCATCCAAACCATTTTGAAGAAGAATAAATTCCATCCATATAAAATACGTTTAATCCATGAGCTTAATGAGGATGATTATGACCGCTGTTTGCATTTTTGCGAAATGAGTGCGCGAGTAGGGAATGATCCACAGTTCCTTTTTAATATCTATTTTTCCGATTAATGCAGTTTTTCCGTTCACGGGACGGTAAATCACCACAATTGCCGCTATTGGTCCGATTCAAACCCAAGAGTTTTTCACGAGGTGCATACACAGCAACCGGAGAAATTAAATGTATCGGCTGGCATTTGCGGTGACCGACTGGTGGGTCCTTTTTTTTCTACCCGGCAATTTGACTCGCGAAATGTATTTGCAATTACTGAAAGACGCTATTGACCCTGCATTGACTGATATATTTGAAAATAATCCACAGTATGACGAAGATCATTTTTATTTTTAACAGGACGGTGCTCCTCCGCATTATGCGGCGATTGTTCGTCAGTATTCGGACCAACGTTTTCCACGGCATTGGATTGGGAGAAAAGGCAGCATTGAATGGCCTCCACGATCGTGGATCGTTGGAAGGAAATGTAAAATTTAAAGACTATTGTAAAGAGAATTGTCAGAGCTTTCGGTGTAACAACCCTTTATTAGTTTTATGGTCAGTCCACGAAATTATGAGGATACAGCAGTTTATCCACGTTTCAAAAGTGTTTATTTGTTTTCACTATGGCTTCCGTCGTTGTTCATGCTTCTGCTCAATATTAAGAACAACTGAACAATAAAAAAACGACGTAAATAATAGTAAAATATTTTTTTTCAGTGTCAGCAATGTGGGAAATCGTTTAAACGTTCATCCACACTCTCCACGCACCTTCTCATCCATTCGGATACCAGGCCTTATCCGTGCCAATACTGCGGTAAAAGATTTCATCAAAAATCCGACATGAAGAAACACACCTACATCCATACAGGTAAGTAAAAAACCCAGTTAAATAGGGTTAAAATCATAATAATAAATTATTGAACGTATAGATCTACTGTGCGACCAAAATTCTATCTTTCAATCGCTACGTTTCGAACGCTTTAAAGCTTCTTACAATTAACAAAAGGAACTGTGACTACTATGTAGTGTATATTTGTTTTTTATTTTTTTTTATTATTAATAATTTGATTGTGAGAGATTTACATCTTGGCAAGAAGGGCTTAAGTTTATCCAAACACTCGGTGATATTGGTTCATATCAAAAGCGTATTCGGAGGAAATTTTTACACATTTAACATTTTACATATTTTATTACCTAATAAATATTTTTTTTAAAACCGAATCATAACTTTCCAGTGGAAGTTATAGTAATGGGTCCAATATTGCGAATCCCGAATTTTGACATATTGCACTAGTATTTCTAAAGTGACACAACTCAAAAATCGGTATTTTTGGGTTATGACTCTGAAAAAAATGGGTAAATATATCTTTATCATTGTCCAATGTTTTTATACAATGTCTTTATCAATAATTAAAACTGTATCAACCTAGCTTTAGAGCTTGTCCGCCAAAGGGCTAGGTTGATGTAGTTTTGATGATCGATAAAGATGTATTTACCATTCTTTTATAGTCATAACGCAATACCGGTTTTTGAGTTTTGTCACTTTAAAAATACTAGTGTGATAACTCCACATTTTAAGATCTCCAGAGTCAAATACAATAGTTTTTAAGTGGACGTCTGTGTTTGTATGTACGTATGCGCGTTCGGAATTATTTTTCGTCTTGATTATCTCGAAAACAAAAAATGATCTGACGTGGGACCAATTGCATTCTTTGCATAATTACGCAACTTGAAACTGATTAGATTTTTAGCAAAATCGGTCAAGCGGTTTTTTTATGAAGATTAAAAAAACTGAAAAAAATGGTAAACTTTCGGAATTATTTTTCGTCTCGATTATTTCGAGAACAAAAAACGATATCGTCGTAAGATCTATTGCATTCGACGCATAATTACGCAAATTAGAAATAATTAGATTTTTAGCAAAATCGGTTAAGCTGTTTTTTATGGAGAATCAAAAAACTGAAAAAAATGGTAAACTACCTGAATTTTGCAATTTATAAATTATACTATTTTTAATACAGAATTTTAAGATCTTTTGAATAATATGATTATTGCATATTAGGAATATTTCTATGAAAAATTTGATGACAATATTTCTTAAAAAAAGATAGTTTTAGAAAGCGAAATAGGAATTGGAGAATTTTAAACTTTTGTCAATATTTAGAGAATAACAGTGAACAATTATTGTTAGTAATAATCAAGCATTGTTTATAACAATTGAATATTGTTACTAACAAATGCTTATTAATCATAATAATTAAAAAAAAATTTCAATTGTTATAAACAATTATAAATAGCTCCCGATTATAAAATGATAAGAAAAAGTTTGAAAGAATATGGTTGACATAAACAAAATATTGTTAATGACAATTATAATTTGTTATAAACTATTTGAAATGTTTTTTATAATAATAATTATATCAACAAAACATATGGTATTTTTTCATTCTTTCCAATGGGAAGTTAGTCGGGTCGCACCCAGACCACTGATAAATTTTTTTTTGCTTAGATGTTATTGAATTTTTTTGACAAATAATAAGACATTATTCAGTTTATGACGGTTAAAAATAAATGTTCTAATAATATATTGACGTAAAAATTTAATACTTTATAAAAAATGTATTTAAATAGTAACAAAAATTCTAAAATAATTTTTATTTTACCAGTTCAACATTATCTGTCTTTTATTAAACCAAAATTTATGTTTAATTAATTATCTTTTGTATTAATTTTTATGGAGTAACATCATTTTTTAATTAAAAGACCCAAAATAAAGGTTTAAAATTAATAGAGAATTATCGTTGAATATTATTAAAGCTGTGCATAGAGGTGTGTTGGTTCCTACAATTATCTATGGTAGTGAATGTTGGGTTTGGCGGAGAAGCATGAAAATAGGATTAATGCTGCGAAGATGAGTAGTCTGAGAAGTATAGCCGGAGTGACTCGGTTGGTTAAAGTAAAGAATAGTGAGATAAGAGAACGCTGTGGTGTAACAAAGGTGGGGTTACAAACATAGAAAAAGGAATGCTTAGATGGTTTGGACACGTAGAAGGGATGGATGAAGAAAGATTGACGAAACAAATTTATAAGGTGAGTTTGAATGGACAAGTCGGTAGAGGTCGACCTCGGCGAACATATCTCGATCAGATCAACATTGTTTTTAAGAAAGGCCAGGTCAAGAGTACCAACAACCGACGGGCATGTATGAGAGCACTGATGAAAGTAGAGGAAGCAAAAGATGTGTGTAAGAACCGTAGCAAGTGGAAGGAAGTCGTCTCTGCCTACCTCTATGGGAAAAAGGCGTGACTTTATGTATGTATGTATGTACTATTAAAGCGTTTTTTTTTTGTAAAATTTAATTAAATGTAAAACAAGTATTTATTAGAAAACAATGTGTTAAAAAAAATTACTAAAACGGTCGTTTAACCTTTTGGTTGCATGAATTAACCTTTAATCTTCTATTCCAGTAACGATCAGTTACGAATAAATTACGGAGTACGCCAACAAAGTTTAAATTCAATAAATTATTGATATATAAACGAGTTAACATAGAATATTCATCATGCAAATGCTGAAACCTGAAACGGTCTTAAGTGTTCCAACTTGTGAAATAATATATCTTGACTTAACCACACTAGGCAAGTCAATAGAGTTTTTTTAAGACTGCCAACTGCACGTAAAATACGTCACTTTTAAGCACCTTTTCAATTACATCCTCATAAAGTAGTGTGTATAATTTTAGTTGAAATAAAAAAATTTGATTAAAATTCGTCGTTTATTGCAACAGTTTTTATTTACTGCTAGTTTTTGGCTTAATATGATGAACTATTACTGCTTTAGATAGTCCACTTGGAGCTAGAAATAGCGCATTGCAACTAGGGTTACCAAAGACATCTCAGTGATCAATTGTGACAGGTTTTTTCGTCGTGTGAAATTGTAAGACTCTTCCATTCTTCTACCTATATTTGTTTTTACCTTCAAGTGACATACGCTTCCCATATTTGATCAATTCTTATTAATTATTGGTGTGCAACCTTTTTCTATTTCTAAGACTATTGTTCCAAATTTTATGTGTTTGAATCGCAACCAGGGAATCTTCTTGCTTCTGTTTGTTTCTTTAAGATTTGTCCATTAAATATTAATTTTAAAAAACATATCTGTACAAATCATTGTCCAGAATATTGTTACGGAATGTAGTCAACGACCGCTCATAGATGATTCTTCATACATACATATAGTCACGCCTTTTTCCCGTAGGAGTAGGCAGAGACCACTTTCTTCCACTTGCTATGGTTCTTACACACATCTTTTGCTTCCTCTACTTTCATCAGTGCTCTCGTACATGCTCGTCGGTTGTTGGTACTCTGGCCTTTCTTCAAAACAATGTTGATCTGATCGAGATATGTTCGCCGAGGTCGACCTCTACCGACTTGTCCATTCACACTCTCCTTATAAACTTGTTTCGTCAATCTTCCTTCATCCATCCTTTCTACGTGTCCAAACCATCTTAGCATTCCTTTATCTACCTTTGTAACCACATTAATCCTATTTTAATGCTTCTTCTGCCAAACCCAACATTCACTACCATACATTAGTGAAGGAACCAACACACTCCTTCATACGAGGAGGTGATCAAAGCCATAAATAAGCTTAAAAACAATAAAGCCCCAGGAAATGATGTATCAAAAATGGGGGAGAGCCATTACACAGACACTTGCACGGGCTCATCTTATTGATATGGCAAGATGAAACAATACCAAATAAATGGAAGGAAAGTAAAATCGTCCCTAAACACAAAAAAGTAGATAGAAAGAAGTGCAGCAATTACAGGGGAATCTCCCTCATTAGTGCTACATATAAAGTTTCAGCCAGTATAGTCCTGGAACACCTAAAACTAATTACAGAAGAAAGTATTGGAGACTATCAGTGCGGCTTTTGAAGAAACAGATCAGCAGTTAACCAAATTTTTACCATGGAAAAATTTGAAAGTTTAATCGGGATGTCCACCATCTTTTCGTAGACTTCAGACAAGCATATGACAGCATATCGCGTGAAACTTTTAGTTCTTAGTCGACCTTCCACGACTTCCTATCCTCCTATTGATTCTCTCGAGTTTCGAGAGCTCATTGTTTTTGTGAAGTTTTGTGTGTTTCTTGGGAAGTCTGGCTTCATCCATCCGCTGGACATGATCATACCATATGAGTTGCCTTTGTTCAATGTCGGTTATTAGCTGTCCATCTACTCCCATTTTCCTTCGAACTTCGAATTCTTTCGCGTCTGGATATTTCCAAGGACCGTCTAAAAACATCCATCTCGGTGGCTTCGAGTTTTCTTCTATTATTTTCTAAAATTCTCCATGTTTCTGATCCGTACAACAGAGAGCTTTTAATCGGGGTTTTACAGATATTATATTCCATTATACCATTCAAATGTGCAGTTAATCTTCTGGCCTGGGTTATTCGTTTTGTGATTTATCTGTAATCTGTTCCTGTAGAGTTAAATTCGACTCCCAGGTATGTATAATTATTGCACGCTGTGATTTCGTCTGTGTCCAGTTGAATATTTGATAATTCAGTGCCAAATGGAAGATATTTTGTTTTTTCCGTATTAAGTTCCAAACCCCACTGTTTAATTCTTTCTGCAATTTTCGTGCCATATAGCCATAATCGTCCTTGTCGTTAGCGAGGATAACTTGATTGTCAGCAAATTGTAACGTGTAAACACAGGATAACTCAATGTTACCCACTAAAAAACCCTTGAGTATGTTGTTATTGGCTATTGTTTCGTAGTTGAAGACAATCTTAACCATGGCGTATAAATAGATTATGCTACTTATAATGAATAATGTTAGTATTCTAAAACAAACTTAACAACCGGCCTACATCTATATTATCCATCTATGCCTCACATTACGATTCCAAAGTTCGGGGTATGTGCATTTTCATATTGTAATGATATATCATTTCATTTTTATTTCTAGAGGGACAGTTACGTAGTTATTTGTTCCATAAAACAAAGTTTTATAAATGAAAGATACATTGATTTTTTAATGGTGATAATGGTTCTTTTTATTATTTAAATGTACATTACATAAAAATCTTTATATTGTACATTAAATCCGAATACGAAAATAGTTTTATTTTAACTTCGATTTTATTCATAAATCATACAAAAAAAATCATTTATCCATAATTTAGTTATTAAAACCGTTTTATGCTTAATTTATTACTAAATTACCAAATAAAATATCCTGCTTTGGTAACAATGTAAATATGTAATTGAAACTTTAGTAAATCGATGGGTTCTTTGGAAATTGACTTAGACCTACTTTTTTATGTATATTTTTCTTAAATTTAAGTTTTTTACTTTCGTAAAATTATCATTAAGTAACACAAAATGTTTTAGTGACAATAAAAATAATTGTTTGATCTCTTGTCCTTTTACTCTCGAGAGAGTATGGTGACATCATATCTCAATTGCTCGGATCGTAATTCTCCATCCTTCTCTGTCTTGAGCTGCAAGAGAAGCTTTTTTCAGACCGAGACCAATGATTTGTTTGGTTTGACCCACCCACCTTCCTCTTGGTCGTTTACCATTGATTTTTCCATCTGCAATAAGTTTTTCTAGCCCATTCGTTCTTCTGGAAATGTGTCCAAAATCTACAATACAGGAATTATCTCACAAGAAATGTTAACATCAACATTCATATGTCTACCGAAAAAAGTAAATGCCAAAGAATGTAGTGATCATCGAGCCATTACCTTGTGACCTACTTTATTATGTTCATTACATAAAAAAATAGAACACAATGTGCTGACGGCAGCTGTTCGCCGGAGAACAGATAAAGTGAGTTCGAATTATTTACGGCTCTAAGAATGAAAATTCAAATTCATTAAGGGCGCCACCCAATTTAGATATTGCTTTACTATATTTGGATAATTGAGAAAACCAAATATCTATCTTTAACAAAATACCTAAAATGACTTAATATTAAATTTTCTTAGACATTCAGGCTGGGCAAATAGGAGAATAAAAAAACATATCACATATAAGAATATAATTAGAATATCAAAGTGGACAAGGCAAAATAGGTTGTAGACCAGGGAACCATAAAATAATAATTACATAAATTAAATAACATATATAATAATATTAACTAATGTATTATAGCGAAATACATACACTTTTATACCTGGTGTTATACCGCTCAAAGTTACCAGAATGGGGTATAATGGTAAGAAATAAACCTGTGACTGAATCTGCTGTCACATAGTACTATGTGAGAACTTCACAAAAGTCCTTTAGATTATAGTTTATAAAATTATCACGGTGGTATAATATACGATATCAATAATTAGTAATTATTTAAAATGATGGTATGATAAGCACTAATATGATAAAATAGTTATAAAAAATTTCAAAAAGGTAAGAGAACACTGAAGGTGTAAAAAAACCTGGTATTAAAGTCCAATGGTCCACATATGTAGCCTCTATCCAAGGTCCACTTGATGTAGTTGAAGACACAAAAACGAAGACAGGAAGAAGACAGGAAACAGACAGCAAAACGAAGAGAAGGCAGAAGAAAGGCTCAACCTTCCAGGTCAGCCAGGGGTCGATGATGCAACTCAGCAGGTCTCTAGCCTCTATCGGCTACTACTAGATCTCATCCGGTGGATGTCTGTCGACTCTGGCCAGGATTTAAAAGCGACTCGGTGTTGGTCCTCGTGGGAATCTTGACCAAAGTCAAGAGTTGCCACAAGAGTCGTCGTTCGATTTCCAGGAGTCTGATGGTGAGAGCTAAGCTGTACCCTAACACCCTAACAAAAAAATAATCTCATGAGAGGACATGTGCAAAATAAAAAACCAACAAAATGAAGTAGGTATATTTTCAACCTGATCGATATCATTGCTAGTTCAAAAGTCATAACTTACCTTCTGAGAAGGGAGGTAAAACTAGAAGATATCCATAACAGCAAACAGGACTAAAACGGACTAACAGGACATCAGGACAAAATGGCGGTGTTCCCACCGCATGGCAGCTTACCGGTGTTTGGCACAAATCCCCATATAAGGCTCCAAAAAAAACCACTAACGATGGGTGCGACTTGATCTCGGCCCAAACGGCACTTCGTAAATTCCCCCCTAAGGGTTAATTTCGGTTCAATACCGAAAAAGAATCCCAAACACGAGACAAGCGCACCTCATCATGGCCGCACCGAAAAAGAACTCCTCGACGACCACGAGGACAGAACCATCCTCCTATTTCTAACAGTTGCCAGAAAAAACTGCACATCCTGTATGAAATCAGCGCCAGTTTTGAATTCCTAGCCTCTCATTGGTCAGAACCATAAATGCTATTGATTGACAGAATGAATTTCATAGAATGTAATCTAAAAGACCATTCTTCTTCTTTCTTTTCTACTATTGCACGAAACATTAACGGCTAACCGACTTGAGACCGATGACAGAAGTTCTATGAAAGAAGAACAGTGACACGCCCACAATGACTCGACGTCTAGAAAGTAAATAAATATAACCTTTAAGATTATATTTTGAAAAATAAAGAAAAAACCCAGTAAATACCTAGAGATCTCATTCAGAATCAACAAAATCCTGGGACAAACCTTCAATAGCCTAGAATTCATCATACCAGAGAACACAACGGTATGTCGCCTGCTCACATGTGAATGGATGTTTTTATTGACTTCACTATCTTAAATTTCAGAAATCCAGGAATCCAGCCAGAAATCATAAGGTTCCTGCAGCTTGAATATATTACTTTCAACAGCTCTTAGAATGTCAGAAGCAAGAGTATTACCTAGTGTTGAAACTTGTGAAATTTACTAGTATTCAACTATATATATGTTTGTTTTGAAATAGTGAAATAAATGTTTTATTCAGGAATTTGATATCAAAACTGAATGTTCTCTGTAAGTACAATGCCCAATAAATAAAAAAACTATTATATATAAAAAAACAAAATTAGCTGGTAGCAATTTCAAATGCTACAATGCCCAATAAATGAAAAATTTACTATATATAAAAAAACAAAATTAACGAGTAGCAATTTCAAATGCTACACATACCCCTCTCCGAAGAGTAAAAATTTGTAAACAAATTTTTATGAGGTAGTGGCTACTTAGTGATAGTAATTGATTTATATATAGTATCTTCGCGTACCACACGTTCCTTAAGGAAGTCAAAATCAGTAGAATGTCTATATAGGGAAAAAATCAAAATCGGTTTACAAGTCAAAATCGGTTTACAGGTCAAAATCGGTATGTCAAATCAAAATCACTAGTAAAGTTAATGAATTGCTAAATAATAGAAGAAATATCTACACAAGGTAATAATGATGTTTATTTCAGGTTGATCAGACCTATATGAAACATCAACAGGAAAAAAGAATTGAAGTATGCATACTCTCAAGGGAACATTCATAATTAGATTTCCTACTAATTATTTTCTCCAAAAAAAAATAGGAAAACCAACCAAGGTTTCCTAAGTTACACCAGCAAAAATTGTCAAAGATTGACCTCAAAATTTGTAATTTCAATTACCTAATATTGTGCACCAACGCAACAAATATTGTGCACCAACGCACCAAAAATCGTGCACCAACGCACCAAAAATTTGTGCACCAATGCACCAAAAATTGTGCACCAACGCACCAAAAATTGTGAACCAACTCACCAAAAAATTGTGCACCAACGCACCAAAAATTTGTGCACCAACGCACCAAAAAAATTGTGCACCAACGCACAAAAAAATCAGTAAAACTTTAGCATTAAGTTTACTTAAATGAAACATTTAACCAAACCACTACAGATATACTCTGTGTACAAATCAAAAAATTACGGTTTGAATTAAATAACTATCCAACAGAAACATCTGAATTGGATCCAAAATATTCCTTCAGATCTTTAATATGCCATTCTCCAGCAGGAGAACCATCCATATTATCTAAGGAATAAACTAAACGAGATATTCGCTTCTTCACTATACATAATATATATTTCGGCGCCAGCTTGGCACTGAATTTACTCGCAGCATCAGAAAGAATTTTATTCCTTTTCCAAACTTTATCACCCTCATTAAATACATGATCTCTTTTCCTGAGATTGTAAGATTTTGCATTCCTCTGATAAGCTTTATGTAGTCTATCCTGGATAGTCACAAATACTTCACTAAGACCCTTGACATCTTGAACATAACTATCCCTACAATCAGGTAAAAGTTCTATGTCTTGAGTGTTAGGAAGGTTACCATAAAAATTACCAGAAATAGGCACATTACGACCAAAATTTAGAAAAGCAGGAGAATAATGGGTGACTTCATGGGTTGCTGTATTTATTGCCTGTTGAATCTTATACAATTCTTTATCCCAATCCTTGTGTTCATCCACATAACTTCTAATAGCTTGACCTATAGTCTTATTGGTTCTTTCTACAAAATTACACTGTGCTGAATAACGAGGGGTGTACCATATTTTCTGAACTTTATATGTTTCAGCTAACTTCTTAAACTGTTTACCAGCAAACTGAGTTCCATTATCACAGATAATGAACTGTGGTACTCCAAATATCAAAAAAACTTGATTTTCCATAAATTTAATTATGCTAGGTGCCTTGGCATCTCGCATTGGACACAACAATGTATATTTAGTAAAGAAATCTGAAACAACCAATAAATAAGTGAAACCTTTTGAAGATCTGGGAAATGGTCCCATGATATCAACAGCAATAGTCTGAAAAGGATATTTAACGGAACGTTGAGTACCCATAAGTCCCATACGAGGAGTGTTTGATAATTTTTGCGACTGGCAGACTTTACACAACTTAACATATCTCAAAATATCACCTCTCATTTTAGGCCAATAGTAATGTTCTTGGACTCTCGAAAGTGTTTTAAAAAAACCAAAATGACTACAAATGGATGGATCATGCGAATCTTTTATGACATCAATTCTTTGTGATTTCGGAACAACTACTTTCCATTCAACTATATTAGATTTAATGGGTACTTTTGAAGGAACATATTTATATATCAAATCATTATCTACTTTAAAATGAGAATAAGCAACAGGATCTTGTAAAACTTTAGCTCGCAGAGAGGAATACCAATTGTCTGAATCAGACTTAACATCTATTAAATCAACTTCTAACTTATTGTCTGTTTCTGAAAAAGGCATTCGGGAGAGAAAATCTGGCACCCGATTATTTGCACCCTTTGTATAGGCCAACTCAAAAGTGTGTTGCCTTAATTTAACAGCCCATCTGGCTAATCTGCCGGAAGGATCTTTAAGATTATGTAGCCAGAGCAGACTATGGTGATCAGTAGTCACCTTAAAAACAGTTCCTTCAATATAAGGGCGAAATTTATCTATCAAAAAGATTAAACTGAGTAATTCCCTCTCTGTTACACTGTAATTCCTTTCAGATTTTGATAGGGACCTTGAGGCATAGGCAATGACTCTCTCGGCACCCTGAACTTCCTGAGTCAACACACCACCCACGCCTACATCACTTGCGTCGCACTGGATGGTAAACGGCAAAGCAAAATCAGGGGGACATAAAATGGGTGCTGATACAAGAGCCTTCTTGATGGCGAGAAAAGAAGTTTCTGCCTCAGGAGTCCACTCTATAGGTTGCTTTTTACCTTTCCCTCTTAACAAAGCACTAATAGGAGCTATTAAAGTAGAAAAATTATCAATAAATCTCCTATACCATGAACAAAGACCCATAAATCGTTTTATCTCAGTACTAGTAGTTGGACGAGCATAATTAACCATAACCGAGACTTTGGAAGGATCAGTCCTGATACCTTGCCTGTCAATGACAAAACCGAGATATTTAAGAGATGTTTTGAAAAACTCACATTTTTTCAAGTTTATGGTTAAATTAGCATCTTTTAAAATATCTTTCACTTCATATAAAAGATTTACATGTTCTTCAAAAGTAGCTGAAATGATGATAATATCATCCAAATAAGTAAATAGAGGAGGTTCAAATCGGGGGCCAAACAACGCATCACACAGCCTTTGTTGCGTCTGCGCGCTGTTACATAAACCAAACGGCATAACATTAAAGTGAAATAATCCTCGTCCTGGAATACTAAACGCAGTCTTTTCTTTAGACGAGTCTGTAAGTGGAACTTGCCAAAACGCTTTTCTTAAATCGATACTCGATATATACTTAGCATTTCTCAACAAAGTTAAGATTCTGTCTATCCTTGGCAGTGGATAACTATCGTGTTTAGTAAGTTCATTCAACTTACGTCCATCAAAACAAAATCTGTATTCACCAGAAGATTTCTTAACTAACAAGACGGGACTGTTCCAAGGACTGTTAGACGGTTCAACGACATCCAATTTGAGCATGTCATCTAGTTCATCATTAAGCATGTTCAACATATACGGTGACATTAAATACTGTCTCTGCTTAAACGGTTTTGCATCACCAGTATCTATCTCTAAAGTTATTTTATCAGTTCGACCTAAACGAGAATCACTACTAATTTCCTTAAATGAGTTTACTAAATCTATCATCTGCTTCTCTTGTTCCTGTGTGAGCTCATCATCAATACTAGTCTCAAAAATACTACATTGTTGAGATGTGGCAACAATGTCAACAGTTTCACCTGAAACTCGACATTTAATGTCCCAACTAAAGTCATGAAAATCAATGGACACACTAAATTTACTACAAAAATCACTACCCAAAATAAAAGATTGTGATAGGGAAGGTACTACTAATGCAGGAATAATTTGTATATCCCCATTTATATTGATAGGCAAATCCACTATACCATCAACTTTTTGTTGTGTACCATCAGCTGTTAGAACATGGTTTAAGTGAGGACTTCTTATTATTAAATCTAAATCTTTTATTGTTCTTAAACCTCCCTGACCTATAACTGATATGTTGGCACCACTATCTAGAAGTGCAATGACATTAGTGTCCACAAGTTGGATTTTTACATAAGGCCTATTATCATTGTTTTTCTTAATCAATAAAGGAGCTACAAAATTTATGGAATCTCCCTCATTATTAAAATTTTGACTATTGGCTCTTGAAATTTTTGGAGAAAATTGAGAGCCTTTTACAACATTCTTCTTTATTTGTTTCCCTTTACACCTAACACAGTCTCTGAAAACAACATTTGGTGTTCCACATTTAAAACAAAACTTTTTCTTGATGCCTGACTTACAATCTTGAAAAGTATGATTAGGTAAATTGCATCTCCAACAAATAACAGGATTTCTCACTTTAGGGTTTCCCACTTTATAACTAGCTGTACCAACTGTTGAGGAAGAGGCAGGAATGCTATTTGAAGCCAAATTCGAAGTTGCAGGTGAAGAATTTGAAGGTGGAAAATTTGATGTTGAAGTGGCATTTCTGAATTTATTTTTCCGGAATTTATTACCAGAATCTATATTCTTATGAGCAGGGTTTCTGTTCACTTGGGTATTTGAAATGAAAGCTAATTCAGGATCATCTAGCATAGCTACTGATCTACTCTGGGAACTAGAACTACTGGGGCATAGTGCATCAGATTCCTCTAACTTCTTACATAAAGTTCCAAGATGTGAAACTGAATCTATATCACACAAAGCCAGCCTACTTCTATAATCAGACTTTAGTCCCATTTTAATATATCTTATTTTAGTAACCTCAGCTGCTCCATGACTGAGTCTATTAAAAAGAGCTTCCATACAAGCAATATAAATAACTACTGGTTCTGTATTACCCTGTTTCCGGTTCTTAATTTGTAGCCAAACTTCATCTTCAAAATCTGAGACTAGAAAATCTTTCCTCATTTTTAAAGTTAATGAGTCCCAATCAGTGACCTGAGATTTAATGTATCTATACCAGAAGGTAGCTTTTCCTGTAAAAAGATCACTAGCAGACTCAAAAAGCTCTACTTTAGAAACATGTCTAGCTTGAGCAAGTTCTTCAATTCGCTCTATGAACGACAAAAGATTTTTAGAATCTCCATCAAATTGAATTCCCAATTTGTAGACAGGAGTTGATTTCGAGAAATTTGGAGAGAAAGAATTACTGGTAGATTGTCTCAGAGAAGGATTAACAGTGGAATTCATTAAAGGCACATTAACTGGTTCAGATTCCTGTTCCGACACCTTGTCATGTAATTCAGCATCTAGTTGTAGAGATGTGGCATAGGACTCATTTTTAAACAATGACATATCTTCAAAGTTTTCATCGGTGTTATTTAATGGAATTCTCTGAATCCTCAAAGTCACATGACATAATCTAGATACTACTCTTTTATAAGTGGAATCTGTAGAAGGACCATCAAAATCACTAATTAAAAATTTAATAGAAGTTAATGTGTTTTCTATCTCTGTTTTTTCAATCTCAAAATTAAAAGATGGATCTACTAAGGCCAGAACATTCTGTCCTTGTTGTATCTCTTTTGAAATCAAACGACCTAAAATTTTTCTCTTATCATCCATATTACGTTCAGAAATAACACCTCTGATCCTCAACTCATAGTTGATCTCAGCTATCAGCAAGTGTTTTACCTTAAGTGAATCCATAGTGACTTGTAATGAGCAGAAACAAAAAGCAAATGTAATATCTAACTAATTTGATATTGAGTTATCAATATCAGGTTGTCAGTCACAAAAATATCTATGAAAATCCCTATGAAAAATATCTGTCAAAATTGTTACCAGAAAATTATTTTCAAAAAAGGAAATTTTCAAAAAGGAAATCTTTAAAATTTGCTATCTTAGCTCCGAAATATATAATTATTACAAATGAACACACATACACGGTTCCTAGATATCTCAAAAAAATAACTTATCCTGTTTACCTGTTTCAAAAACACCTAAAGCTGTTCCTGAAATGTCTGTCTTCAAATAAACAATAAGACTTGAAGGACAGGTTGTAATTATTCAACTAAATGTACCAAACCAAAAAATCTAAGAAAATCAATTCAGGTTTTTCAAAAAATTTCTAACATGAATTTCTGAATTTTCGGGCCCCACACGTTGGACGCTATTTATGTGACCTACTTTATTATGTTCATTACATAAAAAAATAGAACACAATGTGCTGACGGCAGCTGTTCGCCGGAGAACAGATAAAGTGAGTTCGAATTATTTACGGCTCTAAGAATGAAAATTCAAATTCATTAAGGGCGCCACCCAATTTAGATATTGCTTTACTATATTTGGATAATTGAGAAAACCAAATATCTATCTTTAACAAAATACCTAAAATGACTTAATATTAAATTTTCTTAGACATTCAGGCTGGGCAAATAGGAGAATAAAAAAACATATCACATATAAGAATATAATTAGAATATCAAAGTGGACAAGGCAAAATAGGTTGTAGACCAGGGAACCATAAAATAATAATTACATAAATTAAATAACATATATAATAATATTAACTAATGTATTATAGCGAAATACATACACTTTTATACCTGGTGTTATACCGCTCAAAGTTACCAGAATGGGGTATAATGGTAAGAAATAAACCTGTGACTGAATCTGCTGTCACATAGTACTATGTGAGAACTTCACAAAAGTCCTTTAGATTATAGTTTATAAAATTATCACGGTGGTATAATATACGATATCAATAATTAGTAATTATTTAAAATGATGGTATGATAAGCACTAATATGATAAAATAGTTATAAAAAATTTCAAAAAGGTAAGAGAACACTGAAGGTGTAAAAAAACCTGGTATTAAAGTCCAATGGTCCACATATGTAGCCTCTATCCAAGGTCCACTTGATGTAGTTGAAGACACAAAAACGAAGACAGGAAGAAGACAGGAAACAGACAGCAAAACGAAGAGAAGGCAGAAGAAAGGCTCAACCTTCCAGGTCAGCCAGGGGTCGATGATGCAACTCAGCAGGTCTCTAGCCTCTATCGGCTACTACTAGATCTCATCCGGTGGATGTCTGTCGACTCTGGCCAGGATTTAAAAGCGACTCGGTGTTGGTCCTCGTGGGAATCTTGACCAAAGTCAAGAGTTGCCACAAGAGTCGTCGTTCGATTTCCAGGAGTCTGATGGTGAGAGCTAAGCTGTACCCTAACACCCTAACAAAAAAATAATCTCATGAGAGGACATGTGCAAAATAAAAAACCAACAAAATGAAGTAGGTATATTTTCAACCTGATCGATATCATTGCTAGTTCAAAAGTCATAACTTACCTTCTGAGAAGGGAGGTAAAACTAGAAGATATCCATAACAGCAAACAGGACTAAAACGGACTAACAGGACATCAGGACAAAATGGCGGTGTTCCCACCGCATGGCAGCTTACCGGTGTTTGGCACAAATCCCCATATAAGGCTCCAAAAAAAACCACTAACGATGGGTGCGACTTGATCTCGGCCCAAACGGCACTTCGTAAATTCCCCCCTAAGGGTTAATTTCGGTTCAATACCGAAAAAGAATCCCAAACACGAGACAAGCGCACCTCATCATGGCCGCACCGAAAAAGAACTCCTCGACGACCACGAGGACAGAACCATCCTCCTATTTCTAACAGTTGCCAGAAAAAACTGCACATCCTGTATGAAATCAGCGCCAGTTTTGAATTCCTAGCCTCTCATTGGTCAGAACCATAAATGCTATTGATTGACAGAATGAATTTCATAGAATGTAATCTAAAAGACCATTCTTCTTCTTTCTTTTCTACTATTGCACGAAACATTAACGGCTAACCGACTTGAGACCGATGACAGAAGTTCTATGAAAGAAGAACAGTGACACGCCCACAATGACTCGACGTCTAGAAAGTAAATAAATATAACCTTTAAGATTATATTTTGAAAAATAAAGAAAAAACCCAGTAAATACCTAGAGATCTCATTCAGAATCAACAAAATCCTGGGACAAACCTTCAATAGCCTAGAATTCATCATACCAGAGAACACAACGGTATGTCGCCTGCTCACATGTGAATGGATGTTTTTATTGACTTCACTATCTTAAATTTCAGAAATCCAGGAATCCAGCCAGAAATCATAAGGTTCCTGCAGCTTGAATATATTACTTTCAACAGCTCTTAGAATGTCAGAAGCAAGAGTATTACCTAGTGTTGAAACTTGTGAAATTTACTAGTATTCAACTATATATATGTTTGTTTTGAAATAGTGAAATAAATGTTTTATTCAGGAATTTGATATCAAAACTGAATGTTCTCTGTAAGTACAATGCCCAATAAATAAAAAAACTATTATATATAAAAAAACAAAATTAGCTGGTAGCAATTTCAAATGCTACAATGCCCAATAAATGAAAAATTTACTATATATAAAAAAACAAAATTAACGAGTAGCAATTTCAAATGCTACAACCTTAATGTCACATTAATTATATACACTAGAATACATCACAAGCTAGAACTGGATATAAGTGATACACAATTAGGTTTTCGGAATGGCGTGGTTATAAGGGAGGCATTATTTTCTTTTAACTTTTAACTCGAAGATGCTTGAACGTTAATCAGGACCTTTATATCTGCTTTATAAACTATAATAAAGCCTTCGATAAGGTAAAGCACGACCAACTTATAGACCTTTTTAAAAACAAAAACCTGGATAGACAGGATGGAAGATTAATCTCAAATCTGTACTACAATCAACGAGCCAGGGTAAAAATTATACTGGATAAATCTAAAGAAATGGAAATAAAGGCAAGGCTGCATATTATGGCCATTATTATTTAATGCGTATTCGGAGTAAATATTAGAAGCCATGGAAAATAAGACCGATGGTATAAAGGTGAATGGAGTTCTGATTAACAACATAAGATATGCCGACGACACAGTAATAATAGCCAATATTTTGGAGAATTTAGAAAGAGTTATGAGCAAGTGAGATTTACGGACTTTCCTTTAATATAAAAAACCCAGTATATAAAAATATGTAAGAACAACAACACAATGAAATCTTAATGACGGGAGGTCAACAGATTAAAAAAGTACAAATATACAATTACTTAGGAACGCTTATTACTGAAAACAATGACTATACCGCAGAAATAAAATCCTGAATTCAAAAGGCACGTACCACCTTTATAAAAATGAAAAAAGTACTATGTAGCAGGGATTTGACGTTAGGCCTGAGACTGCGATTGGCAAAATGTTATGTACTCAGTGTGCTCTACTATGGTGCAGAATCAGATGCTAAATGCAGATGGAATGAGACGGCTTAACTCTTTCGAAATGTGGATATATAGAAAAATCTTAAGAATTTCATGGGTAGATCGAATTACTAATATTAAAGTGCTAAGAAAAATCGCGGCGAAAAGTACAGCCTCTTACGACTAATAATGCAAGGGAAAATGGAAAAAGAAGCATAGGAAGAAGACGAAATTTATGGCTAAAAAATCTGAGAGAATGGTTTTGGTTGCACAACTTTTTAGAGCAACTGCTAACGTCCGCCGCGGAGATGGCACTTGAAGAAGAAGAAATAAAAAAATAAGAAGCTTTATTATCCTTATGACTTGGGTTTGGATTATACCAGATAAACAAAATTCTTGGGATATGATGTCAATAGTGCACTTATTATACATATAAAGTTTCAATTTCATAGCTCTTATACTTTAGATTTTATTGATATCCAAAAAACCCAGCTGTTTTAACCTAACCTAAAGGCCAGAATACACATGCCATTAAAATAGGATGCCGGGGGCCAGTAACTTGTATGATAACTACTTTTCCTTTAACTTTCTTGCTAGTAAAATAGCATGGTACAGTTGTCGGTAACTTGTATGCTAATTACAAGTGTGTAGTCTTGTTTTTTTTGCGTTCTGTGTGTGTAGCTCTGTTAAAAATGGAAGTTTCTCTATACTTTTCTATATTGCATAACAAATAATAAAGTTTTTTCATCACCCCAACGGCTCATTTTGTTAAATTTAAAATACTTAGTTAAATCACAGGCTCCGTTGATCACATGCGAGATACTGGCAACGAAGTCGTTCACACACAGGTTCCGGCACGACTTGCATGCTTTTCCCCCACGCGCTGGTCAAACGTCTTGCGATGTACTAGCTTTCTATCTCCTAGCGTACTTTCTTACCAGCAGCAAGAGTCACACATGCAAGTAGCACGCATCTTCCTTCTTTAATCCATGCGGATCGCCTGTTTCTTTTCATCGTCCCTCTTCCTATTGCACTGCTAAGTTGTCGCTCCATCGTTTACTGGGGCGTCCTAAACTCCTGCGACCCATTGGTGATTTGTCGCGTGTTGTTCTGACTATTCTTTCGTTGTCCATTCTACTGATGTACTCATTTCACTCCCTCTTTCTACCAAAAACCCACTCATTGATGTTTTTTACCTTACATGTCCTTCTTATACTCTCGCTTCTTACTCTGTCGAAGATCGTCTTTCCAGTTATTCTACGAAGTACTCTCATTTCGGTTGTCTCTAGAAGTTGTTTAGTTCTCGCTGTGTCTGGTCGAGTTTCTGTCGTGTATGTCACAGTTGGTCTTACTATTGCCTTGTAAATTCTTGATTTGGTTTCTATTTTAATGTTTTTATTTCGTCATATTGTGTCATTTAGGCATCCTGATATTCTTGTTGCCTTCGTTGTCTGTTCTCTCACCTCCGTCTCAACATCACCATAGCCTGAGATTTCTATGCCTAGATACTTATTTTTCATTTCCTGTTGGATAACTTTGTCTTCAACTTCCAGTTTTTACCTAAATGGCGTTTTTGATGTCGTCATGAAGTTTTCTGGGTCGATATTACCATATTAAGTAATTTGACGGTGCAGTTAAACGGATGTTATAGTCGCTGCAGATCGTCTTCATTTTCAGCAACTAGTACTGCGTCATCGGCATAGCATAGAGCAGTAACTTCACGGTCATCCATTCTGTATCCTTTCAGTAAACGTACTTTGCTTATTACTTCGTCCATAATGATGTTATAGAGCAGAGGCCTCAGGGAATCCCCTTGTCGAATACCACGGCCCACAGCTATTTGGTTCTGTCATGGTCCCATTTATTTTTGCTTGAATCTGATTTGCTTTGTATATATTTTCTATGGCTTTGGCGTAGTGACGTATTGCTATAAATTATTCCTGGAATATGACAAAGTCTATGACAATACCATAATTTCTTTTTTTTGTAAGCAAAAAGTTTCAACCTACATGTTGGTAGTGTTTTAAAAATTCATTCCTTCAATTTTGTTCCTGCGTTATTTTCATAGGAAATGAACATCTTTGTATCTGCAGATATTTTTAGTTTGTCAGTATCCATTACTGTGCTCTGTTATGGCAGCATAATATTTTTACTCTCGAGACGTATATATATATATATGTATACCTCGTAACTGAGGATAAAAAATCGCCCCCGTATGCTAGGGAATGTCACTGTTAAAATACATTGTTTTAGTTATCGATAAAAAAAAACGACTAGTTTTATACCGACCTCAAAGTGTGCAAGATCATATCTCACTATTTTATGACATGAATTTATAACGTGTTAGATTTAATTTATAATTGCATTTGCATTGTTTTATAGCTTCCTTTTATATCGTCCTACGTTTAAATAAAACATTCCAAATCTAAAAGGACAATCAGGAAGTTTAAATATAATTTAATGTTAAAATGATGATTTTAGCTTTAACTATCTTGGCATAATAATTATCTTTTTTTATTGGTAAACTTGTATTTTAAGTTATAGGTTACTATAAACAACTATTATTATTTTTAAAAGTATAAAAATACACTATTAGGGTTTCCATTATGATTAATTAAGGTTACACTTTTAGCAAGTGGCAACATACAAACGAATATTGTCTTTATCCTTTTTTTTGGCCATAAGTTTCAGCATCCTCGTCTACTACATTTCAGTGCTTCATGAACTTATACCATTTGGGGTCTCTACAGGACTATCTGCTCATCAGTGTCCATCTTCTATAGATCCTTGCTGAGCATAGTCAGAGCACATCGTCTCATTAAACCGTAGAGCCTACTTGCACTCTTACTTCCAATGTCGATGCCAGTAAGTGTAATTTATTCATCTCTGCTGAACTTTTTTGACCTACCCTTAATGCTTATCTTTATTTTCTCTACTTGTTCTGTCCATTGACCTAAAACAGCTGTGACCAAACTTCTCCAAATGCCTAGTTTTTAAAATATTTCAATTGTAATAAATTCCTTATTATTTAAAAAATATCGGAAATGTTGTGTGTCATATTATTATTTTTAAAAGTATAAAAATACACTATTAGCGTTTCCATTATGATTAATTAAGGTTACACTTTTAGCAAGTGGCAACATACAAACGAATATTGTCTTTATCCTTTTTTTTGGCCATAAGTTTCAGCATCCTCGTCTACTACATTTCAGTGTTTCATGAACTTGTACCATTTGGGGTCTCCACAGGACTATCTGCTCATCAGTGTCCATCTTCTATAGATCCTTGCTGAGCATAGTCAGAGCACATCGTCTCATTAAACCGTAGAGCCTACTTGCACTCTTACTTCCAATGTCGATGCCAGTGAGTGTAATTTATTCATCTCTGCTGAACTTGTTTGACTTACCCTTAATGCCCATCTTTATTTTCTCTGCTTGCTCTGTCCATTGACCTAAAACATCTGTGACCAAACTTCTCGAAATGCCTAGTATTTAAAACATGTAAAATGTAATAAATTATTATTTAAAAAATATCAGAAACGTTCTGCAAAGTGGAGAAACCAAGTGGCATGCAGCTAAAGAGATTTAGATAATTTATAATGTTTATTAATTAAAAAAGTACTATTAATTATGTTTCCGTGTAGCCTAAACTATCACTAGTTTGTTACGACAAAAACAAGTAGAGAATATATAATGTTGGTGTTAATTTAATTTTACAATTGAAACGCGTTTTAATTGTACATAAATTAATTAAAACAATATTGTTTGGTTTGACATATTTTTTTTCTAAGGTGTTTAAAATTTAATTAATTTTTAAATTATTGTAAAATATGTAATTGTCTTTTTTATTTACAAACAATGGTGTGTCTTTTTGAAAGAAATATTAAATCGAATCAAAAAATATTTGCAAAAAAGTTAGAAGATTTTCTCTTGCCTAATTTCTATTGGTTAAAAATGTTCAATTTTGGAATAAGAAAAAAGGTTTTAGCACAAATATTTAGTAGATCGTTTTGTAAAGTTTATTATATAAAATTTTAGACGTTTTCTTTGTAATAAAAATTCACAGGCTCATGAATAATTATTTATTATTGACTGATTAATTCTTCTTCTTCTAGTGCCTATTCGTTTCGAATATTGGCGACCATCCTGGCTATGATGACCTTGTTGACTGCTGCTTTAAACAGTTCTGTGGTTGTTTTTGAATACCATGTCCTTAGGTTCTTGAGCCATGATATTCTTCTTCTTCCGGGCCCTCTCTTTCCAAACACTTTTCTTTGAAGGATGGATTTTAAGAGTTTGTATTTGTTGTCATTTCTCATTATATGTCCGAGATATTTCAGTTTCTTTCTCTTAATCGTTTTCATCACCTCTTTTTCCTTTCCCATTATTTCCAGTATTGTTTCGTTGGTCACTCTATCTACCCATGATATTCTAAGGATCCTTCTGTATAGCCACATCTCGAAGGCTTTGAGCTTCTTTTGTGTTGCTTCGGTCAATGTCCAGAATTCCATGTCATAGTACAATATGGAGTACACATAGCAGCGCAGGAGTTTTACTTTGATATCTAATTTGAGGTTATGGCTTTTGAAGAGCTTAGACATTTTGATGAAGGCATCTCTTGCTTTTTCTTTTCTACATCTGATCTCTTGTGAGTGGTCCCACTGTTCGTTTATTAAGGTTCCCAGGTAGACAAGTTTAGATACCCGTTCTATTGGTATATATAAATTTCGTTTTGTTGATGTTTATTTTTAGCCCATATCTTTCACTTACTTTATTCACTTTGTTCATTAGCTGTTGTAGACCTTCTATACTATCTGCAAATATGACGGTATCATCTGCATACCGGATATTATTCAGCCGTTCACCGTTTACAAGAATTCCATTATCATCGTTTTCCAGAGCCTCTCTAAACATCTCTTCTGAATACAGATTGAATATCAGAGGGTAGATGATACACCCTTGTCGTACGCCCCGCAGAATGTTAACTGCCTCTGTTGTTTCATCTCCAGCTGATCCAACTGATCAATAGTAAGAGGCAAATAATTCATGTATGAGTTGCCTTTAGGATCCAAGACAATTTTTTTTATCGGAGCAATTGAGTTAATAGTCACGTTTTGTACATTTTAGGAAGAAAATTGTATATATTGTGTACCATAAATGTATGACAGCGTTGGCCGACTGTTTTTCTAATGACATACGTGTGCATATCCCCTCAACTGAATCCTTGTTGAGTAAATTTGATTAAAATCTTTTGTTAGTTTCATATTTTCATATAAATGAATCATGCTTTGTAAGTGTATAGCTGAATGAACTAAATTAATTAATTAGTTGCTGTTACGGGTTTTAAAGTGTTAAAGATAAACTGAGGGTTAAAATATTTGTAATTTGTAAGTAAATTTTACAATTTTGGAAGATCTTGATACAAATGACTGCTTAATAAAGAAAGAAATACGTGAAGCGTAGTTTGATATTTTTTGATAAAGAATAAGAAGAGGCTACTATACGAAGAACCAGTGAAGAAATTGTGAGTCAAAATTAAAGTTTCCACTGATTCCGTTGGAGAATACCAGTATATGAATTTCCTTATCAACCAAGACAACAACAATTTGTTATTAAAAAGAATCAAAATAGTCTTAAAATTTTGGAGGTTTCTTTTGAGGGATAAATAACGGAAAGTGTTTTGGAAGCATAAAATTTAACAAACGTCTTAGATAAAGATGCCTTTAGAGAAAATAGTGTTGAAATATGGGGTAGTTTTATCAGCAGAGGGTAGTAGAAAAGTTTTGCTGGCTTAAAATCTACTTTTTTTCTTCTACTGGTTTGAGATCATTTAATCTGTTGATTCCGGGCTTGTGATGTGAACCGCTAGCTCTTTTTGGTGATCTTTCTGGTGGACGATTTCCTGCTGGTTTTTCTTCTAGTTCTATGCGGGGTAAGTCTATCTTCGGTAATCCTTTTGGCAGGGTAATACCATTCTCTTCGTCTTTGTCTTCCCCATCTTACTATGTCCTGTATGCCGCATTGTTCTCTCATGTTTATGTTTCATACGCGGCCGCTTCTGGTTTTGCCAGTCATTGTTATTAGCACCCTCAATTTGGCAACACGTAACAAGCTTTTGGTTTTGTTATTATATTGTTGCAATTTTTACTCTTTGGGTTCGATGGTTCTAAATACAAAGTACAATAACTTATTAATTTTATTGTAATATTTCTACACAATAAATTTTACTAAACAAATCACTTAGATTTTTAGAACTTTATATATCTACAATTTATTACTAGAAAGAGCGAGAGAATTCTCTTTTGTTTCAAAATTACTAGATGCCTTCAATCACACCGTGGCCATAAATCTTTCGCTCGATGTGTTTATGCCGCAAAGGGGATATTCGTCTTTATGTGACCACTTCGGCCGGATAATAGATCAGGGACGTATTTTATCGTTACAGTATTATCGTGTTTCTGTTTCATACGTCGTGACAGGTTTTACTTACGCTTTGTAGATTTTTATTTTACTTTAGTGAAACTGGAAAACTTGCTCTATTGGCTTATTTATTAAGGAATGGCTACAACATGTAAATTTGGTGATTACTTAAAGAAATCAATTGTTTTTGGACTTTTAAGCTCAGAAATTTTGAAGCAGACCTCTTAAACAGAATATTCTTACATTAGAAATTGCTCTAAATATTGCAGTAAGTATAGAAACACTAGGAAGCACTAGGAATTCAAACACTAGCAATAACAGATTTAATAAAAAAATTTAAAAAGAATTACAATGTTTTATAAATAAACACGAAAAGAAAATCCATACCTTGTTGGTTCAATTTACAAAAAATTCAAAAGAAGTTTTACAGTCCACTTCAATCAATATTAAACAATGCTTTTTGTTTTTCAATGGATATGCTCATTTTGAGTTGTCGGCTCATTTGGTAGAACTTGAAAAGCTGTCTTTGCAGGTAACTTTCAGTTTCTGCGAATATTGCGGTATCATCGGCATAGAGTATACCAGTTAAAAATCAACTTATATAAAAAACCAAATATAATTTTAGAAAAAGATTTAATATTTCGGCTATTAATTTCGTTATTAATACTTTGATTCAACTTGGAAGCAAAAATTTTTTTCCTTTGATAAAACGCCTCAGATTATAAACGTTCTTAACCATTACTTCAAAATATTTTTTCTCATAGGTACTTCAATTAGTTTTTATTACAAAAACCTACCAGTTTATTTGTGCTTTTTCATAATATCCACATAACCGATAAAATTATTCTAGCTCAATATTGGACACTAGGCATTCGTTCGATGTCAACTAATATTCAAAGTGGTTATCTGTGTTCAATTGTCATATAACATGAACGAATCAATTATATTATGGGAAATAGATTAGAATAGAAATAGAAATTGAACAATTTAACAAAATTACCCGAACAAATAATTTTTGTTATTTCTTATAATGTTTGTGTAAATGTTTATAGATACAAGCAGTAATAAAAGTAAATACACTCGTCACAAAAAGTATTTTATAATTGAAATGTTATTATTCTTTTTTAACCTTTTTGGAGTAAAAACTTCTTTAGACGAGCCCGAGTAAATTTTGATAAGGGACAAACTTATGGTTTCGCGTCACCTGACGTCAGCGTCAGCAACATATGGGTGACGTCATGGCTTTTCTTCTTCTATCTGTCTGTCAAAAAGTGGCCTCGAGCCCACTTTTATTAGGTTATTTATTATTCAATGTTTTTAATTTACAAATTATAAAAATTTTAATGCTACAGTTAACATGAAAATTTAAAAAGCCACTGTTATTTCATAGTTTAAAGTATCTATTTACTTCTGTCGGTAGTTCCAATGAGTGCCAATTTTTTTTTATTAATAGGTATCTTGTGAATCAATCTTCATTTTTGGTTTAAAAGAGATTTGTTTATTAAAAATAAAAAATTCAGGAAAAATTGGCCGATTAGATCTTTAGTTTGGTCCACCTATCTCTTGGCTGACCTTCCGCCTCTACATTTCCTTCGACTTTTAGTAGTTATGAGTCTGTCTCTCTTGCAATGTGGCCGATGTATGTTAAAAAGCTTCGGTTTATCTTCTTTGACAGATTTAGTTGAATATTTAGTTCTTGAAGAACAGATTCATTTGTACGGTGGGCAGTCCAGGGTATCCGCAGTAACCGTCTGTATGCCCACATTTCGAAGGCATTTATCCGTCTGGTATCGCTTTTCTTGAGTGTCCAGGTTTCTGCTACATAAATGGCAATAGGTAACACAAGTGAATTCAACAATCTTAATTTGGTGTTTTTGGTGATGGCTTTATCTCTTCAGATCTTGCTTAACTTAGTTACGGCTGTTCGAGCCAGCGTAACTCTTCTTTTTATTTCACCTTCGCATGCACCGCTGTTGTCAATTAGAGACCCTAAATACAAGTATTTATTAACCACCATTAGGCCTACTCCTAACTAAACCTTTGATAATTCTGTGTGCAAGTTTTGGAGTAACTCGTTGGGCTTTTTTTAACACGCTTATATTAGTTTCACCTGTACCTTGTTTGTTTGCTTGTTTGTATCTATGTTTGTAACTGACTCTTTGGCCTCGATTTTGCCCTACTTTAAGTGATCAGATTTAATTTAAAGTTTGCACACTTGTCAAAGACCGACGACAATGCAATAATTCGATCAAAATATCCGATTATCTTAATTAATTCCACCAGGATTCATAAATTTCTTCAAGGATCCTTTGCATGAGAGTAAAAGAGATAGAACTAGTGCGTGAGCTACGCATGCACGCAGAAAAGTTCATCGCATCGGTGGTTCAGTGGTAGAATGTTCGCCTGCCACGCGGACGGCCCGGGTTTGATTCCCGGTTGATGCATTCTTTTTGTGCTTTTACCATTTAATACATAATTTTGCTAGTGAGTAAAAAAAATCGAACTAAAAAGCAAAAAATAGATTATAGTTTAAAAAAGCTAAAAAAGTTGGCGTATTTTTTATTTTTTTTAAACTAAAATTTATTAGCTACTCATTTAGACATTACACAATCATTTGTTTAACAATCATGTCAGGAAACTTTAAAGTAGTAATTGTTGCATTATTAGAAATAATTAAATATGTGTGTCCGTTAAAACAAATGCCACCGCAAGTAAAACCTTCCCCAAAAAGTGTTGTTGGTGCTATATATTGCTGGTCATTCAGCCGTCATCTTTTTCTCCATACAAACCTCGTCTAAATTAAATAAACGAATTCCGGACTTACGAGGGTGGTCCGATAAGTACTTAGCCTACAAAAGAGAAACTAGTTTTGAAAGGGATACCAGTAATTTTGACTTCAGTGAGACATCCTGCATTATAAGTAAGAAAATTTTTCCATCTTCATACCTTGTAACTAGGGGTTTCAGCGTAGGGGTGTCGGTAGCTTGGTTCCCGGGTATATGTTATTCGGTTTCCGGCGTGAGAGAAGGGTCAGAAAAAATGTGTAATTCGGTTCCCAATATTTTAGGTTTACGTAATTTTTATGTGTAATTTGGTTCCAGACATTTTTAGTTTAAAAAATGTTATAAAATGTGATAAATTGTTAGTTTCCTATGGGTTACATTTTTCGATTTCATTATTTTTTGTAGTGAAAAACAGCAGCGATTGGCTTCCTGAATTCTATTGTGTTATATTGTTATCTGAGGTGATTGTAGCTCCCAAATATTTAAACTCGTGGACCCTTTCAAAATGATAGTGGTCCATTGTCACATTTTGTCCTATCCTGTTTCTTCGTTCTGTTCTTGTTGTAGTCATGTATTTTGTTTTATCTTCGTTTATTTGTAGGCCAACCTTCTTTACAGCATTTTCCAGTTTAATGAACTCTTTCTTAACGTTGATAGTTGTATTTCCTACTATATCTAAATCATCAACGAAAGCTATTACAATGCGCGGACCCTGATTTCCAAATAGGAGCGTTTCTATGTTTGCCCTTCGTACGATGCCTTCCAAGGCGATGTTAAAGAGGAGTGGGGATGACGCTTCTTCTTGTTTGAGACCACCGTTGATTGTAGCTTGCTTAGCTTGTTAATTGACGAAGCTTTAAGAGTCCACGCTTCCATGCCATAATTAAGAACATGCCACACATAACATTTGGTCATCTTGAGTCTCAATTCAATGTCCAGTCGGTGGTCAACTAAAAACTTATGTAGACGTAAGAATGCGGCTCTCGCTTGTTCTATACGGCAACTAATCTCCACCTCCGGTTTCCATTTTTCATTCAAGTAGCAGCCTAGGTATTTAAATTTCCGTACTTGTTTTATGTGGTTAATACCATTAATGATTAATCTGAAATTTGGCAGGACGTTTTTTGAAATTGTCACAAACGTGGTCTTAGCGGCACTTATTTTTAGACCCAACGCATTGCTTGCATCATTTACGGCATTCAATAGCGACTGTAAATCATCTGCTGTGTCAGCTTGGTACTCTAGTTTAACCTATTCCGAAATACGAGTAGAATAGCGTGTCAAAGAGTTCCTAGTAGATATACCGATTAAATTAAAAATAGTCGTCATAAATTCGTATTTTATAAAGTGATCGCCATTTAAATAAACAATAGCAATAAATCCGGTGGCGGTCAGCAGCGAACCGTCGTCTCGTTAATCATAATATAATTACGATAAGATCGTGCGAGTCCGAAACGTGTGATGGACACGTGTTGTACCGGAAACTGGTGGAGAATCAGAGTTGCCACCCCAACGTCAGCCGCTTAGTGGACTTCCGCTTTCGCATAACGTCGCCGCACGTTCGTGTCTTTTTTCATTACGCGATGATGACGATATTATTATCATTACATTACTGAAGCATTACTGGTGACATTGTTTCTCCATAGTAACCGGACTCATTTTCGTCTTATGTCGGTTTATAGTCCTTTAAATCCTTCGCAGCTATGTACGCTTCGTTTGCGGCAGTGATAATGTCCTTTTATTGACCACAGTTGCCTTTTTGTAACAATAATACGTTTACCAATTCGGTAGAAAACTATAAAATATTTAAAACGTAATAATATTAAAAAAAATTTAGATAATAATTCCCATTTGCTGTGGTGTTGGATCGACTCATGATGCTGTTTAAAACTACCTACGTTTAGATTGTTTAAATTAATTTATAATCAAATGAGATAATACTGCTAATGCTGCTGGCTGATTTAAATAATGCAATTATAACTTTACAGCTGAATAGAACTTTATTATTTTTAAAAGTATATCCGAAACAGCTGATGCACTATACTCGAATGAGTATTGAATTGACCGCCGGTATAAATGAAATGATATTTATATTGATTATGAAAATTTATTTGCCTGGCAAAGACAATAATCTTAATCTCACAAAGAGTGAGTTAAACCCCAAAATTCTTAACAATTTGAAAAAACCATAACGTTTTAAATTCTTTGACGTTTATTTGTCATTTAAACATATGTTAGTTTAAGGGATGCTATCCTCAATTGAATATTAAACTGACCACCGGTATTTTTTTTTTTGTTACTATACTCTTAAAAATATGTGTACAAAATTTCATGATGATACGAGGGCAGTTTGTCGCCCTTTACGTAAAAAATCCATCACTGAAACTAAGGAAAGACTTAATAAATACTACGGGGACTCGGCACCATCAATTTCAATGGTTAAGAAGTGGTTTACAGAGTTCCGTTGTGGTCGTACCAGCACTAGTGACGCCGAACGTCCAGGTCGCCCAAAAGAAGTGATCACGCCGGAAATCGTCGATAAAATCCATGAAATGATATTGGATGATCAGAGAATGAAAGTGCGTGCGTTGGCTCATGCTGTAGGTATCTCAACTGAACGGGTACATCATATTTTACACGTATATTTGGACATGAAAAAACTGTCTGCGAGATGGGTGCCGCGATTGCTCACACTCGACCATAAGCGCAATCGTGTGACCACTTCAAAAGAGTGTTTAGCGATGTTCAGCCGTAATCCGGACGAATTTTTGCGCCGTTTTGTTACTGTGGATGAAACATGGATCCATCACAACACGCCAGAGACCAAGGAACAATCGAAACAGTGGGTTGCTTGGGGTGAACGTGGACCAAAGCAGGCGAAACAGAGTCTGTCAGCCAACAAGGTCATGGCCACAGTTTTTTGGGATGTACGCGGTGTCATTCACATCGATTACCTCAAGAAAGGTAAAACGATCACCGGCGAATATTATTCAAAGCTTTTGAACAGAATCGACGTTGAATGAAGCAAAAACGGCCGCATTTGGCTAAGAAGAAGAAAGTGCTGTTTCATCAAGACAATGCACGTGTGCACAATTGTCTAGTCACGATGGCCAAAATCCACGAATTGGGATACGAACTGCTACCCCATCCAGCATATTCTCCAGATTTAGCCCTCTGCGACTATTTTCTGTTTCCAAACCTAAAGAAACGGCTGGGCGGTAAGAGATTTGAGTCGAATGAAGAAGTCATTACCGAAACAAACGCGTATTTTGAGAGCTTTGAAAAAACCTATTATTTGGAGGGAATAAAAAAATTAGAAAAACGCCGGACTAAATGTATCGAGCTAAAAGGTGATTATGTAGAAAAATAAAATGTTTATTTGCGGAAAAAATTTGTTTCATTCAAAAAGTCACTGATTTATCAAACCGCCCTCGTAGGTCGAGTAGTTTACTCGTAAAAGCGTAACAAACAAACTCACATTCGCATTTATAATATTAGTTAGGATAACAATAATAATAATAATAATAATAATAATAATAAATGTCTTTATTGCCAATTATAAAAAAAATTTACATTTTGTTTACATATATTTAGGGCGAGATTCAGTTTGTATGTAATAATAAATAAGGTACAATATAACTATATACTTGGTATTTAACATACATCTGCTCTTCCATCTAACCCCAAAAGAAAGTCAAAGACAGCAAATAGAATAATAGAAAAATAATTTAAATTAATAGAAAAAAAATAATAGTTTAGCAATAAATTAGCAATTTTAATCAAAAAAATTAAATTTGTTGAGAAAAATAATAGTCAAAGAGAGCTCGTTTAAGTTTATGTAGTGATGAGTTACTGTAATCGTGAGGTAAATTATTGAGACAGTTAACAATACAATAAGAAAAGGATCGTTTGAAAGACTCAGTGTGGTGACGTGGTATAGTTAGAGTATTTTTATGTCTTAAGTTTAGAGAATGTACATCGGTTCTGTATTTTATTTTATGATACAGATATGGTGGAGATTTTTCCTTCAGTAGCTTTATATAAAACATGGTAGAATGCAATTCTCGACGACTTTTCATGTGTAACCATTTAGTAATTCTCAATGTATGGCTGATATGTTCAAATTTGCGAATACCAAAAGTTAGTCTTAGGCATGAATTTTGCAATATTTGTATTCTATTTATATCAAATAAATTTAAACAAGAATTATATAAAATGTCACAGAAATTCAGTTTAGATAGCACTAGTGATTCGCATAGTAGGATTTTGACCGATTTATCTAACACATGGCGAGATTGATATATAAGTTTTAGAGCTGCATATTCTTTTTGTAAACATTTACTAATATGGTGCGAGAATCTTAAGTTTTCATCAAATCACACTCCCAAGTTTTTTACTTTTTCGCTAAATTGTATAGTATTACCATTAATTATAATATTTGATGAGTATTCTTGTTTGAACACCTGCGAATCAACTTTATTTCCAAAAATAATTGCATTGGTCTTAGATGCATTTAGTTGTAGACAATGATTAATTGAAAATGTATAAAGATTATGTATGTCATAATTAATAGCAGTTACCGCTTGATTCGCTTCATCCAAAGAAAAAGACATATATAACTGCGTATCGTCAGCGTAGTAATGTTGTAAACACGAAAAGAAAATATCTGGAAAATTCGATATATAAACAGAGAAGAGTATAGGGCCCAATATTGATCCTTGGGGTACTCCGGTACCCACAGATAAAAAACTTAATACACTTTCTTGATTTTTTACAGCTTGACTTCTCTTAGATAGATAAGATTTAAATAAATCTATAGCTTTAATATCCAAACCACTATATGATAAGATCGAAAAGAGTAAATTATGATTAAGAGTGTCAAATGCTTTCGAGTAGTCAAATAAGAACAACACAGTTAATTTACTCCTATCAAGAGCTGCCAAAATATCATCAGATATTTTTAATAGTGCTGATGTACAACTGTGACCAGTTTTAAATCCAGACTGTACTGATGGTATTATGGAATTTTTAATCAAGTGTTTCTGAAGTTGTATGTTAATAGCTTTTTCTAAGATCTTTGATAAAGTTGGCAATACACTGATTGGTCGTAATTGTTGTAACATTTGTGGATTATTTACTTTAGGCAAGGGAGTAACAAATGATTTTTTCCAATTTTGAGGAAACACAGAGTTCAATAAGCAATAATTAATTATATGGGTAATATACGGTAACAGAAATGGTAAGCACAAATTTAAAGTAAGAATATTAATGCCATCTGGACCAACAGCTTTACTTTTAATTCCTTTTATTATATTGAGAATATCAATTTCAGTTACTGGCTGAAACGTGAGGGTTGTATGTACAGATTTTTTTATATTATGCTCATAGAAATGTTGCCTGTCATAA
Source organism: Agelastica alni (assembly GCA_950111635.1). Lineage (NCBI taxonomy): Eukaryota > Metazoa > Arthropoda > Insecta > Coleoptera > Chrysomelidae > Agelastica > Agelastica alni. Next base: position 35,966,131 of record OX467713.1, read on the forward strand.
TCAGAAGTCAATTTAGGAACAGCGTTTAAGAAGAATTCATTAATTTCATTCACATTCCACTTATTTGATAAATCCATATCACTACGATCTTTATTAAATCCCACAATCGTCTTGAGACTAGACCACCTCTCTTTATGTGATTTTTCAGCTTAAATTTGATATTACCTTTTTTTTCTTTTTTAATTGTAACATTTACGAAATTACGTAATTGTTTATAAGATTGCCAGTCGTTGTTACAAAGCCTTAATATTGTCTGTGGAGGATAGAGGTAAGGAGAGTCATCTCATGGTAGAAAACTTAAAAAAGTGTCCAGCAGTAAGCTATAAATAACAGTTCAAAAACCTTCCAGAATGGCGCTGGTGTAGACAAAGGGTATGGTATGAATGTAGCAATTGTAAACGAATTGAAGTATGCCTAGTTAAAAAATTTAATATTATTGTCGACTAAAGTAATTACTTATTGAAAATTTCAACTACTTGCGTAGTACAAAAATATGTAGTAAATATAACCTTAAAGAATTATTGTGGAAAACTTATAGCTACAGTGATTTTATTTCGTGAATTGTGAACAGTACGTTTATTGTTTTTGTATCATTTCATTTTTTGAAAAAGTGAATAACAGAACAGTTATGGGTAAAATTTGTGTTGTGAAAAGTTGTCCTAGTGGACGTAAATCCAAAAACAAAAAAAATGATCAGCCTCAGCCCCTTTCGTATTTATAAACAACAGTAGTAAAACAATTTTTTGCAAAAAACTTACTTTATAAAACATTGCTCATTTTTATAATTTTTTTAATCAATGAAGACATATTCATTTTTTATCTATCGAATTTTACAGACGTCGGCGAGATTACAAAATTGGAAAATTTCGCGCTTCCTTTAAAACTCACCCTGATGCTAATGTGGCGCCACCCTAATTTAATGCATTTGGACGGACACTTTTTCATGTACACAGATGATTCTCCTTACCTCCACCCTCCATAATATTGTCACCTAAAAGTTGATTTGTTCAATATCCACTTTTTCCACAAACTGAGTTATTGACGAAAATATATTCCTTGTATTGAATCCCCATAAATTAATATGGATATATTTACAATTGCAGTTATAATTCAGTTTAATTCTATCTAATATCCCATAATTTCAGATTTTTTGAGGGTAGGTTTGTTCATTATCCGGATATTGAACAATGCAGCATGGGGATATTGTTTGTTGTTTTTCATCATCAAAAGCGTTAAAACCTATTTGTTCAATATCCACTATGGCCAATAGTAGAACAGACTGCTATCACGTGCGCTGGTTATGATTGACAGATAGTTAAAACCTTAATAATAAAATAAAAATAATAAATTTGAAGTACCTTTGTTAATGCCAAAATTAACTTTAATCAAGAGAGACATTGCACTTCCAGAACTTAAAATAAAGCACCTCAATGAATTGCTCAAAAACTTACAAGTTCAGACTGATAGGACATTTTACAGATCCATATTGAAGAATGTATCTTGCCGCGTATTGTTCGTTCTCTATAGAGTACTCTGCCAGCGGTCTCTCTACTAGCAAATTATGCCCGAGCTCAGCCGTAGAGGGTAGAAGAAAAAAAAATATAAAAGTGAGCCGCGCCACCGACTTAGACGGTTCAAGCCGGAAACCCCTAGGTCTTATAGGCACTAGCAGAGCCACACGATAAACAACTGAGATTATGGTCAACTAAATAAATGAAATTATAGCTAAAATATATTGGATACTTTACTACTACAATAAATCAAAGTACACAGTTCAATAATAAAATTATAACAAATATAGTCAAAATTAACAGCCAACAATAAATCAAAGTACACAATTCAATAATAAAATTATAACAAATATAGTAAAAATTAACAGCCAACAATAAATCAAAGTTTAGTTTTGGCATATTATCTAATGCAATAAATAGTTTTTAATAATGTATTATATTAATAAATTAAAACAAAACTTAATTGTGGTGTCAAAAATAAGTCACGTCGTTAAATATTCAAAAATAAATCACTTGTAACCTTTGGGTATACGAATGCACTACTCCTGTGGCCGGTTTGGTTACCTGCTAATTAACAATGGCTTCCCTCAAATAAATCCCGCATGGGGTTATTTTAACTCGATACCAAAATCCAAAATATCAACAACGAAGGTAAGATAGAATGGTCAAGTTAAAAATTAAATGGTTTTTCTTCAAAATCCAATTAAGATGGCCCAAATACAGCCAGATATGAAAGAAAAACCGTAGAGGTTTTGCACACTTGTTAATATCACACCGCCCCCAAAAATTCTCACCACACGACTCCCAAGACTCTCACCACACGACTCAGACTACTTCCCAAGCCGGATATCAAGAAATGACACGGAATTGACGTCAACCAAGAATATTCGCAAGTCTATGTTCCACACTAAGAATCGCGTTCGTCCGTGTTGATAGCTAGCCTCATCTACACAGAAATGTAAACCAAACAATAATATAATCGATAATACACAATAATCGAGGCTAAAAACTAAAGCAAAATCTAATAATGAAAATACCTTACTCAATCTCCAGTGATCAATAAAAATGCCATAGACATTAACAATTGAATTTTATCACAATAAGGTATGCAACACTATTTGCAACGAATGATATATTTAAGTTACAACAAAATACGGTATGCGACACTATTTACGAGTACTTGAGGAATATAAAATTATCAGAGATATAATTATAATGGAACTGTAGAAGGGAAAAAAAAGGCACGTTACAATCTTCTAAAAAGAAGAGGAACAAATAACTGAATTCAAATAAAAAATTGTATTTATATTGGTTTTTTTATTATGTTAGATTACGTTCATTTAAAAAATTTGGTTTTTCAGTTGAATATTCAAATTTGCTCAATTGTGATAAGAGTGTTTCCTTATTTAGTATAGTTGAAGTAATGAAATTATTAATGATTTCGAATCATTAATCGGAATTCTGAATTCGGATTTCCGCCTTTTGGTTCCAGTACAAATTACTTATAAGTCTGATATCATTTCCATCCAGTCCCAATTTTCTAAGATATGATATGAGGAGATCGTGTTTTACATTGTCAAATGCTTTTTCGTAGTCATTAAAAGACAAAAAGACGCCTTTTATCCGATCCTGGCAATACTGCACTAATGTTTGGAGACTGAATATGGCTTTTCTTGTTCCAAAACCGCTCTTAAATCCAAATTGCCTAGCACCACTTACTTCCTCACGCCTCCTATACAGTCTCGTGTGTGTCACGTGCCTATTTTTTTTTTCAATATTAATTGGGTCTCTGATAGTCTGGTGCTCGTAAATAGTTTTGCATACCGTATTTTGTTGTAACTCAAGTATATCATTCGTTGTAAATAGTGTTGCATACCTAGTAGTGATAGGATTTAATTATTAATGGCTGTGACATTTTTGTTAATCGGTGGAGATGGAGTGGGGGTCTTTGTTATTAGATTTCGCCTTGATTTTTGGCCTTGATTGTCGTGTGTTGTCAGCTATATTATTGTTTGGTTTGCTTTTCTGTGTGGATGGGCTGGCTATCAACACGGACGAGCGCGATTATGAGTTGGGAACATAGATTTGCGAAGGTTGGCTGACGCGGGTCCCGTGTCATTTTCTAATATCCGGCCGGGAGTGAGTAGTTGGGGAGTCGCTTGGTGTCAGTCTTGGGAGTCGGTAGTGAGGGTTTTAGTATCGTCGTGTGATATTAACAAGTGTGCAAAACCTCTACGGTTTTATCTTCATATCTGGCTGTATTTGGGCCATCTTAATTGGATTTTGAAGAAAAATCATTTGATTTTTAACTTGGCCATTCTATCTTACCTTCGTTGTTGATATTTTTGGTGTCGAGTTAAAATAACCACAGGTGGGATTTATTTGAGGGAAGCCATTGTTGATTAGCACGTGCTGTTCCATAACCATCATCCATATCGACGATAAATTTCAGTGTTATAAAGACTTGCTTGGTGTTTTTAGCAGAAATTATTATGATAATACTACTTGGTGTTTCTGTTTCTTGGATCATCGATGCAACAGTGACGTCTCAATGAAGTTTTCAATTGGTTACATGGTATTGAGTTTAATTTTATCAACTTATCAGTTATTATGTGCTTGCTCTAAGTGTTTTCAATAGTTTAAAAGTAACAAATAATTTTCATTAAATTTGTACCTGCTCCAAGTTAAATCTGAACGTATACATTACTGAATATACATTATGTAATTATTGTGATGGTTTCAAATTATTATTTTTTTTGCAAGTCCATTTATTTTATTATTTTAAGAAAAGTGTATTAAATTCGTTTAATCCACTTTACAAAAATACAGAATTTGTTGTAAAAAAAATCATTTTTATTTAATTAATATATTGCAGAAATTGTAAATATAGTTTTATTTATCTAGTTCACCATAATTGTTTGTTGTTTATCGTGTGGCTCTGCTAGTGCCTATAAGACCTAGGGGTTTCCGGCTTATACCGTCTAAGTCGGTGGCGCGGCTCACTTTTATATTTTTTTTTCTTCTACCCTCTACGGCTGAGCTCGGGCATAATTTGCCAGTAGAGAGACCGCTGGCAGAGTACTCTTTAGAGAACTAAAAGACATGGCATGTGTAGAACTCGAGGCTAATCCGGCACTGGTTAAACAAATATAATAATTCTTTCAATAGTGCCATAACTATTAACCTGATAGCGTGTCATAAATGATTGCAATTAAAGACGATTTTTTATTTAGCAATTTAAAAATCGTTACCATAAAAAAGTTCGCATAATGCATGGGATGATTGCGGTAATAATAACGTCCCATCGAAGTTAAACGAAAGTCGCGTAATTTGTAAATTAAGTAATTTGAAAAAAACGAATGTATAAAAAAATTATTCTGTATTAGTATGCGATCAAAGTATATTCGTTATTGAGTCGAAGATACCCGTCGCATCGTTACAGACACATTCTTTGTATAAATAAAAGGGCACGAGAGGTTGCAAACGACGCAAACCAGGACCACTTGATTGATAGTTGGCCGTAAAATGAATCATAAATCTGGCGATGGATCGTTGCCGGCCACCGTGGACAAATGCTTACAGTGCGATCCATTAAAATATTGACGTAACGAACGTTTTTATTATTCCGATATAATTGGATGGGTATTTCATAATAGAAACTTTAAAACTTTATTTATACAAAAAATTAAACTATTTACTGAGAATGTATCTGTTTTTCCTTGGCATTTCTTGTTCAAGTAGCTTCTCCATTATCGGAGGTTTGCTAACATCATGGCAATCCTGCCCTTCAAAACTGCTGCTCTGAATAGATCTGCAGAAGAAATGTTGAACCATTCTCGCAGATTCCGGAGCCAAGATATTCTACTTCTTCCAATTGACCTTTTGCCCATAATCTTCCCCTGGATTATCAAGTGATGTATCTCATATTTTGAACCCCGCATTATGTGACCCAGATAGGTGATCTTTCTTTTCTTCACTTCCTTCAACACCTCCAACTCTTTATTCATTCTGGTAAGCACTTCTGCGTTGGTCGTCCACCCACGATATTCTGAGCATTCTTCTGTAAGTGCACATCTCAAATGCTTCTATTTTTCGACGTGTTTTTTGTATTTCTTACATTTACGCAAAATCAAAATTATATATTGTGCATTATTAGTGGCATTTACATATCTTTTTTTTACTCCGGTGAAATTAAAGTGTCAATTAATTGTAGTGTTAAATGGACATCTGAGTTAAGCTGGGTACAGGTACTCTTCATCTTTGAGTGCCCTATCAGCTATCTGACGAATCTCTGTCTTTGGACAGTCTGAAGAGTTCTTCTGCAGCTCGGACACCAGTCCAGTCTCGGATGTTACGCAGCCAGGACATCTGATTTCTGGTCACTCCTCGTAAGCCATCTATCTTGCTTTCCATTATAATTCTGAGAAGGGAGTATTTTTTTGTCACGCATCAGGTGCTCCAGATACGCCACCTTCCTACGTTTTACTACTGTGATGAGCTCGCGATCTGTCTGCGCTCTTCTTAAAACCTCGTCGTTGGTCATTCTTGCAGCCGAGGGAATTTTTAGAATCTATCGCAGTATCCACAACTCAAATGCTTCTAGGCAATTCAACGTATTGGTCCTTAGTGTCCAGGATTCAACTCCGTACAAAAGAATAGGCTATTTTAATCCGACTTTTAGTTTCTTCGTCAGGATCTATACTATCCATTATAAGAAAGCCTAGGTTTTGAATTTTTGACTCTCTATTTGTTCCCCATTCAGCTCCAGTTGGGCGTTGGCATGTTGTGTACGGCTTATTACCTTGCATTTGGTTTTCTTTACATTTATGTTTAGTCCCATTTACCTGCTGGCGTCCGTCACGATGTTTAGAAGTTGTTGGAGCTTCTCTATGCCTTAACAACATAATCTCAGAGACTGCTATCGTCAGCTAACTCTTTGTTGACCTAAAGTAGTGGTGATATAATTAAAATCGAATATAAAATACAATTACTATGTTTCTGAATGCAGTTTACTGTAGTACTTTTGTAATCATTTGTGTTTTTGGTATTTCTCAAAAATTCAACTTAAAAAAAAATGTTATTATCATCTTTGGTTTTCTAAAGTTCCTGCATAAATTTAGCCTTATTAGTTGTTACCAGTTTAATAAATCCCTCAATGGGTATTGAGCTTAACATCACCCTGTATGTAAGCAATCACGATAAAAAATGTATTTGAATAGGGCGCAGCCCATTCTAACGGGATATCTGTGTATGTGCGTGTATACTTAAAGTGTATGTTGCGTGTTTATGATACGACTGCAAGTATTGCCAATATAATACAATCAGCTCGACGAAAATCTGTAATTTTCGACTTAATCACCAATGTTACCTCTTACTATTACTAGAAAATACTATAACCCTCTGAATTTTTATATTTAATGTTGCCAACGGACGGCCCGCACTGCGACTATTAGAAGGGAGATGGATTATAGAAAGGAAATGATTGTGGACCCGCTTTTTGAAAAGTTGCAGGTCATAGTTCTCTGGAAAAACTGATTTTGAAAGCTTGTTCCATTCTGTAGCAGCCCTGTAAAGGAAGGATTCCTGATGGAGATCCTTGTAGTGTCAAGCTGTAGAGCAATGACTGATCTTCAACTCTTCTTCTATGTTCTAGAGGGTGAAGGGTATCTGTGAGAGTTGAGCTGTTTATCAAGCGAATGGCTCTTTTCTGAATGGAATCTAGAAGACGAAGAGAATGCCTTGGTGCTGAACCCCAAATATGCGAGCAATACTACAGTAGAGGTCGGATTTGAGCCTTGTACGTCGTCAACAGTTGATCAGGAGTAAAAAACTTTCTGGCTTTCCACAGAAAACCTAGCCTCTGGCTTGCCGACTTTGCAATGTTAGCAACATGGTCATGCCAAGACATATTATTGGACACTGTGACTCCCAAAATCGAGATGGAGGGACTTGGTTCAAGGGTATTTCCGGACATTGTGATGGGATGATTTGAGGAATTTGAGGAAACATTTTGTTAACAAATTCACACATTTGTTAGTTTTTAATTTTCGGAGTATCCCAGTTTATAGTTCACAAAAAACAGATTCAGGAAACAACTTTTATAAATATATTTTGTTTTTCTAACAAAACATTTCTTTAACAAGACTGAGTGGGGGAGACTTGAAGTTGTGTGTACTAAAACTAAACCACACTCTTCTACATAATTACATATTCCCGCTTAAAAATTTCGCGCTTACTTCTTTGTTTACCCTCAAGCAGGATTATTCGGTAACCATCGTGTGTTTTTGACGTTTCATTCTACTCCGACTGATTTTACCGGAAGCTGTCCCTAATAATAATAATAATAATTCAAGTCTAGCTGTGAAGGAGTTTTTCGCTTTGGTTGCGTAAAAAACCGTTTTCTTACTGTATTATTATTTGTGCACTCACATTATTATTTGCGAAACAAATCCCTATGGCAGGTAAAATTATATCACTTTTAAGGATAAAGGATAATATTGACCAACAATACAAAGTTTTTAAATGAAGGTTATAACCTGAAATCGTTTTTAGAGTAATAAATAACCATTAATAACACATCATTTTGCCGAAGAAAATGCTACAGAAGACGAAGACTTTGATGATGTTTTTTATTGACAATGAAAAATCATTCTTAGTGATGGAAGAAGGTAATAAAAAGCACCAATCAATTAAGCATTTAACAATAAATTAACTAAATATTTTGGGTAGAATGCGATTTTGTTTTTTATTCCATGGAGATGAGGTTCCAACATGAATTTAAATTTGAGTTTTCGTGATCCAGGGTGCGATTGTTTGGCTCCCATTTTGAAAAGGGGCCTGAATGATTTTAAAAGAAATAATAATATCTGATTCTACTCAAAAACTATATTTATCGTAAAACGTAGTCAAAACTATCAATCTATTATAAAATGCGTCTTTACCCTTTAGTCTTGTACCAAAGACTGCCAAACTACCTGCCATATCCCGCACCACTCCTCGTCTTCCTATTTTAGGTACCCAGCAAAACAGATCTTTCTATTCAAGTAACCCCCTTTTATGACTCCATCGATGGACCTTGCATATAGGGCGGATCCAAATATATCTTACAATTTTTTCTTTTTCTTCAAGTGCCATCTCCGCGGCGGAGGTTGACAATCATCATCGCTATCGCAACTTTTGATGCAGTTGCTCTGAAAAGTTGTTTGGAGCTGCAACCAAACCATTCTCTCAGATTTTTTAGCCACGAATTTCGTCTTCTTCCTTTGCTTCTTTTGCCTTCTATTTTTCCTTGCATTATTAGTCGTAGGAGGCTGTACCTTTCGCCGCGCATTATGTGTCCCAAACGCTGTAGCTTTCTCTCCTTAATTGTACGTTCAACTTTTTTTTGTTTACCGATTCTTCCTAGCACTTCGATGTTAGTAATTCGATCTACCCACGAAATTCTTAAAATTTTTCTATATATCCACATTTCGCAAGAGTCTCATTGCATCTGCATTTAGCGTTTATGATTCTGCACCATAGTAGAGCACACTAAGTACCTACATAACATTTTGCAGTCTCAGGCCTAACGTTAAATCTCTGCTACATAGGATATTTTTTTTATAAAGTTAGTACGTGCCTGGATTTTATTTATGCGGTATAGTCATTGTTTTTAGTAATAAGCGTTCCTAAGTAATTGTTTCTTTTTACTTTTTCAATCTGTTGATCTCCAATCATTAAGATGTCATTGTGTTATTGTTTTTCCATTTTTTTATATACTTGGTTTTTTTGATATTGAAGGAGAGTCCGTAAATCTCACTAAACCTTACTAAATTCTCCAATTTATTGGCTATTATTACTGTATCTTCGGCATATCTGATGTTGTTAATCAGAGCTCCATTCACCTTTATACCGCCGGTCTTATTTTCCAAGGCTTTTAATATTTGTTCCGAATGCGCATTAAATAATAATGGCGATAATATTTCTTTACATTTTTCCAGTCTAATTTTTACTGTGGCTTGTTGATTGTAATACAGATTTGAGATTAATCTTACATCCTTTCTATCCAGATTTTTGGTTTAAGGTCTATAATTTGGTCATGCTTTACCTTATCGAAGGCTTTATTATAGTCTATAAAGCAGATGTAAAGGTCCTGAGTATGATATGATTTTTTATTTTACCTCAAAAGCCGAAAGTCTCCACAAATATCTATAAAACATGTTGTACATCATATAATAATGTGTACATCGATAATAAAGAAGTTATAAGCAAATACTGAAACGGTAGGCACAATTTTGCTTAAACCTCTAAAAATTGATACTGTTATTTGACATAAACATTGATGTTTGGTATTAATTAGATGTACTGATATGTTTGCAAGTTGATAAATAATGTCATCTACAGTAAGACTGCTTTACTGAAACGTTTCCTAAAGTTAGGAGTGGGTTTATTTGAATCAGGAGATCAAACTACATCTAAAAAATATTAATGGGTTGTACTAAATCATATTTAGAAGAACTGGAACTGGTGTGCTGCACCAAGGAAAAGGTAAAACTAGACGAAAAAAACAGTGGATGATAACGAAAATCACAAAAGTGTATTTAATCAAATTATGGACTCACCACGTCGTAGTCAACGAAAATCAGCTCTAAATTTGAATACAAACAGGAAGACTTGAATACTGCGCTAGAACAAATGTCATTTTTATCTGTCAAGTCATGGTAATAAGCGTGCCATAGATTTTAAGGTTTTCTTAAGGTTGCTTAAAAGTGTCAATACTATAAATTAATAACTGTACTTTTAAATATTTTGTAAATGAAGAAGTTTCTTCTTCTTTCATTAAAGTTAAGGAACGCCAGGTCCAATGGTAGGTAAGGTACATAACTAAAAAAAATCATAGTGGATATATTTCTACATTCAGTGAAGCTGTTAAGAAACACAGTTTATGTAACAGCTTATCAGCCCATGATTAGTATTAGCTAAAATATTCTACAATTATTCACATAAACGTAGCACATCATATGCTTTTTTATGCATGTTGTTATGATTGATATGTTGGGGCTTACACATAAAAGAAAACTCATAACGTATTCCGTTAAAAATCACAAATAATAATTAATAAACATACAATAAGGCACCGTTTCCGTGATTGACAGCATTCGTGGAAATTTGCGAAAGAATTTCAGTGCCCCATTGAGCCAGTGAACGCGGTAAAATTTTACCGTCGACAAACAAACTGATTAAATTTGTTCAATAAACTATTATTCATCTAAATTTTATTAAAATATATATTAAATTCGCTTTTCCATATCTAGTATATAATTAGAACGTCTACAAACGTCTACGATAATAAGTTAGTACGCGCGAAACTATAAGCGGGTTATTTTTTTTTTTTTTAAGAAAATAGTCGCAAAAAGGGTAGACCTATCGTGTGGGCCGCGCACGGCCCGCGCTGCGACTATTAGAAGGGGAAGGGATTATAGAAAGAAAATGATTGTGGACAAGCTTTTTAAAAAGTTGCAGGTCATAGTTCTCTGGAAAAACTGATTTTGGAAGCTTATTCCATTCCGTAGCAGCCCTGTAAAAGAAGGATTCTTGATGAAGATTTGTCCTTGTAGTGTCAATCTTGAGAGTAAATGGGTGAGACTGATAAGCGTGCCGAGTTCTTCGGCTGAATGTGGCCAATGGTGGTACAAGAGTTTTTATTTCTCTGGAGCATCTGCCATGGAAATATCTGTAGAGCAATGACTGGTCGCGATCTTGCATGAAGCTCAAAAGCTATTGGCGCAGTTTGGTTGGGAGACCGTAGGCAGATAATTTACTTAACAATGCCTGGTGCCAAACGCGGTCAAAGGATTTAGATATATCCAAGACTATTGCACGGGATTCACCAAACTTTTCAATAGTGTTTGTCCAGAGCTGAGTGACATAAGGCAGCAAATCTCCAGTAGACCGAAGTTGTCGAAATCCATATTGTCTGTCATGGATTATCTCAAATTTCTCCAGATATTTAATGAGTTCTGTGAATGTCAATTTTTTTCACAGTTTTACATAAACTAGCACTTGTAACAGCTACTTAAACTGACATTTTAGCATGTAGCATAAGCAAGCTTAGGTTAGGTTAGGTTAAAACGGCGGTTTGAAGGGAATCCACTTAGGCCTTTCTGGTCCGTTGTGATACCGTGATGGACAGCGGTGCCTTCCAATTCTACCGTGAGAACCAGCTGGAACTTTTAATGAATAGTGTGAGGTCTTTAAAGCTAACTGAGCTAAGATCAGATAAGTCATCAAAGTTCGGTTGCCCTATTATAGAAAGCCGTTTTATGCCTAGGGCAGGGCAGTGAAAAAGGAAATGTTTCCTACTCTTCCTCATCATGACAGCTTCTGCTGAAGTCGTGTCGTAGCTCTGCGATTCCCATGCGCCGTGACCTGTTATGGCCGCGATCGCTTTTCCAATGGACTCTTTGAATAAACTTAAAACATCGTTAGTTCGACGTAGATCTAGTTTAGGCCAAGTATGTTTCGAAGATGTGCATGTGGGTTCATTTTGCCACCTCAAGTTGGCTTTTTGAACTACTTTGCTGTGCAGGAGGAGCCGGCAAGCTTAATGTATAGTATATTTGGAACCAATATTTTTTTTAGTTTGTCACTGGTAAAAATAACAACCTTAATAATCTTAAAAGTATCTATTTACATAGTTTTTTTGTAATATTAATTTCAGTACATTTTTTGATAGATAAATATTTGGTAACCATTACAAAATTGTTTTTTTTTGAATCAACACTCGAAACGCGCTTCTGTTAATGGGTGAGAGGGGACTCTGCAAGTGTGTCTTTCATTAGTAATTTATCAACAAATACCTGACCACATTATTATATTCGTACATTAGGACTTTTGATAATTAAAAATGATGATAAAAAATAAAAATTATCTCGCTAGTTTTTGAGGTATCCTTACCTAGTGCCTATGGAATCGTAAATTCAGCACTGAAACGTGATATGAGAAATATATTCGCAGAATTCTTATCGATTATGATTTCTTTGACATGTATGTGACTGCGAGACAATGGATATGACTCAGTTTAGTCGTTAAAACCTCTTGTACGTGGACATATTTCTTTTATTAATGATAGTAAAAGTAGGATTTGTTCTATGATTACCTTCGGTGAATACATTATGGTAGTATCGGTGGATATACAGTACAGTTAAGAATCATCTAAATAAACCTATTTAATGAAGATAAAAGTTATCACCACTTCCTTTCATTTTTAAATAACTATAGAATCATCACAAAAGTCGCTGTTTTGTTAAAACGACACTTGTAACTTCTAATACAGCCAATCATCTCAAGTTAAACAGTTAGAAAACGCAAAAAATTACCTTTCCATCCAATCTTAACTTATTTTCTAAGAAATAATTTTAATTAGTGGGTTACACTTTAGATGATAGACGCACCTGGAAGCCACATATTAATAAACTAGACAAAAAAAATTTCACCCAGCTATTTGTGATTCGACAATTGAAATTTGCAATAAGCTTTAATATTTTGATTCAAGCATACTATTCTCTATTCCAAAGTCATTTGACGTACGGTTTACTTTTATGGGGAAAATAAAAGTTAAAGTTTGCAGAAAGAGCTTTAATCATGCAGAAATAAATTATAGTTTAAAAAAACTAAAAAACACGCTTTTAGACTAAAAACTAAAAACTAAAAAATAATTCTTAACATAAGAATTAAATTACTGACGAGAAAAATAATGTCACTGTTATAAAAGCGTGGGGTGCTTTCATTCTGAAACGCAAAGTTAGTTTAAAAAAATGTTATACAAAGCACCCCACGCTTTTAGAACAATGACATTAATTTTCTCGTCAGTAATTTTATTCTTGTTAAAAATTATTTTTACTTTTTAGTCTAATTAACTCTAAAAGCACGTTTTTTAGTTTTTTTTAACTATAATTTATTATTCGCTTTTTAGTTCGATTTGTTTCACTCACCCTCTTGCCATTCATCCCTCGGCCCGTTTCTCACCAGTATATTGGATTGGGTAAGTCATAATATGACATTGGAACTGGCGAAACTTATCAGGATACTCGGATATTTTGATCAAATTATTGCATTGTCGTCGGTCTTTGATAAGTGTGCGAAGTTTAAATTAAATCTGATCGCTTAAAGTAGGACAAAATTAATGCCAAAGAGTCAGTTACAAATAAACATACAGGTGAAACTAATAAAACAGTGTTAAAAATACACCTGTTACTCTAAATACATTGTTAAATTAATAAAACAAATTTTATTTAAAGAAAATTTGGTTTTATCATTAGTGTTTTTAAAAAATTAACACTACTTTGATGCAACACAAAATACAAACTATCATTTGTATTACTGCAAATTGCAAGTGGCGCCATCTACTAGATTAGGCAAACTACTTATTTTGGAAAGTAGAAAACTGTTGTGTATTTTTGTTTCGCACTAGTTCCATCTCTCTTACTCTAACGCAAAGGATCCCTGAAGAAATTTATGAATCCTGGCGAAACTAATCAGGATAATCGGATATTTTGATCAAATTATTGCATTGTCGTCGGTCTTTGATAAGTGTGCGAAGTTTAAATTAAATCTGATCGCTTAAAGTAGGGCAAAATCGAGGCCAAAGAGTCAGTTACAAATATACAAACAAACATACAGGTAAAACTAATATAAGCGTGTTAAAAAGGCAGTGAGGATATTGACTGGTGCTTCTTCCAGAGATCACCGTTGTTCACTTTTTAAGAAATTAGAAATACTACCTTTACCTTGCCTACATACAGGGTTTTTTACGATGAAACATCGACGTAGGTTTTTAGGAAATTCGTTTGCCTTGAAGCACTTCATATTTTCTATTGCGCGTTAAAGTGCCCAGATATTATTTGCACACTTCTGAGTATATCCAAAATGCTGTAATGTGGTGTGTTATTATTGAAAAAAAAATCACTAAACAGCTTTTTTATAATTATGATTGTTTATGCTACTTCATTTTAGTTTTGCAAATACCTACCTACCTACCTATTTTGATGTTATTAAAACTGGTTTTGTGGGCCAACCGCTACGTTTACTTTGACAAATCAATTATTTGCCGCTTAAATGATTGCGCGTTTTAATATCGTAAAGGAGATTATACGCAAATTGGTAAACTTCTCGTCCTTATTTTTGTGAGGATAAATAAAACACCCGATAAATCAATTATTAATTACGTTTGTTCTTGATTCAATGAAATTAAAAAATCCATTAGGTTTCCGTAAAGAGTTTAATCAGATTATTACCGAAGTATGTTAATCGATAAGGATAACCATTTTGTAAGTTATATACTTAGTAGATCACTAAAAATACATCTTGAATGTGCATCTATCATCAACATTGCAACAATTCAGTGTAAAAACGCATCACTTATTTTTATGAAAGTTGGCTTAAAAATCATGAAAATTCTTTGACAGCAAATATAAAAGTTTCTTGGCCAAACAAAAATGAAATAGTTTTCATTAGGAATCGAGAAAATAGGCTTTTTCCGTACGCGCGCGACAAATTTCGTCAAAGTTTCGACAAAGTCGTGCAAGAACGAAAAAAGCATTTATGGACGTGTAATGAACGATATTTTTTATAATATTTACCTGAAAACCACAAATTGTTAAGATATTATCACTAAAAATATCAAAAAATTGTCATAAAACAAGCGTTATTTACTCCGTTGCTAAGAAAATAAACAGAAAAATTTGCGATTTCTAGAGAACTGTCAATAACATATTATTTACTTTAAATAAATAAATAAATAAATGTTTCGTTGTGCTGAGTTATAAATTTTTTTGTCAAAAAATTTTCCGCCGAATATCCCTTGGACATTGACAAATGCCTCACAATTTTATGACAAATTTCTTAGGCTCTTTGCTTGATAATAGCCCGAAACCGATTCGATTATCATAAAATTATCTTGTCTATTATCTATTCGGAGGCAATTTTTAAAGAAGCTTTAGCGGAAGACATGGGAGGTATCAAAATAAATGGAGTATGTATCATCAGATACGCAGACGACACCGTAGTCCTTGCCGATAACATATCAGACCTACAAAATATGATGAATAGAATACCTGAATATAGTGAGCATCGTGGATTGGATATAAATATATCACAGACCAAACTGCTAGTCTTCTCCAAGAGACCCACTGCTGAAACAATTTTGATTAACGGCAATCAGAATGTGAATGCTGGACCCTGGACCCTGCAACTGAAAATAAAATTGAGGCGTTTGAAATGTACTTATATCGTCGTATGCTCCGCATCTCATGGGTCCAACGAATTACGAACGAAGAAGTGCTTAGATGAATGAAGAAGCCGAAAGAACTAATGGCCCTCATTAAAGAAAGAAAAACTACATACATAGGCCACATTATGAGAGGCAATAAGTATGAACTGCTAACACTAAAATAATTGAAGGAAAGATTCAAAGGAAAAGATCTGTTGATAGACGTCAGAACTTCTGGTTGAAAGACCTCGGAAGATGGTTTGGGTGCACTTCCATTGAAATCTTTTGAGCTGCTGTGTCCAGAACAATGTTAGCTATGTGGATCGCCAACCTTCGAAAGAAGAGGGCGTCATAAGAAGAAGAATTATCTATGTGCTAGGGATATTACTACTAAAAATAAGTTTTTTTTCTCATACTTTTGGTAAATAAAATAAGATTTCTGAAGCTTTATAATGAAAGATTTCCATATGGAATGTTTTTTCTTCTTCGGGTGCTATACAGGTATTCAAGCGTTGGCGATCGCCATGTCAATTACATTTTGGTATTTTTCACGATCAGTGGCAGTTCTAAAAAGCTGCTCCACGTCTAGATCTGTCCAGTGGCGTATATTACGAAGCCATGATAGTTTCTTTCGTCCTATCCATCTTGTTTGGCGTAGCTAAAAATGAATTAAAGAACATGATTTGAGGAATCGACTTAATAATAGTTTTAATCAACTCAACAAAAACTCCAGCAAATGAAAGCTGATAAAGTTTTCGTTAATCCAAAACCTATGAGCAAATAATCTTTGAAAACTGGTCGCATTTTTGAATAATTTATTTGCTATATCAATCAAAGAAGGTCGTTGTTACTTATTGAAAGCGATCGATTTTAAAGTTTCCATATAAAAGTTTAAAGTTCTAGTTTTATGAATTTTCTTCGATGTCTTCAGATTTTTCAAAGCGATATGTAATTTTTGATTTAATAATTAATGAGATATTTCATTTGATGAAAAGGTAGATTTAAAGAAATCAAAAGGATTTGTTATTTGGAATAAGCGAATGTCGAGAAATACGGCTGGATGATTTGTTTTAAACATTATTGCTGTATTTAATCAATTAAATATTAGATCAATCAGGGAGGAGTCCACTTTACTTATCTAAATAAAATATTTAAGCTAAAATATATCAAGAATATAAAACCTTTTAGATCCTTTTTTATAATTTTTACAATTCTTGAAGTGAAAACTTCTTAAGGCGCGTTGAGCTAAATTTGGCATGGGGCAAATTTATAGTTTCGCGGCACCTGACGTCAGTGACAGTATGCATCCTTGTCTTACACCTCTTAGTATTTTTATGTATTCATACACATCACAGTTGACATCCCTGCATCGCTGAAACAATAGTTGGACTGAAAAAAAAACTTCCTTGGTTCCTACGGCGCTTTTGAAGCCGAATTAGGAGGTATCTGTTCTTCATATAGTTTAAATATTCGGTTGTGGATTATTTTCAAAAATATCTTTAACAGATAACTCATCAAGTTTATAGTACGAAACTAATTTCATTTTCTAGCATTCGGTTTTTTGGGAAGGACAATAAATTCAGATTTCAGCCATTCTACGGGTATGTCGCCCTTATCATATATTTTATTGAATACCCTCGTTAACCACTTTAGGTTATCTCCTTCCATTAGTTTTATTATTTCAGCAGAAATTCCATCAGGACTAGTTGCCACTATGTTAAGTAAAACAAAATCTTCTAGGGACAATTGACTTCTGGCCCACCCTGTATTATTAGGTACTTTTATCGACGTAGCAAAAAATTTAACAACAAAAATAAAAACTATGCTAATACAAGAGGAATTAGCCAAAGCCAGTATCTTTATTTTTTAATAGTTTTTTATTTAGTGTACTTTGTTCAGTTCTAATTTCCATTGAAACATCACTGCGTCAATCGCCGTTTCTATTAAAATTATTCTGAACTTTGAACCCGTCGATATTTTCAAGTAAACTCTCTAAACGATATCACAATTCTATTTGCTAGTTATAAACGAGATGTAATTACGTTGCGACATCTATTTGTTAGCAATATACAAATTGTAATGGAGTGTTTATCATTAAGAATAAATAACAAGTGGATAACGGTTAAATAAATAATTCAAAAGACAGGAGAAACAACAGGGCATTTACTAAATTAACCGATTGATTAAAAATGATGGACTGCTGTTCTGATGTAACGTAGATAACATCGAGTTACACAGTTTTCTACTGAAATATATTAATATAAGTTTCCCCAAGGGGTACATCGTAGCCTGCGTTTAACCGCGAAATAATTATAGCACAGGAAAGAGCTTCCATAAATGTGAGAAACAGCTTTGGTTTGCTTAAGTTTATTTAATTTAAAAAATCAATAGAAAGTTAGATCAAAATATATAAGACATGCGTCAGGCCAATAATGACATAATTATGGTATAAAAGCGAGAGAGGATACCAACAAGACCAAAAGGATGCCACGAGTCACCGAAATGTCAGTACTGAGAACAATAGCCGGGAAAACAAGAAGAGATCACGTAAGAAACACTGACATTAGAGCACAATTCGAAGTACAGGATGTGGTGAGATGGGGAAGGCAGAGGAGAAGAGAATGGTGTAACCACGTAAAGAGGATGACCGACGATAGACTATCACGCATTGTACTAGAGGGAAAACCAGCAGAAACCCGTCCACCCGGAAGACCACCGAAGAGACCGAAGAGTGGTTCTTGTGTATAACAAAATTGAAAGTTAATCATTAACTTCTAACATACCATATTTGTTGAATAGCGTTATGTCCAATGACACCACACGGCTTGTTTTTTTATTAACTATTTTATTCATTTCATTTCGATAAATATCACTGTATTGAAAAAATTTAAAGTCAACCTGCATTTTTAAAAAATAAAATAGTTTTAACTAATCAAGCAATACAGAAACGAATAAGCTAAATATTGCTAGTTAAAATAATACATTATTCCTGAACAAATTTTTTCGAAGAGAAGAGAATAGACAGCTGACAGTCCACATCTTAAGGAATAATACAGAGGCCAGTCCGGAATCAACAGATCATCTAGATATCTAACAAGTAGAAGAAGAAGTATTCTTACGAGTATTTAAGAACTAGGTCAACTTCGGAGCGCCAGATTAATTAATGAAATTAAACAAATTTGTAGTTAACATTATTTATTAAAAAACCCTCCATAAGATTGTTTTGATGTCATTTTATTATAAATGACCGGAAAAAAGTTATAACGCCTAAAAGAAAAAATTTGTTCAAAAATTTTCAGTTATTTTTGTTTTATGATAAAAAGTAATCATCTAATCTAATCTAATCTCACAATACTCTGTTAAGTAAACCGATGGCTCTTCTTCCTTGTATGTTTCTTTCCCTTATGGCTTAATCCGTAGTTCTGTCTGTCGTGATATACATACCGAGGTATTTGTATTTTTCGCATTGTTGTATTATACTCTGGTTGTCCTCCAAGACCGATTTTTTTGCGTTTCACCGATGCACATATATTCCGTTTTTGTATGATTGACCTCTAGTCCCCATTTTTTGTATTCTTCAATAAGTTTTCTGGCCATGTATTCTAGATCATCCCAATCTTGGGCTAATATTATTTAGCCATCTGCGAAGCATAAGGTGTATATGGTCGTATTTTGTAGTGGTACTCCCATATCATGACATTTACGTTTCCAAATTTTTAACGCCTGCTCCAAATAAATTTTAAACAGCGTGGTAGACAGACAGCATCCCTGTTTAAGCCCCTTATTGACCCTAAATCACTGTGACGTTCTTTTCCCTATTTTCTTTTTTTGTTGTATTGTCTTCATAGAGTTTTTGTATGATCCTAAGTAAATTAACATTAATGTTGGTTTGTTCTAATGCTTGCCATAATTTGTCTTGGGGTATATTATAGTAGGCTTTTTTTTTAGATCCACATATAGTAAGTGCAATTCTTGCTGAAATGCTGTTTTCTTTTTAATTATCTGCGAGATGCAAAACAGATGATCCACCGTAGACCTTCCAGCCCGGAAGTCCGCCTGTTCCTCCGCCTCTGAATCTCTATATTCGGTTTCAACTTTTTTTGTTAATAGTTTACAATATATTCTGGCTATTAAGTTCAGCACGGCGATTCCTCGGTAGTTGTCTGAATTATCTTTGCTACCCTTCTTGTGGATAGTGGACATATACGATGTTTTCCATTCCGCCGGTATATTACTAGCTCGGGAGGTATATTACCGAGTCCACCGGCTTTTACTGATCGGCAGCTATTTTTTACTTCCGTATAATGCAGGGTTTCTTTAACTGGGGTACGCGAACCCCTAGGGGTTCGCCATTCGACGGCAGGGGGTTCGCGACAAGATTTACGTAATGGTGGCGTAATGACTGGCACACATGGTCGCGCGCGCGCGACTGAATTCGACGCTCGCTCTCGCATTTTTTCTTGTCTCGATGAAGGTTCCACGTGCAGTGTATTCACTGCGCAGGACAAAATAAACGCACATATAAAAAAAAAGAATTTCGGAAAACTTGTTTGAGATCAAATATCTTTGAATGTTTTCCTCTTTTGTATAAATTTATCACGACGAACGCCTTATCCGTGAATTCAGAAATAAGGGCTAAAATTGTTCTTCATATTTCTCAGCTCTACGACGAAGTAAAAAGGTATTTTCCGGATATTAATAATGCTAAAGAGGGCTGGACTCGTAACCCATTTGCTCACTCTCACGCAAAGCGATGAATTTTATTTTTCCCTTTGCTACAACATACTTATGTGAGAGTAGGTTTTCACACCTGGTCATGATAATAAATATATAATCGACTTTATATCGAGTCAGAAACTTTAACAGGGATTCGTGGAGCCGAAAGTTTAAGAAACCCTGGTATAATGGATTCTAATAGGAGATGATGTCGTCTGTACGTTTAAAGTGCTTGAGCTTTGATCGTGGAATTGCGCCCTGCTTTTCGCCAACAGCGCACTGAAGTAGTGGCCCAATTTTTCTAGGATTATGGAGATATTAGTTCTTTTTTGTTATTTTGTCTAAGAGATTTTAATACTCTTCAGCTTTCCGTACTTCGGCTACCTCCTAGATAAGTACTAATTCCTGAGCAGCTCTTTTCCCAGGATTCGATTTTCCTTTGTGTTTTATTCTTTGTTTGTTTGTTTGTTTTTAATTTCAAAAAAATGATTAAAGGACTACCAGAAATTCGCAACGTTACTTGTAATAAAATTCACTATTCAGGCAGTTTTTCCGTCAACTTGCACGAACTTCAACTAGCCAGGGCTCACATTTATTTAGACCGACGATACTTGGGTGATGGTCAAGAGAAAAAAGCCTGCTCGTGTCCCAATTTTTTCTTGTCTATCTTTAAAATCACTCCGAGAGACGTACGCATAATTCATCGCAGGAACTAGTTTAGTTGCTTGGTCTATTTTTGAAACATTAATTTCAATTAGTGAATGTTGAATTTGCATTTAACGCTGGATGGCGTTTTGTTATCTGGCGATGTTGTGTCACACGAGTTATTATGCTTTCGAAAATTATTTTGGGCTGATAACATACAAAGACCTTCAGTATGTAGGATAATCTGCCCTCATATAAACGGAAGGTTAATGTTGATTTGTAACAAACGATATATAAATATTAAAAACGCATGTTGACTAATTTATTTTCTGATTTATTGCTTGCAACGCCCAGAACTAAGTGAAAATTATTTTTATATTCGGAGCAATGGGGTAGCAAATTTTAATCTATCAAAATTATTGTTGCGGTAGAGAAATTATGCAGGGTGGCCAAACGAAAACGAAACAGAGCCATTTGCAGGCACCTCGTCAATATTTTAGAAAAACGCTTAGACCCGTCGATTTTTGATTAAAGGGGGACATTTTTTTCCGGTATTTTTGACTCCAATACTTTCAACGCCAAGCGAGAGTAAGAATTACCCCAAAATTTTTAAACGGCATTGGGGGTCGAAAAAGATGCCTTTTGAAAGCTCTGACAATTCTCTATACAACAATCTTTAACTTTTACATTTTACATTTTCCGTTGCACAGTTGGTTAAGTTGGACCAGGCCACCGAAATCCGATCAAGGGTTGAAAGTGCTCGAGCATCGTTAAATAACATGAAAAGTATATTCCTCTATCTATCCCTGCCTCTGTAAATGAGGTTAGCAAAGTGCTATGTGTTGTTAATCCTGCTCTACGGAGCAGAAGCATGAACAACGACGGAAGCCATAATGAAAAAATTAAACGCCTTTGAAATGTGGATATACCGCCGTATCCTCAGAATTTCGTGGACTGACCATAAAACTAATAAAGGGTTGCTGCAGCGAATTGGGAAAAAAAGAGAAATTATACTCACAATTTAAAGAGAGGAAACTGGAATACTTTGGGCACATCATGAGACATCAAAAATATCGTCTACTCCAGTTGATAGTTCAAGGAAGGATCAACAGTAAAAGAGGACCAGGAAGTAGAAGACACTTATGGCTATACAATTTACGCCAGTGGTTTGGACTTACATATATACAGTTATTTAGAAATGCCGTCAATAAAATTAAAATTACCATGTTAATAGCCAACGTTCGCGACGGGCACGCTAAGAAGAAGAAGTTGGTTAATTGACACAAAAGCTAGACTTACGTGACGGTTTAGATAAGCCGCAGAATTTCTTGGCTTAAGGTTCACTTAGATTTAACCACACTTTTTAGTGTCATCATTTATTTGCTGATTAACTGGTAAATGAAATGGATTTTTTACCAGTCATTTTTATAGATAAAGACGATGATTTGAAGTAATTATTTCATGAAATTTCAAGACAATTTTATAATCGAGTAGACCATTACAATAGTTTTTTAAAAGGTTTCGAGTTACAAGCCTGCAGCAATTGTAATATGCCTGTTTAAGAAAACGTTTTTCAAATACAAAGAGATTTGGTTCTTCCTCTTCACGTGCCGTATCCTCTTAGAAGGTTGGCTATCATCATGGCGATTCTTGCTTTGAATGCGGCTCCTCGGAACAATTCTTTTAAAGTACAAAAAAAGTACAGTGATACCACTCTATCAAGTTTTTTTTTTTTTTTTTGTGGTGGGTTGTCATTAAACCGTAGTTTTTTTGCCACAGATTTTTAATCATTATTATCTATATATTATCGTGATATTAGATTGAAATTAAATTGTGATTTTTTCTTTGATCAGAAATTCCATAGTTATTATGTATATATCTTCTTTGAATGTACTCAGCAGAATAACAATATTTGTTGGCAATTGATTCATTGATTCATTCATAGGATTCATTTATTTAAAAATTCCCACCGATGTGTTCTCTCAAGTTCTTAAGCCATGTATTTCGTCTTCTTCCCACACTTCCTTTACCCTGAATTTTTCCTTGTATTATTAGATGTAACATGCGGTCTCTTTCTCCGCGCATAACATGACCCAGATAAGCAAGTTTTCCTGTTTTTATTGTGTTCACTATTTCTACCTCTTTACCTGCTCGCCTCAATATCTCTGCGTTTGTTATCCGTTCTGTACAAGAAACCCTGAGTATCCGTCTGTAGACCCACATTTCAAAAGTTTAAAGTCTCTTTAAGTCATCTTTGTTCGTTGTCCACGATTCCATTCCATAGCGAAGTATTGTAAAAACATTCATTTGGCTAGTCTGATCTTAAGTTTGACACTCAGGTCTCTAGTGCAGAATATTTTTTGATTGATGATGATGATTTGATTGATATTTATTTTTTACGTTTGGAGTAGAATATCAGCATAATTTAAAAACATTTTCATACTTTGTTATTGGGTAGTAAAAATTTCCTGTTTAAAATGTTCTTATATTAAGTTAATAAATGTGCTATTGTCATTATACTACAGATAGAAAATAAGCATAAAAAATACTAAAATACCGTGATAGTGTCGTCAGTCATGTTACTGTCAGTGTTGAACTTTAATAAACTATAAAAAATTCTAGAAATTACTAGTTTACAGCGTTGTTGTAGTAGTTACGCTTCTTCAATATGAAGCGAAGTTTTTTGGCAGGAAAACAAATGAATGAAGCCCTGTATAACTTAATGAGCAGCCATAACGTGTCAAAAAAGACTCGACTAGCTGTAAATAGAGAAGTCTGCGGAGATGAGTAATCCGAAAAGTATAAGCTGGAGTCAATCTGATTGATAAAGTGAGGAATAATGTTATAAGGGAACGCTATGATATGAAAGAAGATGTGGTAACGAAGATAGATAAAGGAATGTTTAGATGGCTCGGACACGTAGAGGAAATGGATAAAGGAAGATTGACGAAACATATTTATAAGGCGAGTGTGAAAATGGGCAAGTCGGTAGAGGTCGACCTAGGCGAACGAATCTCGATCAGATCGAAATTGTTTTAAAGAAAGGCCAAGTCAAGAGTGCCAGCAACCGACGAACATGTATGAAAACGCTGATGAAAGTAGAAGTAGTGAAAGACGTGTGAAAGAACCGTAGCAAGTACGGGAAAAAGGCGTGACTATATGTATGTATGTATTATTATCCGCTCCAGGGGGTTGAGCGTACGTAGAATGATTAAAGTCGCATACTCTGTCTCACTTTATCGGCTTCATCGCCACTTATAGGTTGCTGGTAGAAAGAGAATCAATTTACCCATTCTACTTAAGTTTGCCTTAAATAAGATTTCGAAACAAAAGTAGTGGACTGTATTTTTAATGAGATATATTCAAAATCAATTTACAATGGCAAATCTATAGAATGGTACACATAAAAAAAGCTAAGACCCACTTCTTGAGCTAGAGCGTCTTCCTATTTCTTGGTAATGGCTTCACTGATGAATTCACTGTTTTTTTGAGGTTACAGAGATATTTCGGTTGCCGGCAACTTCGAATACCATAAATATTATTAGTCAAAAATGAAGTAAAACAGATATTCTTGTTTAATATAACTTGATTGACTTGACAATCACTTCCACGTTGCCCATACGTTGGGCATAGATCCAGTAGGGTTCAAATAATAATAATAAACTCAACTAAAATGGTTAAAATCTTAAGAATTTTGTAGTTAGATCAAATTACTAACATCGAAGTGCGAAGAAGAATCGGTAAACAAAAAAAAGTTGAACGTACAATTAGGAAGAGAAAGCTAAAGTATTTGGGACACATTATGCGCGGCGAAAGGTGCAGCCTATTACGACTAATAATGCAAGTCAAAATAGAAGGCAGAAGAAGCATAGAAAAAAGACGAAACTCATGGCTAAAAAATCTGAGAGAATGGTTTGGTTGCAGTTCCAAACAACTTTTTAGAGCAATTGCCTCAAAAGTTGCGATAGCGATGATGATTGCCAACCTCCGCCGCGGAGATGGCACTTAAAAAAGAAGAAGACAATGGGTAAATTGATTCTTTTTCTGTCAGCGGCTTCGAGGTTGAATTTTCTTCTTCTAGGTGCCATGACCATTAAACGATCGTTGGCGATCATTATGGCTAACATGTTTGCAATCATTATTTTGTTGGTAGCCGCTCGAAAAAGTTGTATAGTGGTAAGACCAAACCACTGTCTGAGATTTTTTAGCCAGGAAGTTCTTCGTCTTCCGGGGCGTCTCTTACTATTAATCTTACCCTGTATTATAATATGTAGAATGTCATACTTTTCTGGGTGTTTCATAATATGTCCGAAATATTCAAGATTTCGCTGTTTTACAATATTGACCACTTCTGTATCTTTATGCATTCTTCTAAGCACCTCCTCGTTTGTGATCTTTTTCACCCAACTTTATCTTAGCATCCTCCTGAACAACCACATCTCGAAAGCTTGTAGACGTTTGAGCGTGGTATCTGTTAGTGTCCAGCTCTCGACTCCATACAAAAAAACTGGAAAAACATATGCTCTAATCATGCTCATTCGCAGGGCAATCGATTGATCGTGACTGATAAAAAAAAATTTCATGCGAATTAATGTTGCCCGGGCACACTCAATACGTATTTTTATTTCAACTGATGGATCCCAGTCCTCGTTTATCCTGCAACCAAGGTAGCTCGCACCTGTCACTCTGTCAAATTGTGTTCCGTTGACGTAGACATTAGCAACTTGATTATGAACTCCTTTGCTTATTAGCATGTATTTGGTTTTTGCCGTGTTTATTTTCAAACCAAATACTTCGCAAGCTTCAGTCACCGTATTAATAAGTCTCTGTAGGTCATCGATAAATTGCGCGAGTATTACGGTGTCATCCGCGTATCTTATGTTGTTAAGAATTTGTCCATTTATCACAACCCCCAAAACCATGTCTTCTAGGTCCTGCCCAAATAACTTTTCAGAGTATAAATTAAAAAGGAGTGGAGACAATATACATCCCTGTCTCACACCTTTCTTCACTTCAACATCTTTCGTCAGGTGACCGTTAATTCTGACTTTGGCAGACTGGTGCCAATATAAATTACCTATCAAGCGGATATCTTTGTCATCAATACCAGTTGTTTTCAGTATCTCCATAAGTTTATCATGTCGCACTTTGTTAAAGGCTTTTTCAAAATCCACCAGGCACACGAACAGGTCAGAGTCAACGTCTCGGCAGCGCTGTATTAGTACTTGAACTTCAAAGAGGTTAAATCTGCATTAGTATTATTATGGTTAAACCTATTTATACCACAAAGTCATTTTGTGTTTGCTCGAAAATAAATACGTGAAGTACAGAAATATAAAATTGATCATGTGATTCGAAATTAAAAAAAAACAACTTCGGTAAAGGTGACCTTTTTATTAGCTGACAAAATATGGCAAGGTCAATCCTTTATCTTCTTCATAAAAAATAGCGAGTTAAAGCATGCGGGCATTACCTTCGACATGCATTTGACTTTGATTGCGAGTTACGGTGGTATCATTGATTTATTTCAAACAAGGCAATGAAAAGTTGAGCATAAATTATAATATCCTACAATTAAAAAGATCCTGCGGGCCTTTGCAATTGGTGGTGTTTCAACGTTATGTGAGATTTATTTTAATTCAATTAAAAACACAAAAATGTTCACCAGTTCGTACTGTATTTAGCTCAAATAATACTAAACTTTGGTAAGCCTAATCTCTGTCAAGGTCAAGGAACTTTTGAAAAATAAACTAATATGTCATTTAAAACATTTTTTCGGCTACAACAACAAAAAGGTGTCAAAATTACGCACATCCCATTAAATGCTCTACAAATCCAATATGTGTAAGTAAGCGTATACGAAACAATATCTCACAAGGCGTAAAACAATCTTAATACTCTCCACCCCTAGGGAAACCCTTAAATCACTAATTAAATCCTTTTGTTGCAGGCGAGAAACCACATAAATGCGTCGTGTGTTCGAAAGCTTTCAGCCAATCATCTAATCTCATCACGCACATGCGCAAACATACTGGATACAAGCCATTTTCGTGCGATTTCTGCGAGAAGGCATTCCAAAGAAAAGTCGATTTGCGAAGGCACCGAGAATCGCAACATCCCAGTGTGCAGGAGGCCATCATGTCCATGTACAGACCGAACGATATTAGAATGGACGATGTCAAGGCAGAAGTTTCCAGTAGCAGCTAAGAATAACAAGTATTATGAAGATTTTTGTTTGTTGGGTTTGCATAATCAGCAAATTTAAAATCAGTTAACTGTCTTTTCGGTATTTCTTTACGTTACGGTGTGTGTTTGTGTCTGTCAGTATAATTGACCACGACAATGGTAACAACTAAATGTTTTTACGCAAAACGAAGATTTGTTTTTAATTTTTAAATAATTGCGGCTGATTCTTATGTATTTGGGTGCTAAATTGGTATCATTGTTTCGCCCATAGCTCTTTCAAATTATCACCCGGATTGTACTTAAAAGAAAAACTTTATAAAAAATAAAACTATACCGAGTGAGTCAACGATTGTATGAAGTAAGTTCTTGTCTAATAGATAAAAATAGTCAATAAACTTTATTTGCCTTATGAAATGGTCATAAGCTGTGCTTAATTTAAAAAAATATGTCCAGAACTCTATATAGGGTGTCACAAAAAAGCAGAGCAGCATAAAATTATATTTTCCTAAATAAAACCCTGGACTTAAGTTGTTTTTTGGATTCTAAATGTAAATATAAAACGTTTTCATTATTTTTTGGGGTGGATAGCGGATTTAGGACGAAAGAAAACAAACTTCTCGCTCTTCTTATATCGCCGACGTTTCGATCTTTATTTTGAGATCTTTCTCAAGGCTACACATACGAAAAAAAAACTCTATAATAGGTAAAATTAATGAACATCATCAGTAGACTTATCCTTATGTTTGACTATTTATGCATAAGATATTAATAAAAAGCAATTTCAAAGTCAGTTTAGTCACATATTAGTCCCTTAGATTAAAATATATCAGAATAATCTTTGTTAACAAGTGAAGAGTTTTAATAAATTATTTACATACCTTTTTAATTCGTGAAAGTCTTAAGTCTGTAATGTAAAATTTCTGATGTCGTATCCATCACAGAATCAGGGCAAACGTATTTACAATTAACATTGAGCAAATGAATTAATTACATAACAAAACAATATTAATAACGAATAATTTCTATTCCTTTAATAATATCACAAACAGACAGCACAACAAAAGGCAAAAGAATATGAGTTTATGTTAATTTTCTTTTCATGAACGCCAAAGGCTGTTTATCTTTATTGATTTTTAAATATGAAAAATAAATTATTATATTGTGCATTCAGGCCCTGTACATCGGTTCTGCAATTTATGGTATCATTCAAGGAAATGAAAATCATCTCGCTTAAACCCCTTTTCTTGATATTCAGCTCACGATCCAAAACTTTTATTGACGAAAAATTAAAATTATGGCCAGCAGTGAAATGATGATTGCTTAATGCCGTTTTTTCCGACCTATGTCTATTAATTTCTTGACAGTCATATTGGTGTTGATTCATCCTTTTTTTAAAGTATTGTTTTGTTTGTCCAATATAACATTTGTTACAATTCACGCAAGGTACTCTATAGATTATATTGGGCCACAGATCTTTAGGAACATGATTTTAGAAAAAATCGAACCAACTACTTTACATACATAAATACATAAAGTCACGCCTTTTTCCCATAGGGGTAGGCAGAGACCGCTTCCTTCCACTTCCGCTACGGTTCTTACACACATCTTTACTGTTTGTTTTGCTAAATTGAGTATGTAATCGGCCGAAAATGATATGCCTGAACTTTATTTTTCACAAGATTCTCAATATCTCAAAAACAATGAGCCGCTTGGCAGATGTGGAACATCATAATTATCTGATATAGAAAATTTGCAAAAAAGGACGGTTTATTTAAGGAAATAAATATGGCATAATCAAAAACAAAATATTCAGATAATATTAAAAATATACATGCACTTATGTTCACCCATAAATGCACACCTTTTAATTACTCTTTGACTTGAATCGTTTAATAATTTTACGTTCTTTGCAAAAGGCCGCTCACTTTCATGTTCTAAACCATTACTGTCAATCATATTTATTGTAGTTATTACTTTCAAATCTTCTTCTTCTTCTTGAAATTCCGCTTCTATCGAAGATTGGAAATCATCACCACTACTCGGACCTTATCAATCGCCCGCCTGAAGAGTTCTGCGAACGCAACTCCCTTAAGTTGCGCAGCCAAGAGATTCTTCTTCTGCCAATCGTTCTCTTGCCTTTTATTTTGCCTTGAATAATTAGCTTAAGGATATTATATCTATTTCCTCTCAGAACATTTCCTAGATATTCTAATTTTCTCCTTTTTATCGTGTTACTAATTTATTTGGCTTTATTCATTCGGCGTAGTACTTCCTCATTTAAAACCTTGTCAACCCATAGTATACTCAGCATCCTCCCATAACACCACATTTCAAATGCTTCTATGTTCTTGATGTTTTCTGATTTAAGTGTCCAAGCCTCCAATCCATACAATAGAATGGAGAATATATAGCATTTTAGCATTCTGGTTCTCAGTTCTAATGTTATATCTCGGCTGCAGAGTATTTTATTCATTTTTATGAAAGCGCTGCGAGCTACTTCAATTCGACACTTGATTTCTTTTGTGTGTTCTGTTGATTTCAGTTACCCATGTGTCAAGATATTTGTAAGAGGATACCCATTCCAGGTTGTCGTTATTAATATTTATAGATGGTCTATTGTGATTTGGTTTTTTGAAGTTGCCATGACTTTGGTTTTTTTTGGTTCATATCTAGGCCATATTTCTTGCAGAAAATGCTTGTTTACTCAACCAGATGATGTAGATCTTCCAGACTGTCGGCGAAGATAACGGTATCGTCTGCGTATCGCAAGTTGTACTTTCAAATACATTTTCTCATTTCAAATTTTAAAAATCCATCACATTTTAGTTTTATGCTATAAAGACAATGTTATTTGCTTAAAAACATAAAAAACAATAATAATCAAAATAAAGTTAACAATTCCGTATCATCAGTTATTTCTGATATATTAACACTTGATGATGTTTCTGATGATATCAAAGTTACTATAGGTCGATGATAACTAAAATAAGCAACGAAAGTGTTACTTGTAACGTGTAAGCGACGGAACGAGTCGAGTAGTTACGGGGCTGGCCGAAGCTTTCGCATCACAGCGTCGCCAAACGTGCCATTAGATGTTCCACATCAAAAATTAAGCAAAGTTTGTGACCATAATATGATATTATCATATAGCAAGTTTTTTGACTAGTTTATCTACTAAGCAAGAACTTGCTACATGCAATCGTTGACTCACCTTTTACTTTTGTTTGATTATATATTTTACATGTTTATTTTTTTAACAATTTTTTATTCTCATTTGTAGCATTCTCTTTTATGTAGAACGTTTTCACGTTCTCCATCACTCCATCGCCCAGGATTCACAACCGAATGTCAGGATTGGTCTATAAATTGTTTTGAATACATTTATTTTTGTTTTTCTTGATATTTCCTTTTTGTTTATGAAAGACTTGCTCATTGCATAATATAGGTTTAAAGTTTTCTCAATTCTAGCATTTATTTCTATCTTGCCTTTCACTCTCTTCTACTTCTACTCACAAGTATTTAAAACTCTTCACTTGCTCAATGTGTATCCCTTATAATCTAAATTCTTCACATAATAGTTAAAATGTAAACTATCTTTAGGTGAGACCCTTACAAAATATTTTATTAAACCTAATTTAATGTCATCGGGAGGTGGAAAAAAATTTGTTCGGATCTATTAAAGTTTTGTGCAAAATATTCTTGCAACCCAATGTCCCTCGCACGTGAACATTTTTAAAAATTTAGTGAACCCCTTTTGTTGGCCAAAAAGCATCTAATCATCGGCATGATTCTCATTTTTTTTAAATTCTTATAATTCTTCATATGAACGGAATGACACAAAAGCAGTGATGTCTATGTATTACCATTATATTAAAGAATAACTTTTAATACAGATTTTGTTGTCTATAAAAATCCTTTCCCATTATTGATTATTGTACTCAAAAATTGTAGGTGATACTTCTTTATTATATTTCTAAATCAGCGCACCCAGAATCATAAAATGGGGCTACAAAACTTACGTAACAGACTACACACCACACACTGTACAGGAATGATCGAAAACAAAAATTTAAATTTCCTGATATTAATTGTACGTCGAGTCATTTCTATTATAAAAACAAATATATTTTGGCCGAATATACTAGATATCTTGAAAGTGCCATTACACCGTAAATTTCCCGTTTCTTAAAGTTGCCATTGAAACATATACTGGCCATTTTAATGCCATATTAAATGAACCAATTCCGTCCAAGAATGACCAAAGCAAGAATGTACGCTTAGAATTAGTTCATGGTATTTATAGTGAAAAAATCTTGTTTTTTTTGTAAATATTTGTACGTTAAACTGTAGTTTTGTCATTTCACTGTCGCCAATTTTGTCCGTAAGTATGTGTGTAAATAAGTCCGGGACAATGACCAGTCTAGTCTAAGGTAGGCGTAGCTGTTACCATGTTCACTGCAGAAAGTGCAGTTCTTTGAAAGTGTAAAAACTGTTCAAATATCGAATGTCGATAACACGCCAAACGTGGGCATTTTTTTGTATATACCAAAAAAAACTATCAGATGAGAAAAAAATATGAAAAATTTTAATATATTAAAAAAATAAAATATTTTAAAAAGTATAAGAACGCTCATTTCACCAATATACGACGGTATCTGATTAGTCACCAAGGCATCGACTTAACGGGCGCACTTTGTTGAGAGGTACATTAGTAAATTCCCCTAAGATTTAAACCCAAAATTTTTTTATTTATTATTATGCTTTTGTTGAGAGGTTTTATTTTTATTTTTTGCTTTATTGTGAACAGAAATCGTTGATGTAGCTCTCGATGAGTTTTTTGGTTAGAAATAGGCACATATTTAATTAAGTTCAAAGGAATTGCAACAAATATACATTATCGGTACCAATTTAATAAATATTATGTTTAAGCATGTATTACTTATGGTATTATTAAGCATCAGATTTATAGTCATCCTAATCGGAATCACTATCGTCGCTATGATCATTCGGATTGTAAATGATAACAGGATTAACTGCTTCGATGCGGTTTTCACGAACCTACAATTTCTCTATTAAATTGTGTTACACATTTTTCCCAAATTTCAAGAGTGGCAGTATTAAGTGCTCGTTGCCAGCTTTCCAAAACAGCCTTGTCACTGTAACTATTAGATCCAATGTGATTGTCATAATAAGGTTTTCATATTACCCAAATTTACTTAATGGGTTTAAATTGGCAATGATAAGGCGGAAGTCTTAGCACACCATGTCCATAACTGAATATAATTTGATCCACTTTGTAAATTTTTTCTCTTTCGTGCTTTTTAGCTATTGATAATAATTCCGGCTTGAAGTAATACTGTGAGAATGAAATATTTTCGTTCGTTAACCATTCTTTTATTTTCTGTACCGTCCAGGAGTTTGTTGATTGCTTATTTAAAATTTTCAAATGGTACGGAGCAATATCTAATACAATGACAGATGGTTCATGTAACGATGGTAATAGTTTATCTTTTAACCATTTCAAAAAAATCTCTGTATCCATATTGTCATGATAATCGACCGATTTTGATTTTAACGAAAATAAAAGATCCACCCCATCACCAAAATCATGCTTTCCACTTGCATGCACAATAATGTGTCCTTCACCGTCGGTGTGTTTTATAGACTTTATGTTATCGTCCTGTCAAATTCTTTTTGTTCCACTTTTAGCAAAAATCCAAGTTTCGTCTAGATAAACAAATGAAGAGCAATCTTGTTTACAGTGAGTATAATTTTTTAAAAATCAGTACAGTGCAACAGAAGTAGCTTTGCGGGCGACTAGCCTCTAAATTAACTAATAATATGCTGAATATACTTTACTTTTGTAAACTTCTTTTTCCGATTGTACTTGAGACTCACGATTACTGAAAATTTCGTCGTCGCCGATCGGATCGTTATTCGAATGTTTTCGTTGTGCGCAGATTTTGTGATCTCTTGCCCGCCAAGCTACTTCTGTTGCACTGTACTATACGATTTTAATATCGGTACCCACTAAAATGTTAACCCAGGATTACTAATTACTTTTCTAGAAATTTAACAAAAAATCCAACAAGAATAAATCAACAAGCCAAATTATACTAGTGAATTAGTGAAATTTGTTTGTATTACTCTCTTATTATGTAAAATAAATAAAGTCATTAAGAAGAGATTTGGTTGCAAAATTAACCGTGCTAACAAAAAAAAATATTGACCCTTAGTTTACAAACAAGAAGTCCCTTATAAAATAAAATTCGTTACGTTAAAAATATTAGGGGAATTTACTTTCGTACTGCTTAAATGTACAGTTGAATACTGGTTATCGAGTTTCTAACGATAATCCGAAACCACCGTATATTCGTGAAATATGCTATAGTTATCATTGTGTCTAATTTTTCACTTTCCATTTTTTTATTACATCAAAATTATTAATTTTGCGCAGTAAGCTTGTCGAGAGGGGTACAAACATAAATGGTGCCTTTCAATCTCTAAAGTCTTAAAAATGTTTTACGCAAAATTATTTTCAACGGAGTGATATTAAGGTTTAAGTTTAAGAGTTTGAAAATCATTTATGCATTTGTATTAGCTGTTTAAATAATGTATAGTAATGTTCACGACCGTTTACAAGTTTTTGAAAATAAAAAGAAATTGACTCCAAACATTTTTAAAGCTGCATCTAATATTTTGGAACGCCACTGTTTTTCTAGATTTCTCTCACCAAACGTAAATTTACTGTATGTGCGAGTGTTGTCATTTTTATACATTTTAACTAAAACTTTTATCCGAATAAATAAAAAATTTATTTATATTCAAGAAAAAATTAAAAAATTTAAAAATTAGGTATAAATTTTGTCTATATTTGAGTTTGTAAAATTTTTGTAAAAATTGCACTCCTGTCCAGTATTGCACTTTTTGGTTTTACTAATGAATGTTCGTTGTGAAGATTATTAGTAAAACTTCATGCAGCTTATAAAACCAAAGAATTATTGTGTATAATGTTGTGTATATAGAAATTGTAAGATTGTAATGATTGGTGCCTTCTATAATTATTTATATTATATAAAAAGAAATTTTTTTATTAAATTTGAATAAAACTAGGTTTATAACGTATTTTTCGAATTATGTATGAACAATTTTGAAAATATATGTTGATTTCAATAAATGCCTTTTTAATATTGTCCTCATTCAAATAACTATGGATATTCTTGTTGAAATTATCCTTGGTAGGGGATTTACAAGAAGTCTCTAACTTACGAAACATTCTGCCAAGTAAAGTATTGTTACGAATACGCCTCTGTCCTATTATCTGGCCGAGGCGGTATTTCGTCCACACAAAGATGCATATTTCTTTTGGCGGCATCAAAACGCCTCACATTTTAGCGTATGATTTAAAGCCGCGGGCGTAATTAAAGGCTTCCGATATATCTATATAGAAAGGTCGATTAATTTCGGGACAATTTTCAGAGAGAAATATTTTTGTCGGGAACATCAGTTTACACGTATTAAAGAAAATCGCGGACCGAAGTCTTTAGTTGAGTTAATTATAAATAAAATATTGTTATAGAAAGTATAAAGTTTTGTGATTCATTATTAGTACGGCGTTACAGCCCTTCGTGGGCCTTAGCCTCCTCAAGTATTTCCTTCCAGGCGTCCCTGTCTAGCATTCATATTCTCCAGGCCCTTATTTCAACATTTCTTAAATCGGCCTCTACGTTATCCAATAGCCTTATTGGAGGTTGTCCTACGGGCTTATCCAGTAAGACCTATCGGACGGGGTCATCTGCCTCCATCCTCATAACATGGCCTACCCATCGCAGCCGGCCCAACTGTATTTCCTTGACTATATCAGGTTACTGAAACAGCCTATACAGCTCAGAGTTCAACCTTTTCCTCCATATCCTATTTTCCTTAATGGCTCTGTAAATTCTTTTTAGTACTTTTCTCTTAAAGCACCCCAAGATGGTTTCGTCACGTCCATGTCTCGGCGCGTTCATTAAAACTGGTCTTATCAGTGTCTTGTAGAGTTTACACTTTGTGCTTCTAGTGATGTTATGGGATTTGAGTTGGGGGGTTAGTCCGAAGTAACATCTGTTGGCAAGGAGGACTCTACGTTAAATTTTGGCTGTTGTTTCATTATGAGCGATTATCAGGGCAAATGTGAGCACGAAATCCGAAGGCGCATGACGATGGCGAGAAACTCTACAGCGAAACTGACCTGCATCTGGAGGGATACCTCAATAACCGCAAGAATCAAGGTTAGGCTGGTCCAATCACTTATTTTTTCTATCGCGACATATGCAGCAGAGACTTGGACAATAAAAATAGCAGATCGACGAAGAATTGATTCATTGGAAATGTGGTGCTATAGACGACTTCTTCGAATACCATGTGTTGAAAATTAAGTTATTTTGCAACAGTAGAATGTTCTTCAATCCATTACTTTATTTAAAAACCTCATCATTACAGCCAAAAGACGGTTGCTATAGACAACCAAATATTCACTCGGTTTCCTGAGATTAGTCGCTTTGCTATAGGCAACCAATCATACATTAAGTCACAAGCAAAGCCAATTAGAAAAGCTGACATCAGCGCTGCATTTACTAAAATATTTTTACCACTTCCGTTTGGTGAGTTCGTCCATCGTCTTCAACAGAGAACAAGCAAGCTTCGTTTTAAAACACCTCGTGGTAAAAACTTTACAAACAATATAATTAGATAAAATTAATTAAGTTAAAAAGCCATCAACCAGTGAAAATTTTCTAAGGAGACAAGAGGTTCTTAACTGTAAGCTCATTGTACATATTTTTACAATTTGGTATCAAACAAGAAAAGTGTTTAATTTACTTCATCAAGAGGTTCACGGTGGTAAAGCAAGAAAAAACTGACAGAAAAAAAGAATTACAAACCAGCCAACTCTAGCCATCGAGGATTTAACATCAAATCGAGGCACGGCGAGATTCAACAGGGGCAGAGACATACAACATCCTACAACTTCTACAACCCTCTGCTAGTCAATCTTCCTGTTTCTTGCCGGCGCGAAGAGACCATGGACTGCTCGCCGCACCAATAAATCGATTGTCGACCATTGTCAGTCAACAGTACCTCAAATATTTTGGCACATTGCCAGGAAAAGCGAAAAATCGAAGCACGAAGACCTAAGGGACGCTCACCGCCACGATGGGTAGACCAACTTATATCTTTAACTGGGGAGAGTAAGCACGAAGCCGTTCATCATGCCCAAGATAGGGAGTCCTGAAAGCAGCTTGTTGAAAGAGTCGCGACATGATGTCACTACACCCTTACAAGGGTTAGATCAGGAGAGATAACAACTCTTCTTCAGTACTAATTCCTTCACTAAGTTCTTTTGGCATTTTGAAGTCTAATAAATCAATTTTTAAATCTGTAACAAACATTGCTCTATATGCTCGGCCTGGAAGACCGAGGTTTATTTCCCCAGGGGTATGCTTTCCCTGTGGTTGCGGGATGCTCCAAACACACCTGCCCCGTAGCGTCCCTGGTACCCTGATCCGTCAGTGTACCATCGTTTCACTCCTGGGCTGGTAAATGGTGTTTTCTTTAACCAGTCTTCTTTGGTTGGTATTTTTGTTTTATAGTTCTTTCCTATCAAGGTCTTTTTCGGAATCTTGTCCGATTTTATTGTGAAGGGGTGTTTGCAGAGGGCCTCGATCTTGGTGTGACCAATCCCGTTGCTTCTTCACCCACCCTGACACTTTAGTCTGTATGCAGTGTTCCTGGCCCGATCTTTGACCAGAAGATCCAAAGGTGGTATGTTGAGGGATATTAGTAGTCCCTTTATGTGGGCGGTGCTCATTGCCCCCGTTGCAGCTATCAAGAATTTTCATTGCAGGCTTTTCAACAGGTTCACAGCCTCGGCCCTTTTCACCTTTGGCCACCAGACTACTGCTGCGTACGTTAGTGACGGTAGTAATACCGCCTGATATAACCACAGGCTTACCCTCGGTTTTAGCCCCCAGGTTTTTCCCATGGCTCTTCAGCATGCCCACAGTGAGGCATACATTTAATTCCTTTTTGCCTCGAGGTTCACGCTCCACTTTAGTTTTGCATCCAGGACCAGGACTACTTTCTTGTTTAATGTTTTTATAATTTATTTTAGTTCTTCCACCATCCTATTACGATCACCATGTCCAATAGACAAGTGAGTTTCATGAAAAATATCACAAAAATCCTCAGTTGCAACATGATATTTAAAGTGCTGTTTATCTGGTTTTATGGGAGTGATTAATTTTTCAACGCCGCCAATGGAACACACATCATCACGTATTAGACGGCGGTACTGTTGAGAAGTTTTTAAGGCCGAATTTGTTGCTTGTTTAACAAGTTCAATTATATTTTTAGACTCGTCACTATTTAAATAAGCGGTATTGGCATTTTTTAAACTTCGCAAAAATTCTTTATTAAAACATGTTTTGAAATTTTTTTACACTCTGGTACCACCATTGGCCACATTCGGCCGAAGAACTCGGCACGCTGATCAGTCTCACCCATTTACTCTCAAGATTGACACTACAAGGACCAATCTTCATCAAGAATCGTTCTTTTAGAGGGTTGCTACGGAAAGGAATAAGCTTCCAAAATCAGTTTTTCCAGAGAACTATGACCTGCAACTTTTTAAAAAGCGTGTCCACAATCATTTCCTTTCTATTATCCCTTCCCCTTCTAATAGTCGCAGTGCGGGCCGTCCGCGGCCCACACGATTGGTCCTCCGACTATTTTCTGTTTACGTTGGCTAATATGAACTAAAACACATTCGGGTTTTATCCTAGGTGTCTGGATAATTCGGATATACATACACTTCCTTCCACTCCCGCTACGGTTCTTACACACATCTTTTGCTTCCTTTACTTTCATTAGTGCTCTCATACATGCTCGTCGGTTGTTGGTACTCTTGACCTGGCCTTTCTTCAAAACAATGTTGATCTGATCAAGATATGTTCGCCAAGGTCGACCTCTACCGACTTGTACATTCACACTCATCTTTTAAATTTGTTTCGTCAATCTTCCTTCATCTATTCTTCTACGTGTCCAAACCATCTAAGCATTGCTTTATCTATCTATCTTTGTAACCACATCTTCTTTTACACCACAGCGTTTTCTTATCTCACTATTCTTTACTTTATCCAACCAAGTCACTCCGGCTATACTTCTCAGACTACTCATCTCGGCAGCATTAATCCTATTTTCATGCTTCTTCTGCCTAACCCAACATTCACTACCATAGATAAGTGTAGGAACCAACACTTCTCTATGCACAGCCAGTCGTGCCCTTTTTTGACACTTTCTGGCTGTTCATACAGCTATGCAGTGCCCCATTTATTTGTTTTCCTGCCAACACCTTTCGCTCAATGTCACTGTCATACTTTTCAGCTCTCGTAAACTTTGAACCCAAGCATACAAACTCATTTAGTTGTTCCACTTCTCCCTTATTGAGAACTTTACAGTTTGTCATGCTTTTTTTTCTTTCAAAAACCATTACTTTTGTTTTGCTTACATTTATATTCATCCCTTTGAATTACAGGGCATCATGCATAACATTTACCATCGCCTGCAACTCCTCTTCAGATAACGCTAATATTACTTGTATATTGTAGATTATAGGAGGGGTCGTGAAGGCTATGCAACCTCTCAAGTACCTCGACTATCAGATCTTTTGAGCACATCCCTAAATCTATTCGAGGCCCGGGATTCCGAGACTTCGAGCAAAGTTTATTAGTTTCCTGTGGGCTAAGTTTCTGACATCGAATGGCTTTAGGTAGGCCGCTTCCAGAAACTAAAGCCTCTTGCAGAAAAGCGCTGGGCATTCGCAAAGCAAATGTTCTGCAGTTTAGCGAAGTTCTCGCGGAACTATCACTCTGTGTTTTGCCCATTCTAATATGACTTGATCATCGGCGTAAAGAAGGCATTTGACGATCAAATCATTCATTTTTAATCCGTACGCACTCTCTTTAAAATATTTTAAACAATCGTCTATGTATAAGTTAAACAACCATGGAAAAGCTACACATCCCTGTCTTACACCTTTTTCGATGTTAAACCAGTTCGTGTAAGCTCCGTTTATCCTGACACAAGCAGTGGAATCATCGCAAAGTGATTTCAGTCCTAGTATTAAACTACCGCTCACCCCATACATAGACAATGTCGACCACAATTCACTCCTCACCACTCTGTCAATTCGGATATTAGCAAGCTAATTCGCGAAATAGTTAACTCCTCGTATTAACCGTAACATAACAATAAAAAGATGTTTTTGTTCGACATTCCTAACGAGGCCGTTCATCATTATTAATTAATAAAAGCGGCAAATAGGACCGCTGAAAAACACATTATTAATTTGGAACGTGTAACGGACAACAGGAAATAATATTAACACATCTTTTTTATTTAACGGAAAATAAGAAAGCCTTCGGGCAAACCAGTCGTTTTCGAACTAACTAATTAATCAATTCGAAACCCTTATAAAATTCAGATTCCAAGCGCAAGAAGGTAACACCAGCAGGTGCTTTTATTACAAGATTCAATTTAACGTACTATACAGTGTGTCCACTTCATGAATTGAACCCAACAGTAAAATACTTTTATTTTTGACAAGAATTGTGGAAATGAATAAGAGAAGTTATGTGCTTGTACGTATTAACGGACCTTTAAATTATACACGAACAAATGAAGTACGTACGGTTAATGGCATCACTGAATGACCACAGACACGTTGCAACCAGTCAATCGCCTGCCGCATATCCCGGAACAAAGTTATTGTGTATTTTATCAGGTAAATAAACAATTTTATGTCGGAGGTGTTTTAATTTGTTGCATGACGATTTACCTAAACGATACTGAATTTATTTTAAATGGTAACTTATTTCACCCCATATTGTATTTCGTTTAAATTTTACCGCATTATTAATATCTTCTTCTTCAAGTGCCATCTCCGCGACGGAGGTTGGCAATCATCATCGCTATCGTAACTTTTGAGGCAGTCGATCTAAAAAGTTGTTTGGAGCTGCAACCAAACCATTCTTTCGGATTTTTTAGCCATGAAGTTCGTCTTCTTCCTATGCTTCTTCTGCCTTCTATTTTCCCTTGCATTATTAGTCGTAAGAGGCTGTACCTTTCGCCGCGCATTATGTGTTCCAAATACTGTAGCTTTTTCTCCTTAATTGTACGTACAACTTTTTTTCTTCTTAGCACTTCGATGTTAGTAATTCGATCTACTCACGAAATTCTTAAGATTTTTCTATATATCCACATTTCGAAAGGGTTAAGCCGTCTCATTGCATTTAGCGTCCATGATTCTGCACCGTATTAGAGCACACTGAGTACAAAACATTTTGCCAATCGTACTCTCAGGCCTAACGTCAAATCTCTGCTACATGGTACTTTTTTTATTTTTATAAAGTTGGTACGAGCCTACTCTTCTTAAAAATATAAATTTTTGAAATAACTAGGTACCTTCGGAGAAAGTATTACTAAAGCACATGGGGTGAGTATTAACATGTTAATATTGTTACAGATTGTGGACAACGGGTCCGCTCCTGTCCCAATATTTGGCCTGAGGCGACGGAAATAATTCAAAAAGAGATATATTCTTTTCGGCGGTAACAACCGCCCGACATTTAAAGCCGCGGTGGCAATTGGAGTCAGCGATGTTTAGAATACTCGTAATAATTCCAGAAAGAAATCCTTTTGTCGGGAACGTTGGTTCAAACCCATAAAAAAGATGGCGGACCGCAAAAAGGAAGTTAATTATTGATATAGTTAGAAAAAGATTGTCATAAAAAGTTAAATATCTAGGTGAATATCTAAATAATTTATTAAATAAAAATTTATTGTATTACCAGAAGAAAATTAGAATAAATCGTTTAGTTTTTGTAATTATTTATTTATTTAGCTTATGGCGTATACAAACATACATAAAAAATAAAATGTACAGCACATCACATGTGTAAAAACAGACAAAATTGCTTGTAGGTATTATCACAGCTCCATATCTAGTTGGTTGATCCATTAGATGGCCTGAGGTGTTGCATGCAAAAAGTCAAAAGTTTTGCCAGAAAATGCCCTTGTCGGACATTCGTAGGTAATGTGATGCATTGTTTGAGAAGCAGCACCACAATCGCATTCTGGACTCACGCCCATCCCCCACTTAAACAATGCCGATCCACTTCTGCCATGGCCACTCCGGATCCTGTTTAACCGAACCCAGATTTCACGGGGCATGTTGAAACCCTGTGTTGGGTTACCTGGATCTAGCAAGTGCCAGGCCGGGCTAATATTGCTCTGCCAACTTGTTATCCACTCGTTATGTCCGTTAATGTTGTTGGTTATAAGCTGTTGGGCTGTTTTGACAGTTGGATTCCTAGACTTTCGTCGGTTGGATCTAATTATGTATAACTCTACTAATATCTACTGTCTACGGATTTTCTGTGGTTCGATATATGACACAGTACGGGCAGCCATTCGATAGGTGTGGATTTAATAGATCCTGTAATTATTCTCATTGTTTGGTTGAGAACTGTATCCACTTTACTAACGTAAGGACTGTTTAGCCAGACTGATGCGCAATATTCGGCCGTAGGAAAAACCAGGCTGAGTGCGGATGTGCGCAGTGTTGAAGCGTCAGCTCCCCAGGTCGACCCCGCTAGTTTGTACAAAATATTGTTGCGACTTCTCAATTTCGCTGACAGGTTTGTTAGATGATTGTTAAAGGAGAGGGTGCGATCCAATGTAACTCCGAGGTATTTGGGATAGTGGTTGTGGCGTAAAATACTATTGTCAAAGATGATGTTTAGATTGTTCGATACCATTCTATTGTTAAGGTGAAAACTGCATGACTCCGTTTTTGTAATGCTTGGTGTAAGTCGCCATCTCTGAGAGTAGCTAGATAGTATGCTCAGATCATCGGTTAGGGTAGTTTTTGTACCGAGTGTTTTAAAGTAAAGAACCCAAAAATAAATAGCGCAACAATATTTATCCCGTTTGTATTTTAAGCAACAAAGACAATGTTTTTAAATTTCTTATAAATCAGACAATCAGACAATCAGACAACTGGATACATACATACATTTTTATTCTTAATACCAGGAGCCGCTGCTGATAGAAATCCTGGTAAAACAATGACCATAATAATCTACAACATAATAAGCTCATTTAGAAAGGTTGGTATTTGGTCGTGTGGTCAAACGTGTGGAGTCATACGCGAGTACCTTGGTACGCTGATCAATGCAAGATGGGAACAGGCCACCGAAATCCGCTCAAGAATCGAAAGAGCTCGAGCATCGTTCAATAACATGAAAAGTATATTCATCTTTTGGCTTTCCTTATTTCTTTGTTATAAGTCGTTAGAGCTGTGCGATGGATTTTCCAGCAACCTGTTTCTTTAGCTCGATTGAAGAGACGTCGAACTTCTTTTTTTTTGTCTAAGCTTTGTCTAAGAAGAAGAAGAAGGTATTTGGCCGTGTAGCGAAGATGTATTCCATAACTCGGACTGTGGTCTATGGACTTTTTTTTTAAAATACAAGTTATTAAAAAATTGTGATTGCCTATTGAAGACTAAAACTTTGCCAATTTTTGTTTAGTTACTAAGGTCAGAGTGACATATATTGTTGTTGATTAATTTTTAAGCTGCTGACAGATGACGTGAAATAATTATAT
Organism: Agelastica alni; assembly: GCA_950111635.1. Lineage (NCBI taxonomy): Eukaryota > Metazoa > Arthropoda > Insecta > Coleoptera > Chrysomelidae > Agelastica > Agelastica alni. The sequence goes on from OX467713.1 coordinate 36,009,139, forward strand.
CCATGTTTGCTTTAAATCTGAAAGTTTGATAAAAATATACACATATTTATTTCATAACTATGTCATATCGTAGTTTTTCTGCTGGCCAATATTATTTATATTCTGATCTACTGTGGTTTTAATCTATTGTGTTTACTATAGTAAACGCTACAGCTTTTATACTGTTTTTAAATTATTAATTATACTTAAATTTTATCGGTAATTTTTGCAAAACAAATTCACAGGATTGAAGATTAATTATCACTTGGTTTTACACGCAAAAAATTTGATTTAAATAAAAATTAATTTTTATTGCAAACCCCCATTCATTTATTTATATTAAAAAGCTCTGTGACAGCGTCCTTTAGTTCACTGATACCATGGCGCTGCAGCACGCACGCCGCGAATATTTTACGGTAAATGTACACTCTTGGGAAATGTACACTTTTACCGTAAAATGTGTCCATTTCCCAAAAAGTTAGGTATATGTGAACTGAATATAATGTATATGTACATTTCCCGGTAAATGTATACTCTTTACCTTCATGTTTTAAGAAAACATGGAACACAAATAAATTAAAAATGTTGCAGTAAAAAAATATTTATTTAAATAAACATAATACAAAAGGCTTTATTAAATTATTTTAATTAAAAAATGTAAATGACAAACAAAACATACTTTTCTTTGCATATTATATAATATGCATATAGAAATGTCATAATGAAAAAAGTTTTATTTATTTGAGCAAGAATTGCTAAGGTGGCACTTGGAATTACATAATATTCCAGCATTTTTACCACAGCATTTTTTGAGGAACATGTTCCTTTACATCTTTTAAAACCTTGTCCACCAGTAAGGGACTGCATTCCTATAATTTCTCTTACCGATTTCTCAACATCTTGAGTAACATCTTCGTATGATATAAACTTTTGTTCGCAAATGGCGAATTCATGCCTAGAATAAAATTGTTCTAAAACTTCCTGTTTAGTTCCCAATTTATATAAATTTTTATCGTCATCTCTAGACAAAACAACGCAAATCAAATTTTTTGGATCCGTTTTACCAAGATCAACGTCTGGAATGGAAACTCTAACATTTTCACCAATCACAGCAGCAGGAAATTTTTCTTTCGAAAGGCTACACATTTTGATAGCTTAATTTTCTAAAATTCTACTGAACTAGCCGAAACGGTAGTTCGCGTACCACTACAAGTGCGCATGCGCACCACATTACTAGTACTTACGATTTCGTATTTTGTATGCTCACATTTACCAAAACGATATGGTCATTGTAAATTCAATGTACATTTCCCTTCTTTGAAATTGTAAATGTTGGATGCACATTACCCAAACGAGGTGCACATTTACCGGAAAATGTGTACATTTGCCGCAGTATCTACTTTTACCGTAACAAATACAAATTACCATTCAAGCTATTGGTGATTTTTTTTTGTGTTTCATAGTGATGATATTTGCTGATACAATAACAGTTTACTTAAGCGGTTAGTTGGTATTTGGATCAGTATGGAGTTGAGGAAAAGCTATTGTTTTTTTGCCAACGTTTCGAATTTTATTAAAATCATACTCAGGGATTTGTAACAATGGATTTTCACGTAAAATAAAAATATTTTGTACTTTCTCTTATATTCTCTTTAAAAGGTATTTTGATCAAAATCCCAAATCTGATCCAAATCAACCACACTGTAAGTCAGTGTTTGGCAGACCCGTGAAAAATTATTATTGTGTCAGGGATGTAAAATTATTGTACTTTCAATAAAATTATTGTACATCTCAAAATTATGTTTAATTGTCGTCTGAAAGCTTTTGTTTAAAAAATATCACTTAAGTAATTGTATTTATATGATATTCCGGGAATTAGTTGGAATATTTTTCTAAAAATGCATTTTTTCAGTCAAGTATCTATACTTGAAAATTCACTTAGTTATAGATAAGGCCAAATTTTGCATTTGGCAAAATGAGGGAAGTGTTTAAGAGCAATCTCCCAATGTGTCTGAAGCGAAAGGCCTATAATCAGTGCGTTCTACCGGTTATGACCTACGGAGCCGAAACTTTGACTCTGACAGCCACATCCGCTAAGAAGCTTAGAGTAGCCCAGCGTAGGATGGAAAGATCGATGCTTGATGTGTCACTCCGTGACCATATAAGAAATGAAGACCTAATGGCGAGAACAGGAGTCACGGATGTTATCTATCAGGTGGCAAAACTCAAATGGAACTGGGCTGGACATGTGGCCCGCATGACAGATGGACGATGGACAAAAAGGCTGCTCGAGTGGAGACCAAGGGCTGACAAGAGAAACAGGGGAAGACCTCCCACGCGATGGACGGACGATATCAGAAGAATGACTACAAACTGGATGCAGAGCGCTCAAGACAGAAGACAGTGGGCAGAAATGAGGGAGGCCTATATCCTGCAGTGGATGCGACAGGCTGATTGATGATGATGATGATAGATAAGGCGGGAAATTTGACGCAAACATTTCAATAAAATCGTGTTAAGGAAAATAAGATCATATTACAGGACTATAGACAATTGGACAATTTAAGCTTGCCTCTGCGCGGCCGAATGCTTCGCTGTTACGTGTTCAGCATACTGTTTTATGGAATGAAAGCTTCGACTTTGGCAGATGTGATATGCAAAAAATTGGAGGCCTTTGAAATGTGGACGTACAGAAGGCTATTAAAAATCTCCTGGGTAGAAAGAGTGCGTAACACCGAGGTACATGGGTATGGCGAAGAATGCTAAGAATACCTAGGACGGCACATTGCACCAATGTGTCAGTGCTGAAGGAAATTGGATCATCAAACCGTCTCAGTAGCTTGACATCAGCGCGAATACTGAGCTTCTTCGAACATATAACTCGCCACGACAACATCGAGAGACTGATTGTCCAAGGCAAAACCCTTGTCAAGAGGAAACGCAGACGCTTTCCATCTAGATGGACAGACATTGTATCAAAAGTAACCGAGCGTCCACTAGCGGAAGCCATTAGAACTGCTGCTGACCGTGGGAGATGGCGAGAGACTGTAAGAAGAGTTCTGAGAAATAACACCTACATTAACTAGTGATCACTACACGTCGTTCTCGACGTTAGACTAAGAAAAATATCAGTTATGTAGTGGCCACCGAAAAGCCCGGATCTGATTTCGATCGAATATTTATGGGATCACCTCAAGAAAATTGTTAAACGTCAAATACCTGCACCTAAAAACCTGAGGGAACTTAAAAATGCAGTTATCACAGCATAGGAACAAATTCCTCAAGATTTAATCCAAAATTTAATTGGAATCATGCCTAGACGCATAAATACTGTAATCCGAAGTAGGGGAGGCACCACAAACTACTAATGTCGCACTTACATCATTAATTTTGCTACTAGTGACCTATTTACTTCTTCTTCTTTCTGTGCCGTCTTCTACCGAAGGTTGGCGACCATTATGCGATAGGTTTCTCTGTTCTGCGCCGCATGAAATATAGTTGAAGATTTTGGTATTTGGAACCATTCACGCAAGTTTTTTATCCATGATTATTTTTCTTTTCTATTTACACCATAATAAATTGTTTTAAAGATCTGAAAGAAAGTGCGTATGGATTAAAAATGAATGATTTGATCGTCAAATGCCTTCTTTACGCCGATGATCAAGTCCTATTAGCGTTATCTGAAGAGGAGTTGCAGGCGATGGTTAATGTTTTGCATGATGCCCTGAAAATCAAAGGAACGAAAATAAATGTGAGCAAAACGAAATTAATGGTTTTTGAAAGAGAAGAAATCATGACAAACTGTGGAGTTTCGATTGAGGGAGAAAGAGTGGAACAAGTAAATGAATTTGTGTACTTGGGTTCAAAGTTTACGAGAGATGAAAAGTATGACAATGACATTGAGCGAAGGGTGTTGGCAGGAAAACAAATAAATGGGGCACTGCATAGCTATATAAATAGCCAGAAAGTGCCAAAAAAGGCACGTCTGGCGGTGCATAGAGGTTTGTTGGTTCCTACACTTATGTATGGTAGTGAATGTTGGGTTTGGCAGAAGAAGCATTAAAATAGGATTTATGCTGCGGAGATGAGTAGTCTGACAAGTATAGCCGGAGTAACTCGGTTGGATAAAGTAAAGAATAGTGAGATAAGAGAACGCTGTGGTATAAAAGAATATGTGCTTACAAAAATAGATAAAGGAATGCTTAGGTGGTTTGGACACGTAGAAAGGATGGATAAAGAAAGATTGACGAAACAAATTTATAAGACGTGTACAAGTCGGTAGAGGTCTACCTCGGCAGTAGCGGGCTACGTTTACAATAATGTAGCTTATACATCAGAATAACACATCCTGCTACTATTATAAACGCGAAAGTTTGTGAGTATGTATGCATGTATGAATGTTTGTTACACTTTCACGCAAAAACTACTGAATATATTTTAATGAAACTTTACAATAATGTAGCTTATACATCAAAAAAACACATAGGCCATAATTTATAAAGATTTTGTGTGAACCTACCACTATTATAAACGCGAGGTACCAAAGTTATTCCAAAGTTATTGTGGGCAAATCAGGATCATCGGTAATAACTTGTAAAACTTGATCTAAAAATGGTATTTGCCTATTAAAAAATAAGAATAGGATATTCTACAAACTGCATTTTAAAAAAAAACTTACTGCACTTTTGACAAATTTGATCTTCCTGGTCTTGGTTTGCAAGGCATTCTCTTCGTCTTTTAGATTCCATTCATAAAAGGGCCATTCGGTTAATGAACAGCTCAACTCTCACAGATACCCTTCACCCACTAGAACATAGAAGAAGAGTTGCAGACCAGACATTACTCTACAGATATTACCATGGCAGATGCTGCAGAGAAATAAAAACTCTTGTACTACCACGGGCCACATTCTGCCGAAGAACTCGGCACGCTGATCAGTCTCACCCATTTACTTTCAATGGAAAGTATGACAGTGACATTGAGCGAAGGGTGTTGGCAGGAAAACAAATGAATGGGGCACTGCATAGCTTTATGAATAGCCAGAAAGTGCCAAAAAAGGCACGTCTGGCGGTGCATAGAGGTGTGTTGGTTCCTACACTTATGTATGGTAGTGAAGGTTGGGTTAGGCAGAAGAAGCATGAAAATAGGATTAATGCTGCCGAGATGAGTAGTCTGAGAAGTATAGCCGGAGTGACTCTGTTGGGTAAAGTAAAGAATAGTGTTTGGACACGTAGAAAGGATGAATGAAGGAAGATTGACGAAACAAATTTATAAGGCGAGTGTAAATGGACAAGTCGGTAAAGGTCGACCTCGGAGAACATATCTCGATCAGATCAACATTGTTTTGAGGAAAGGCCAGGTCAAGAGTACCAACAACCGACGAGCATGTATAAGAGCACTGATAAAAGTAGAGGAAGCAAAAGATGTGTGTAAGAACCGTAGCAAGTGAAAGGAAGTGGTTTCTGCCTACCCCTATGGGACTTTATTTATGTATGTTAATTGTTTTCAACATTAAAATTTCGTTATTATGTCTTAAGAATAATTTAAATTTTTAATGTAAACAATATCCATAAAAAATTATTAAAATTAATTAATTATAGCAATTAGTGTGATTGAATAAGTTGTGGCGTTAATTTTGTCCACAGGAGTTTATTTATTGTTTCTGTGTGATAGCGACTGTTTGGAAAAATAAAAAAACGTGCAACTAATCCGAAAAACATTAAAAGTACCTACGATAAATCCTAATTTCGCAATCATCGCCGTATCCATATTAGTGAGCCATCTCACAAAGGACACAAATACGCAGATACAATTAACATGGTTCAGCAACAACCAAATGTCGCTAAGCACGCGTAAAAACGTCGGCTACGCAATAAAATGTCAAATATCCTTAATACATTTTAGTTTTAAGCGGAACCAAGCTTTTTAATGGACATGCTTCGAATTTTGCCGGACTCTGAATATTTGCGCGGATCTTTGCCCATTGATTTTTGTTCTATAAAATTACGTTTAAGCATTTCGTGCAATCGCATTTACTGGAAGTGCTTTACAAACAAGGTATCCTTTTGTATTTTTTTTTATCAGCGCTGACGCTCACCAACGGATAACACAGGACCGTTTTCGGCCAAAAAGTTTGGTTTCCAAATATCTTCACCGAATATTTCTAAAAAACAATAAAACTATACTATATCGGCAGAATGCCTAAAAAAATGATGGAGAAACTTTGATACTTGCTTTCTACCAGCGTATCTGCCAAATATGGAAAGAAGAATAAATACCAACCCCCTGGAGAGAAAGTGTTATAGTACCGTACATAAACAGAGTGATAAGATGAGCTACGCAAACTATAAGGATATAAAAGTATTTTCTCTAATGCTATTGAAACGATTGATTGCGTGTGTGGAGTGGTATATAAAAGATTAGAAAAATTGAACAACAATATATCAGGCATTCACTATTAGGCAGTTAATGGATAAATATTTTTTTTATTTTTTTTTTTGCAGAGGTGGAGAAAATCCTTTACCCTGACTGATGTCAGGTCTACTCACTAAAAACTCCACCCCTATTTAGGTCCGTCTGGCTATTACCTTCGGTGAAACTTAGGCCTGTTGGCCCATTGTATCTTCATCACTCAGCTATAGTAGTCCACTGCTGAACATAAGCCTCTCGTTTATTTTGCCACTCTGCTCTATCCTGAGCCATTTGTATCCAATTACCACAGATTCTCTTGATGTCATCGGTCCATCGTGTGGGGGGGGGGGCGCCCTCTACTACGATAAGCTTCGTGCCTCGGACGCCACTCCAATAGTTTTTTAGACCATTTTCCGTCAGTTCTTCTAGCTACGTGGCCAGCCCAGTTCCACTTTAAAGTTGTTATTTTTTCGATTACATCTATAACTCCTGTTCTTTGGCGAATAATCTCATTTGGTATTCGGTCTCTGAGGGAGATACCCAGAATAGCCCTCTCCATCGCCCGTTGGGTGACACGCAGTTTCTTTGCTGACTTTTTTGTAAGCGTCAATGTTTCGGCTCCGTATGTCATTACTGGCAATATGCACTGATTGTATACTTTTCGTTTTAGACTGATGGGAATATCCGACTTGAAAACATACTTTAATCTTCCAAAAGATTGTTTTATATCATTGTACCCAATCCAGTACTTTCGTACCTTGTACAAGTTTGTACAAGTTGTGTACTGGGCGGGAGCAATATAGTTCTGGGTCGCCGTTTGGCAGCCCAAAGATTTTCTGTCTTTTGCGGTCAAGTGCCCCGCAGCAGCGCAGTATGTGTTTTACTGTTTCCGGATTCTTGCCGCACAATCTGCAAGTCAGGTCACCATTATACAGTCCCATTTTGTTCAGGTGCTCCTTTATTGGTGCGTGACCGGTCAAGAGTCCCGCAGTTATTCTTAGCTGATTCCTGTTCATTGCTACCAGTTCTGCCGTCCTTTTATGACATGGTCCTTTGATGTATTCTTTTCCGTGTTTGTTTCCTGGTCTACTTTCCCAGTAATATTTGTGTTTTTCCCCAATCCAGTGTTTTACAGACACTCTTCTGTACGCTTTGGTACCCCTAGCAACTGCCCTTGGTTTTGGGGGAGTTTTCGAACCTCCTCTTGCAAGTTCGTCTACTCTTTCGTTACCTGCAATTCCCTGGTGTCCTGGAACCCATATCAGTTATCAGCTTGGGCGTCACTTCCTTGCTATACAAGACCTTGACTGTCTTACAGGATGTTGATATGTGCATTTTCAACATTCCATCTATTGTTCTTCTTCACGCATTGAAGGATGGCGTACACTTCTGCCTGAAATACGGATATGTGGATGCCCAACGAGTAGCTGACGCCGGTGTTTGGGTTCCTGGAGAACACTCCTGCGCCTGCAGAAATGTTGGTAATACAACAAAACATTGATACGAACAAAACGACAAGACAAAATAGGACTAGTATAATTTTGAAAAAGTCCATCAGTTTACATATTTGAGAGCAACGACAACAATATAACACAAGAGATTAACACTATAATATAATTCGTATATTCGAACTAGCCAGGTCAGACCTTAAGCTTCAATATACTATCCAAAGTTATTGGAAAAAATGATATTTTAAGTTGTTATAAAATATTTTATGTTGTTATTAATAAATTTCAGGACTAACCATTGAACTTGGCACCCATTTAGATCTCACTTTTTTTGTCGTTGAAGGCAACAACCATATATCATATATTGAACTTGGCTTTTATTTCACATTTATGTTTTTGATGGAATCTGTATGCCTATGTTTTGTCGACCTCACCAAGGCATTTGACAAAGTACGTCTAACTGACGTTATTGACTTACTAAAGGAGATAGAAACGCCCGACAACATCGTCAAAGTTATACAAAATCTAAATACCGGCAACTACACAAATATTAAAGCAGGAGACAGCTACACGAAAAACATAAGAACACCAGGAGGAATCAGACAGGGAGACAGTCTCAGCCCATTTCTATTCAACCTAATAATGGACAAAATTATAGAAGTGTCAGCGATGGGTCTCGGTTATCGAATGGGCCAAAACAAAATTAACATAATATGCTACGCCGATGACGCAGTTTTCATCGCAGAAACAGAAGATGACCTGCAACGACAGCTCCATAAATTACATCTAACAGCACAGCAGCACAACTAAGCATGAACTTATCAGTAGGAAAATCAAAGTGCATGACCCTAACCAGAGAACCCATAACCCTTCAGCGACCGTTGATGACTTTCAACCGCCATGTTTTTTTAGTGTCATCAAGTTTCCACCAAATTAAACTAAAACTGTAGTAGACGATCTTCGATATAAAGGACCTGTATATGAATTAGCATTTTCAAGCTGAAGAAAATTAGCTACTGTTACTTATAAAATGATTTTTACCCACAACCTGATTGATACATTTTCCATTGTGATATGCATAAAACAGGCGGCGATCCTTTGCTGCTGCTGGACGAAGGGCTATGTACATTCGGTAAAATTTAATATACTTATTCTTCAGTAACTACAAATCTCCTGTTTAGATCATTCTTTGTTTGCTTAAGTTTTAGAATTAATAACGTTTCCGAAATTTCAATATCATTTAATGTTATCTGGCTGATTTTATAAATTCGACAAGCTCCAAATACAACATCCTTGGCCATTAAATAAACTTCATCGGGAGCATTATTTAAAAAAATCACTAAGTTGTGTACTCGTACAAATCGTAGCTTTCTTGGCCGTGTAACCTTTCCCATTTCGTTTCAGAAATGTTACTAGTTTGAAATAATTTAAATTTTTTACATCATTATTGGATTGTAACATACTTTTAATCATTAAATAATTCGACCACACTGTTGATGGCTTTTGTTGTTGTGCCTGTTCCTAAAAATAAGCCAATAACACCGTCTCCGAGAGAGAACTGAATGTCTTTTTCATCTTCCATTCCATATATCTTGAATACGCGGTTTCGTAAACACAACTTCGAGCTAAAATCTAATCCTTTTTTTCCCTTGTATAATAAATAACCATTGTTTATCAACTGTTGGGAAAGCTACTTGTGTATTTTTAGAAAGACATTCTTTAGTTATGTCAAGTAATGAAGACGAATGTTCAACCGAATGTATAATATGTGTAGTTCTTTTGAAATATAAGATACAATAAAAATATCAGAGTAAGTTATTTTAAGTTGAATAACCGAAATAGGCATTTATATTTATAATCTTAAAAATTTATTCTTAATAATTTGGATTAGATTGGAATTGCCCCTCTTTGTACAGCCCTAACAGCATACCACACGTCCATACAGGTTTTAGCAATTGCTTATCGTATAGATACATACATACATCATCTTCTCGTGTCCACTGCTGAACATAGATCTCCCTAATCACTTTCCATTCGCATCGGTCATGTGCCCTTGCATCCAATTTGTTTGGCAGCACTTTATGTCATCAGTCCATCAAGTTGGTGGGCGGCCCCTGTTTCGATATGCTTCGTCTCTTGGACGCCACTCCAGTATCCGCCTTGTCCGTCATTCTAGCGACGTGGCCTGCCCAATTCCATTTCAGTGTGGCTATTCTCTCACCAGCATCAGCTACTCTTGACCTTAGTCTTATTTCGCGGTTTGGGATCTTGTCTCTCAAAGAAACCCCCAACATCACACGTTCCATCGCCCTTTGAGCCACTCAGATGTTTTCCACCGTTCTCCTTGTCAAGGTTAGCGTTTCTGCGCCGTAAGTCAACAGCGGTAACACACATTGGTTAAAGGTCTTTTTCTTCAGGCATATTGGAGGTTAGATTTAAAAACATAACTCAAAGTTGCCCAAGTCAGCCCTATACGACGTAGAAGTTCGGTGGTTTGATTGTCTCTTCCGATGCAAATCTCGTGGCCCAGATATTTATATGTCCTTACCTGGTCTATGGCTGTTGTTCCTACGTACATGTTTCCACTAGTAACAAGATTTGTCATTGCTTGACATAAATACATACATATAGTTGCTCCTTTTTCCCGTTGGGGTAGGCAGAGACCACCTCTTTCCACTTTGCTATGGTTCTTACTTACGTCTTTCACTTCTGATACTCTTGACTTGGCCTTTCTTCAAAAAATTTCGATCTGTCGAGATACGTTCGCCTAGGTCGACCTCTACCAACTTGCCAATTCACACTCGCTTTATAAATCTGTTTCGTCAATCTTCCTCTCAATCTTCCTCTCTCTAGGGTTAAGCTAGATAAGATATTCTTCTTCTTCTTTCGCCTTTCAATTCGTCCAACTTTGGACATAGTCTTCCCCTAGTTTTTTCCGATCGTTTCTATTTTGTGCTTTTTTCCAATGCATTCCTCCTATTTTCTTTATGTCGTCTCCCCATCTTATCTGGGGTCGTTCTCTAGCTCTCTTTCCAGTCCATGGTCTCCATTGTTGTATCGTGGTGTTCCACCTATTATCCTTTTGTCTGGCGTTATGACCTGCGAAGTCCCATTTTAGCCTGGCTATATGTTGACCTTTTTTTTTTTTTCTTATCCAGTTATTTGTCATCTTGTAATTTAATTACCAACATTGATCGCTCCATGGCTCTTTAGGTTTTCTTTATTTTATCGATGTTTGCTTTAGTTAAGGTCCATGTTTAGCAGGCGTATGTAAGAATTGGAAGGATGCATTGGTCAAATACTTTCTCAAATCAATGACCGTTTCTATCTTAGCTGACCTAGAAACGGTCAGCTAAGATATTAAGCTGCGTTAAAGAAAGGGACTGCTGTTCGGTTATGAAGATTGGGATGTAGTCGATCCGCCGTTGATGAAGTTGACAAAAATAATTTAAAAGTAACGAAAGTTATATTTAACTTCAAACTTTTAGCCATTTGCGCTTACCTTAATGTCTTTTTTTGTAAATATACTAGCCTTATTAGTTCTTTAATTTCTCTCTAAAGCTGATGTATATTGTATATTTTGTCAAAGGTTAACCTAAAATATTTAAACAGTATATGTAGATTCAGGTTGAAGTCGTAGCTATTGCTCATTAATTGTTATAAAGTAAATATTTGGTCTGTGACCGAAGGGCTTCTCCTAAGGCAGGCATTGTAATCCACAATTATATTTTCTTTAAATAATTTATTGCTATCATCACTTGAGACGCAAATATTTTATAGATCACATCAAGCATTGCTATTTCTCTCTAGTTTGCGCAGAGTGTGGCATCTCCTTTTTTTAGTTTAGGAATAAGCATCACCTCCGACCAATTGGACGACATTTCTTTTTCTTTCTAAATTTTAACAAAATACTTTTATAATAACTAAAACACTTATTAACGAGTTAAATACCTTTTTACCTTACTCTTCTTACTTATAACACGATAAAAAAGAAAGCTGTAAAAAATATATTCTGTACTTATAAAAAAAAAACACTTCTTATAGTGCATCTCCTATCGGAGGTTTGCTATTATCACAGCTATCCGGACCTTATTGACTGCAGCTCGGAAGAGTTCAACATTGCTACAATTAAACCAGTCCCTTAGGTTTTTAAGCCAAGACACACGGCGTCTTTCAATATTCCTCCTTCCACCAATATTTCCCTGAACTATTAGCTGGAGAAGTGCGTATTTGGGTCCTCTCAGTATATGACCTAGATATTGAAGCTTTCTCTTTTTATGGTGTTAATGACTTCACATTCCTTATTCATCCGATTTAGGACTTCCATATTAGAGATCTTTTTTGTAGCACCACATCTCGAAGGCTTGTACTGTGTCTGTGTGATTCTTCTTGAGAGTCCATGCCTCCACTCCATATAAAAGCGCGGAAAACACGTAAAAACGCAGCATTCTCATCCAAGTCCAATCTTGATATTTCGACTGGTGAACAACTTTTTCATTTTCGTAAATGTTGACCTGGCTATCTCTATTCTCGTACTTATTTCTCTTGTTTGGTCACCTGATTGTTCTATCCAGGCTCCCAGGTATTTGTATTACTGCACATTCTCTATTAAGATGTCTGCTACTGACACGTTTACATGGTTGTGATTTTGGGGGAACTTTGTAACTACCATTAACTTGGTTTTTTAAGATTTATCTTTGGACCGTATTCGTTACATCGATCATTTAATTTCTCTAGAAGATGGTGTATGTTTCTTTGATTGCTCGTTAACAAGATGGTGTCATCAGCATATCCCTACCGATTCTTCTTGCAAGGTTTCTTTAAAAATGGCTTCACTATACAGGTTAAATAGTATTGGCGATAGGATGCATCCTTGTCTTACACCACGATGGATTTCCATTTCCTCTGTTGGCTGATTTTCTACCTTTGTATTCGCTCTTTGACCCCAGTATAGGTTGCTAATTATTCTCACATCGTGCAAATCAATGTTTTTACTGACGAGTAGCTGATGTAACTTGTCATGTTTCACTTTGTCAAAAGCTTTATAAAAATCGATGTAACATGCAAACACATCTTGGTTCATATCGAGACAGCGCTGGAAAAGAACTAACTATATTCAAATTGTACACCATATTCAATAAATTGAATCTTCTTTATCTTTTGGAGAATACTAAATTGATTAATTTACGTATCCAAAACAATTCTTTTATTTTATAGCTAGATATTATTTTTGTGTATGATTTAAAACATTTTTTATAAATTTTATCGGGATCTTATAGTGTGAAGGAATAGTTTGAAAAAATAAGAGACGGTCCTGTTTCAAGAAAAGCTGTAGTCGTTTATTCTTAAGATGACAACAATAAACGTACATTACTGACAAAGATGGCTACTTTTACAGGCTACAAACTGTTAATTTTGTCGTCGATCTGGAAAAATTGCAATTTACACAACACGTTTACGAAATGTTAATGGTATTCTTTTAAGTATGTAGAATTATCGTTCTTGTTTAAATAACTACACAATAAATATTCAAGTAATAGAGTTATTATCAAACGCATGCAAACACGAGATAAAATGTTAATTGAAGATCAATTAAAACGAAATACCTTAAAATTGTTAGGAACACCAGCAAAATATTTAGTAAGTATCCAAAGATTGCAGCAATACCCTGATAATGATCAATTAAATTTTTTCGTGATTACAAATAAGGTTTTCTTAATAAGGAGTAATGCAAGAGCTGGGTTTTATTTTTAAAAAAATTTTAACATACGGGGTAAACCATCTTTTCTTTATTTTAATCGGATCAGTTGAAACTATAGATTGCAGATTTGTTGCTAGCAAACTGGTGCAAGTGATCTTTACTATTACTTCTATTACAGGTATATTTTGCAGAAATTCATCCATTTTTTTTGCTTTTTGTCTTGTTTGGTTTATACTTTATACGAACTCAGTTAGACAACGCAAAAATCGGGGTACGGTCAATAATGCCACGTCGAGCATTAAGCTAAACTGAACCGTTTGTAATTGATTACTCCCGGTATTGTCCACATGGACTGTCGGCGAAACTTTTGTGATTCTATGCATCTTATTGGATAGTACTTAACCCTAATTGGCCAAATTTTATCGGCAGTTTTCTCACCGCAAAAGTCGATGCCGCCAAAAAACAAATCAGTGTTTACACAACTATTTACCAGTGCCGTGTTGTTATAAATACATATTTTTCCGTTTTATACATACCTATTATCTTGTTTTCTGTTTTATTGGAGTATCTGTTATATAGTTAGTAACATAGAAATACATTTAAAAATTGCAAAACAAAAAATTGTTGGACTAGTGAAACAACAAAATTTTAAGAAAGAATACGTCATAGACAAACTTTTTACATCTTAAGGTCATACAGTTTTGCGTTCGCCTCCATATTAAGTTGTATTCAACCCTATTGAAGTGATCTGGGCAGCTTTAAAGAACAAATTACGAAAGTGTAATCAAGCTTCTTAATTAAGCGATTCTGTTCTAGCAAATATAAGAAAAGTAATTGATGAACTCGCCGAAACTGACTTATGGACAAATTGTGTTTACCACGTCAATGAAAAAGAAAAACAATATTGTGTTTTGCCACAAATCGAACCGATAGTGATAAATTCCCAAGAAGACTCAAGTACTGATGAGTGTTTCGATAGTGACTAATGTATTATAGTGGTTCGTTTAGGGTGGTCACCTTATCACGTAAGTCAAAGCAATACTTACTTAAAGTTTTTGAAAAATGTTTAAAATGAGTTTAAAAATACATGCCAATCTACGAACCCGTTATATTCATAAAATACATTTTAAAATATATACTTTATTGAGAACATTGTTAATCCAATAATGATTTAATGCAGTAAAACTACTATTAAAATATCTGTTGTGACGCCTATGCAACAACAAAGTTCGGCAAGCCGCCGGATAAAATATTGTTTTTATATTTGTCCAACTGACTTCGTAAGAACTTTATACAAAATATTAAGTGTGCTGATAGTGATGATAGCGAAAAAGGAACACGATTTGCAGAGACTCCTTTATCAGTTCTATAAAACAGCAAAAGAACCTGGAATTACAATATCAACTACGAAAATAAAATGCATGACTACCTCAAAGGTTCCGATCGGATGTAAACTAGCCGAAGACAGTATTATCATACAACAAGAACCGAGATTTAAATACCTTTGGATAGAAATATCCAGCTTTGGACTCTGATCGTTTTAAGCCGTCGACACATCAACCATAATCGTTGTTTCACGGCACTTGTGATCTTCTCCTCCGTATTTTTTACTCAACCTTTAATCATTCTATCCTAAAGCGATTAATGCTTTGATTCATTTATCAAAGACTTTTAAGCACCACAAACCCATTTCATAGCGGAAACTGACTCTGATCGTTCTTTTCCGTGAGTGTAAAAAAGATCTTCAATGCTCTGTGATCTGCCAATAATGTATACATAAACGGAATTAACGGAGCTTACACAGACTGGTTTAACATTGAAAAATGTGTTAGACAGAGATATATGGCTTCGCAATGGCTGTTTAACTTATTCAAAAACGGTTGTTTAAAAGATTTGAAAGAGAGTGCGCATGAATTAAGAATGAATGATTTAATTGTCAAATTCCTTCTTTACGCCGATCATCAGGTCATATTACCATCATCTGAGGAGTTGCAGTGATGAAAGTAAATGTAAGTAAAACAAAAGTAATGGTGCAAGGTGCTGATTAAAGGAGAAAAAGTGGAACAAGTAAAAGAGTTTGTATACTTAGGTTCAAATTTTACGACAAACGGAAAGTGATTGTGATATTGAGCGAAGGGTACTTAGATGGTTCAGACACATATAGAGGATGAATAAAGAAAATATTGACGAAACAGATTTATAAGGCGAGGGTGAATAATCAAGTCGGTAGAGGACGAACTAGGGAAACGTCTCTCTATCAGACCGAAAATGTTTTGAAGAAAGACCGCGTTTAGAATACCAGCAACCGATGAAAGCGCTGATGTTAGTAAAAGAAGCAAAAGACGTGTGTAAGAATTGTAGCAAGTAAAAAGATACAAGGAAGGAGGAAGCACGTAAGTGCCAAAAAATCAGAGAGTTTAACGTTTTTTAAATCACTTCTGCCTACCCCTACCGGTAAAAGGCGTGTGTCTTTTTCATCTTCTTCATTCTTGATTTTAAGCAAATCACCTGTTCAATTATTATCCAATTGCGTGAGGCTGTCGCTCCATCGTTTCCTGGGGCGCCCAACGTCTCTTCGTCCCAATGGGGCAATTCTCACAAGTCTGCGGTTGTCCATTCTGCCTATGTGTTCGTTCCATTCCTTCTTTCTGTTTGTTACCCAGTCATTGATGTTCTTGACCTTACAGGTATTGGAAGAGCTACAAACAAGTTATTTCCATGTAGTGTTCACTTCACTATTCTTTATACAATTCTAAATTAAGTCTGTCAGTGTCTGTCTGTCTCCTGCTATTTGTGCTCATATTTTATTGTTTGTGTATATGTTTTTTATGGTTTTGGTGAGATTGTATGGGATTTGCCTGTTGTAAAGGAGATGCAGGACGTCTTTCAGCTGGAAACGGTCAAATGCTCTAGTTAGATCCACAAAACATACAAACGCTGTCTTGTTGTATCCAATCGATTTCTCCATTATTTGTCTTAATATATGTATAAATGTGTGTAAATATATAGATAGCTTAATTCATGTAAACAATAAAACATTATTATATTACATTAAACAGTAGTTAACTATAACGCTACAATTCTTAACCTCTGGTATCTAATTTTTGAACTGCTCCGAAGGTGAAATGTAAAAAAAATATAGCATGTGTATACGAATATAATTCAAAGCTCCTTCATAATTCTTTTAAGATTTTAAAGAAAAAATATTTTAATGCCATTTGTAGTACAGTAAGAGACAATCTGTATATATTTTAATCTGTATAATATAATATAATTTATATATGATATATATAATTTGTGTGCACACATAAAATATGTAAGCTTATTTTAGTGTTTCAATAACATGTATTTTTTTGCAACTAAGCAAAACTGAACGTAAATTGTAAGGATGTTATTTTTGGATGGGGTTTTTTAAAAAAAATTAATAAAATAAGATTGGTTTAAACTGAAAGGTGGAAGACTTATTTATTTCTCCCAAAATGAACTACTACTATAAGAACAAACCAGTTTAGGACAATAATTTATCTAGTCCGTTAGTCTTTCATTAATCTGAAAATGACATTGTAGAATCTTGTTAGATTTCGTCTTTTATTGGTTTTTTTATAAAACGTTATAAATCCAAATAGTGTGTATGCTTCTGACCTAAGTTAATATACAGGGTGGCCAACCGAAAACGAAACAGAGCCATTTACAAGAACCCCGTCAACATTTTAGAAAAACGCTCAGACCCGTCGATTTTTGATTAAAGAGGGACACTCTTTTCCGGTATTTTTGACTCTACTTTATACCCCAAGCGAGGGTAAGAATTACCCCAAAATTTTTAAATGGCATTGGGGTCGAATAAAATGTCTTTCAAAAGCTCTTACAATTCTCTATACAACAATCTTTAACTTTTAAAATTCCGCCCATTACTTAATGAGAAATTGGACTTTAAATGTGAAACTTGTCTGCAAACAATCACGAACGGTAAAAATGTTTGCGGTGGCCGACTGGTGGGTCCTTTATTTCTACCAGGCAATTTGACTGGCGAAATGTATTTGCAATTACTGGAAGACACTATTGACCCTGCCTTGACCGATATACTCGTATTTGAAAACAATCCACAGTATGACGAAGATTATTTTTATCGCCCCTTGATTTATTTTTGTGGGGACATCTTTTTTTTTTATGAAAATAGTCGCAAAAAGGGTAGACCTATCGTGTGGGCCGCGGACGGCCCGCACTGCGACTATTAGAAGGGGAAGGGATAATAGAAAGGAAATGATTGTGGACACGCTTTTTAAAAAGTTGCAGGTCATAGTTCTCTGGAAAAACTGATTTTGGAAGCTTATTCCTTTCCGTAGCAACCCTCTAAAAGAACGATTCTTGATGAAGATTGGTCCTTGTAGTGTCAAGCTTGAGAGTAAATGTGTGAGACTGATCAGGGTGCCGAGTTCTTCGGCCGAATGTGGCCAATGGTGGAACAAGAATTTTATTTCTCTGGAGCATCTGCCATGGAAATATCTGTAGAGCAATGACTGGTCTGCAACTATTCTTCTATGTTCTAGAGGGTGAAGGGTATCTGTGAGAGTTGAGCTGTTTATCAAGCGAATTGCTCTTTTTTGAATGGAATCTAGAAGACGAAGAGAATGCCTTGGTGCTGAACTCCAAATGTGCGAGCAATACTCCAGTAGAGGTCGGATTTGAGCCTTGTACCTCGTCAACAGTTGATCAGGAGTAAAAAACTTTCTGGCTTTCCACAGAAAACCTAGCCTCTGGCTTGCCGACTTTGCGATGTTAGCAACATGGTCATGCCAAGACATATTATTGGACACCGTGACTGAAAAGTAAAATCCATAAAACACAACCAGCGTCGTTGAAAGATTTGCGTCAAAGAATCGTTGACGAGTGCCGTCTAATTACTCCAGAAATTCTTTGTGCGTGAACGTTTTTAACAAAATCTTTATTATTGTATGGAAGCGGGCGATCATCACTTTAAACATTTATAGTCCAAGCAAAAGGGAAAAGTGCGTGCAAAAATTAATATAAAAAAGTTGCAAAGTTGCAGTTTTTTGTTAATAACTAAAAAACTGCAGCTACGATCGGAGAAAGTTAAATTAGGAAACTGTAGGTATAAAAAATATCTATCTATTAAATAAATTATAATTTTTTGATATCATTGATACTTTTCAAATTATATTGGAAAAACCGTGAAAAGTCGGGTTTTCTATAATTTGTTAACTGTAACGTATTCAAACTTGTTACTTGCTGTTAAGTGTAGCCTATATCAAGCCAAAAAAGTGTTTTTTTGAAAAATTAATAAATATTAATTTTTTTTTTCAAAAAGATGCTTTTTGGGTATCTCGGCTTCTGGACTATGCACAAAAATTCTTTTGTATTTAATTTGGGGTAGCTCGTGGAAAAAAACACGAATATCATATTTACCAATTGATAAAATAACTTTATTACGTAGAAAACATTTATTAAATAATTATAGTAAAAATACTTGTATAATATATTGAGAAAGATTTACATTAAAAAATAATTCTCCTTTTCTTTATTGGAGGATTGTCTGCTGAATCAATTGGCTCTTGTTCTTTTTCTTCCTCTTCTTCAATATTGTCTGTAAGCAGATCGTCCATGAAGTTTGGCAATTCTTCATCTATTTCGATGGTACGATGATTATTGCACCAGATTTTTTTGAAATACAAAAATTATCTCGGCTCTTAGTGATAGCAGGAATTCAATTTTTTTTAAAATGCGTGAAATGATGCCAGGTATCCATTTTTATGAAAGTCAGTTTTATAAAAACAAAATTAAGAAATTTATTTTAAACAAACATGTAAAATAATAGTGCAATTATTTTAAGGTCATTTTTTGACCCTTAAAATTAATATAATTTTTTAATAATATTAAAGTACAACTCTTATAGAAAAAAATAAGCCCTAAATCGTTACGGTTGCATCATCCATCGCGCAGAACTAGCTAATTTAAGAGAGCATCTTTTTGGAAAAAACTTCATATATCTTGAAAAATAATTAATATTTATCAATTCTTCGAAAAAACACTTTTTTGGCTGGCCATAGGCTACACTTAACAGTAAGTAACAAGTTTGAAAACGTTACAGTTAACGAGTTATAGAAAACCCGATTTTTCACGGTATTTCCAATATAACTCGAAAAGTATCAATGATATCAAAAAATTATAATTTATTTAATAGATAGATCTTTTTAATACCTACAATTTCTTGATTTAACTTTTAATCGGAGCTGTAGTTTTTTAGTTATTACCAAAAAACCAATTTTGTCAATTTTTTAGGTTATGTTCGGTAATCAGGATCGAGTCGCATGAAATAGAAACTCACTCTAAATTTTAATTTCCTATTCGCTCATATTTTTTTTTTTTTATATTAATTTTTGCACATATAACATTGGGCCGCTTCCTCGTTTCTTGGACTATTAATCAATTAAGAAGTAAGTAAGCAACTTAAATAATTGAAATTTTAACATGTAATTTTTTTTAAAGTGTTGGGAGTGTCCCCCTTTAATAAAAAATCGACGGGTCTGAGCGTTTTTCTAAAACGCTGACGAGGTTCCTGCAAATGAGTCTGTTTCGTTTTCGGTTGGCCACCCTGTATCGAGAGACCTCTAGTGGTATTTAAATTTTGCCCAAAGTTTCCTGAAAGAAAAATGCGACTACTCGCGTGCGATTCGCGAAAAAATTATGCATTTTCGTTGGAAATTCACCTGGGGCACGAGCACATGTTGAATCCACCATGTCGAACGCGTGCTTAGGTGATGTAGGTCAAGCTCTTGCTAGTCTCAGCTGTACATAAAAAGTCTTCGTACAACCCAGTGGAAGTAAACCGACAATTATTAACCAACAGATAACCATCAGATGTTTATCTGCACAAGTCGGATGCGATTCGACCCGTGCCGGATTAACATTTTTAAAGAGCAATAAATTATTTAATAACCTTTAACAGGAATGTTTTATTTAACGATTTTAATTGCCCGTTTTATAATTAAGTGTTGTGCGTTATAATTTACTGTTTGATCACGTTGATGATGTGGGAAAATCGCAAAGGGGCCATTCATGCATTACGTCACACGTTAACGGAGGGGAGGGGGTCAACGAAATGTGACATTGTGTGACAAGAGACCAGGGGGGTCAAAAGCTTTGTGACGTCACATGTTAAAATCTAAAATACTAAAACGCGTTTATATGTAAACCAAAAAGGCGAGTTTATATAGCAAATAAAATAAAATAAGGAACAAAATAAATCAAAATAAGAATGACAAAAACTATGAAAGCGTTTACACAAGAAATAAGATTTATTAAGAAATAAGAATAAGATCAAAAGATGGCCAGTTTTATCTCTTTGTCTTGTTTTATTTTATTTTGTTTAAAAACTGATAATGCGCGAGACCCAAATCTTTTTTGTTCTAAATGTTTCGAGTTTACAATCAACCTAACCTAACCTAATAATATTATTTGTGGAGGTATTTTTGATTTTCCTTCTATGGCCCGTATATTTATTTCTTATGCTTCCATATGTGTTTAGAAGGTTCAGCTACAGAAAAAGTGATTTAAAAAACGTTAAACTCTCTGATTTCTTGGCACTTACTTGCTTCCTCCATTATGTGAGCAATTGTGAGCCAAGCATTTTCTTTCAGTCGGCTTTTCTTGTATTTTTCATGAGTTTTTGCATATAACTGAGAAAAGATCGATACCTGCTCTATCAACATGCCATCATCCGTTATAATATTTTTTAATAGGAAATGAATGGTGAATATTTAGTTGGATAATTTTAGATAATGATAAAATTTAAAAAATCCGTATTTGAAATAAAATAATTAATCAATTTGGAGATTATGTACTGTTATGCACAAGTCATTGTCAAAAAAGCTGCGATTTCATTGGTTCATTCTTATTTCTTATTTTATTTTAGTCATCTGTATAAACCAATGTTTTTTGCACTCATTCCTTATTTTATTTTATGTTATTTCTCATTTTATTTTATTTGCTGTATAAACTCAACGAAGAAATAGAAACAATGTTTATTACAAATTTTGAAACGTACGAGTCTCGACGATAAGTACTGCACGTAAAAATATACAATCGAAACTGAACGTAAAATGGCCTTCCCCTGTTAAATGGCGCTGTTGCCAATAACGTAGCTTTAATTTGCGACGTCATTGTTGATCTCGTCTATTATCTACTGTTAGAGAAAGATATAACTACAACCATACAGATACCTTCAAGTTGAATCATACACGCTGACAACGTTTCATTTTGCACCGAACCCTTAATTGCTTAGAAGAAATGTGAACAGTTTGTCGCGTGCCTATTTTTTCCCATCTACCGTTTCATTATTAATTGTGTCTCTGATAGTCTGGTGCTTGTAAATAGTTTTGCATACCGTATTTTGTCAAGAAAATTACACAAGTCTGGTTTTGCATCTGGGGTTGCATGTGTGATTGCAATAATGATAGGTTCCAAGGAGAATAATTATTTTAATCAACATAATGTTACGAATAAGTATCATTAACCAAAAACAATTTAACAAAACTAAACTCTTGTATCATTTGCTTAAGTACCTATCGAATAAAATAGCCATATTACTATCATCATTATCGGGTTTAACTTTTCTTCTTTTAAAGCATTTCCGAAGAAGTAAAGATGCTTGTCCATCTACCAAGCTGCCTCGTCTTTCCCCTCCCAGAAATTGGAGCTAAGTACCTGGGCCTGATCCTGCCTGATCCTAGACCGAAAGCTATTGTGGAGGGAGAATATGGAGGAAAGGGTAAGGAAAACCACTGTGGCCACCTATACCTGCAGAAGGGCCATCGGCAAACATTGGAGACTGCAACCCCATGTTGTTCATTGGCTCTATATTACGGTCAAAGACCGATTCTTACGTATGGATCGTTAGAAAGGTGGCCAGTCCTAAAGAAGGGAATCAACCATACAAAGGTAGGAAAAGTCCAGAGATTGGCATGTCTGCTGATCACAGGCTGTCTACGGACCAACTCAATGAAAGCCCCTAGAATGATTCTACCAGTAGATCTGTTTATGAAAGAATTAATAGTTGTGGTAAGTCAAGTGGTGATGTTGATTTCTGTTAATATTGAGATATTTGTGCGGTGTGCTTTACAGGGTATGCGCATCATTCTGCGATACACCCACATTTCAAAAGCCATTATACTTTGTGAATGAGACTTTTTGATGGTCCAAGTTTCTGTCGCGTAAGTGGCTATAGTAAGGACAAGTGATCGTACCAGGCGTAGTTTGTGTTCTTATTTATGTCATTTTCTTTCCAGATTTTAGTAAGCTTGGCCGTTGCTGATCTGGCCATTATAAGGCGTCTGCGTATTTCTTCTTCGCAACCTCCGCTGTTTGTGACAACAGAGCCCAAGTAGTTGAAACGACTCACCACTTCATATCCTGCAACATATCGACGAAGAAAAAAATGTTTGTTTACCTCGTAAGAAAAATCATGTTAACAGCCTTAAATGATAATAAAGTAGTTTTATTTTTATAAATAGCGAATAATTGATCCTTGATTCTCTCTCTTCAGTCGATGTCTGGTTTCAGACGTCGTTACCCCTTGAATGTATGCACAGGATAGTCAAGCTTCTCCAGGTTTCTCTGTCTTCAGCACTCCGCATCAATTCTTGTAGGGAGAGGTTTGTCCAGGATTTTATTTGATCGATATATCTGTTCGGTGATCTTCCTCTTCGGCGCCTTCCGTCAATTTTCCCCTGGATGACTTGTTTTTCTAACTCATCTCTCCGATTGACATGGCCAAAGTATTTGAGAGTGTTTCTTTGGATGTCTGGTAACAACCATTCATTTTCCGCAATTCTTAGCTCTTGAAGGATTAAAGCGTTTGTTCTGCGGGCCGTCCATGGAATTCTAAGCATTCGTCTATAGCATGTCATTTCGAAAGCTGCGATCCAGCGTCTACATGCCTTATTGATAGTCCATGACTCGGAGCCGTAGGTAGCGATTGAGAATACAAGCGATTTCGTGAGGCGTTGTTTTGTAGCTTTACTTATGTTGTGATCTTTCCATACTTTTGTTAGTTTGGCTAACGCTGTCCTTGCCGTCCCGATCCTCCTTTTTATTTCCTTTTCACTGCCACCTTTGTTCGTGATGCATGCATTGACTCTTTGCACTCTATGTCAGGTATGGAAGAAAGGGTTCGTGGTAAAATTCCGCTTTTATCCACGATCATAAGACAACACTTGCTCCTGTTGAGTTTTAACCCCGATTCTGCACTAACTTCTTCGATTCGTATTAATAAGTTTCTTATTTCCTCTTCACTGCTTCCTAAGATTGTCGTGTCGTCCGGTTATCTGAGATTTAGGATTTTTCTTCCGCCAATGGATATTCCTCCTTCCCAGCCATCTGTTGCTTTCCTTATGATCCACTCCCCGTAAATATTGAAGAGGAGGGGGGAAAGAATGCACCCTTGACCCTTAAATACATGTAAAAAAATATATAAAATATCCCCAACATTACGGTTGTGTGTAAATTTAAATATAGTGAAATAAACGATGAAAAAAATGTTTTTAAATTTGATTCGGTAAGCAGTGACGCGCAATCGAAGTAAATTTAATTATTTTTATTCACAGAATGATAAATCTATGTTAAATACAGCCATGTAGACAGAAAAAAAAGTTGAGTTTATTTTTCATTGGCGTCGTCGCAACAACAATACCACACTCATGATTCCCATTCATTGTGACACTTGTATTAATATTTTTCACATCCGTTATTCCTAATTATTAATTTCAATGGATAGCAAATGACTAAATTTGAAATGAATTACAATACTGAATATAATACCGGAGAGGATATATCAGAGAATCTTCAAGAGCAACATAAATCATACTGGGAATAACATGACATATAAATGCTGTATTGTTATTACATAAGCTTATGTTAATAAGTGGCATTAAATGCGATACACAATCGAAATAGCATTCGAAAGAGACCATTTGTCATCAAGTCTTTTTTTCAAAGTTATGTTACAACCATATTCTATTAAAAATAATGTTTATTACTAATGGTAGCAAATCGATAATGATGTGCGAAACCAACGGTGTTTTCCTTTGTGATATCGATCATTTTAATTATGTACTTTACGCAAGAATTATTACAATAAATTTTTAATTAATAAACTTGTCAAGATTCAACAGTAGCACATCAGCTACCAAAAACAGTTGGTAAAATTACCGCCACACTAAAGAAAATGGTCGTAAAAATCTACATTTATATATATATATATATATATATATATATATATATATATATATATATATATATATATTTTTACTGAAAATAGTCGCAAAAATGGTAGACCTATCGTGTGGGCCGCGGACGGCCCTTTACTACGACTATTAGATGGGGGACAGATTATAGAAAAGAGATGATTGTGGACCCGCTTTTTGACAAGTTGCAGGTCATAGTTCTCTGGAAAAATTGATTTTGGAAGCTTGTATTTTTTTACAATCATTTTAATCAATTGTTTACCTAATTGCTATTTTCTATCTATTCTCATTGGCTTACCAAAACATAAATCTGATATTTTTTGATTTTTTAATGATGACTGCTATGAAAAAGAAGCAACAGCAACTGTTGGGTGTAGGAATCAGGGGTTTATACTTTCCCTTTTCCTACATGGGAGAAATGATTAACTTAACAGCGATATAGTGGACTGGAAGTAATAACAATTTGGCTGGTTTTTATTTAACACAAAATATAGCTATTTCTATCTTCAAAAACACAATGCACTTGTACTGGCTAGGGAATTACTGCAAGCAATGAAATTAATTTAAAGCCGTGGAAAAATAGGAATTTAAACTAACTAATGTAAGGAAACTGAACGAATATAACTTATTGCAAGTAGCAAGCGAGGTTTAATCGCCGTGAAAAAAGAAACTGTATGACAGCCGCTCACTACGAATGTCGGAATAATAATACTGTTGAAACACCGTCGTTCTCGACGGTCGGAGAAATACTACTATTGCGTTGAATCGAGTCGGCGCAATAGCAAGTTTCCTATCTCAACGCGCATTGCAAACAAGGGGGAAAAAAAGGCCGGCTGGCGTACCGGTCAGAGAGGTCGCGGGTAAAATGAAGGGAAGCGGCTTCTGTCTAGGGCAAAACGGTTTTAAGAAGACGTTGACGTGCAGGAACGTATCGAAGAAGGATTTAAAATAAAATTGTTGCGATCAGTAATTACAAAAGTTGGGTACTTTTTATTTCATTTTCATCGATTTTTTTTTTACTGAAAATAGTCGCAAAAAGGGTAGACCTATGGTGTGGGCCGCGGACGGCCCTTTACTACGACTATAAGAAGGGGGACAGATTATAGAAAGAAGATGATTGTAGACCCGCTTTTTGAAAAGTTGTAGGTCATAGTTCTCTGGAAAAACTGATTTTAGAAGCTTGTTCCATTCCGTAGCAGCCCTGTAAAAGAAGGATTCTTGATGGAGATTGGTCCTTGTAGTATCAATCTTGAAAGTAAATGGGTGAGACTGATCAGCGTGCCGAGTTCTTCGGCCGAATGTGGCCCGTGGTAGTATAAGAGTTTTTATTTCTCTGCAGCATCTGCCATGGTAATATCTGTAGAGTAATGTCTGGTCTGCAACTCTTCTTCTATGTTCTAGTGGGTGAAGGGTATCTGTGAATGTTGAGCTGTTTATTAACCGAATGGCCCTTTTCTGAATGGAATCTAGAAGACGAAGAGAATGCCTTGCAAACCAAGACCAGGAAGACCAAATTTGTCAAAGGTGCAGCTAGATGATTTTTTTAAAAATGCAGTTTGTAGAATATCCCATTCTTTTTTTTTAATAGGCAAATACCATTTTTAGATCAAGTTATTACCGATGATCCTGATTTGCCCACAATAACTTTGGAATAACTTTGGTGCCTCGCGTTTATAATAGTGGTAGGTTCACACAATATTTTTATAAATTATGGCCTATGTGTTTTTCTGATGTATAAGCTACATTATTGTAAAGTTTCATTAAAATCTATTCAGTAGTTTTTGCGTGAAAGTGTAACAAACATCCATATATACATACATACTCACAAACTTTCGCGTTTATAATAGTATGTATAGTTTATAATAGGATGTGTTATTCTGATGTATAAGCTACATTATTGTAAACGTAGCCCGCTACTGAGCTGAAAATATTTGAAGATTCAGACTCGAAAAAGTAAGTACATACATACATACATAAAGTCACGCCATTTTCCCATAGGGGTAGGCAGAGACCACTTCCTTCTACTTGCTACGGTTCTCACACACATCTTTTGCTTCCTCTACTTTCATCAGTGCTCTCATACATGCTCGTCGGTTGTTGGTACTCTTGACCTGGCCTTTCCTCAAAACAATGTTGATCTGATCGAGATATGTTTGCCGAAGTAGACCTCTACCGACTTGTCCATTTACACTTGCCTTATAAATTTGTTCTTTCTTTATCCATCCTTTCTACGTGTCCAAACCACCTAAGCATTCCTTTATCTATCTTTGTAAGCACATATTCTTTTATACCACAGCGTTCTCTTATCTCACTATTCTTTACTTTATCCAACCGAGTTACTCCGGCTATACTTCTCAGACTACTCATCTCCGCAGCATTAATCCTAATATCATGGTTCTTCTGCCAAACCCAACATTCACTACCATATATAAGTGTAGGAACCAACACACCTCTATGCACAGCCAGACGTGCCTTTTTGACACTTTCTGGCTATTTATAAAGCTATGCAGTGCCCCATTCATTTGTCTTCCTGCCAACACCCTTTGCTCAATGTCACTGTCATACTTTCCATCTCTTGTAAACTTTGAACCCAAGTACACAAATTCATTTACTTGTTCCACTCTTTCTCCCTCAATCGAAACTCCACAGTTTGTCATGCTTTCTTCTCTTTCAAAAACCAATACTTTTGTTTTTCTCACATTTATTTTCATCCCTTTCATTTTCAGGGCATCATGCATAACATTAACCATCGCCTGCAATTCCTCTTCAGATTACGCTAATATGACTTGATCATCGGCGTAAAGAAGGCATTTGACGATCAAATCATTCATTTTTAATCCATACGCACTCACTTTCAGATATTTTAAACAATTGTCTATGTATAAGTTAAACAGAGCCATGGCGAAGCCACACATCCCTGTCTCACACCTTTTCCGTGCAAGCTCCGTTTATCCTGACACAAGCAGTGCTCGTATTAAACTACCACTCACCCCAAACATAGACAATGTAGACCACAGTTCACTCCTCATCACTCTGTTATAGGCCTTTTCCAAGTCTATAAAAGCGCAATAGACCTTCTGACTTCTAGCCAAGAATTTTTCGACTATACCTCGTAACGAAAAGACCTGATCCATACATGTCTTCTGACAGATAAATAATAAAAATTTTACCCATGCGGTGCGTAACTTTAAACACTTTATGTATAAATATTTTTAATTAGTTAGATAACGTTTGTTTTTGCTTATAATGGCGTGTTTTTTGCCGATTGTACCGCAGAAATCTGTACTTTCTCCGCACGTCGGAATCTTGTCAAAAAGCGAAAAAACTTAGAAACGGCCGAGGACACGTAGACCGACAGCGGCTATCGGAAGAAATGTTAAAAAGCATAGAGTCGCCGTTCCGTTCGTTATTAGATAACACGAAACGAGAGAATAGCAATTAAAACAGAGAGGCAGTCGTTACCGTAGATGTAATAACTACATTTTAAGAAAACTTCGAGTAATTGCGAAGGAATAGTTTGCACAAAAGCGCGGACTGTGATTGGACGTGCTCGCTTAGCGATGGTTCCATGAAATCATGTCCTTAGCTGATAATGAGGCTAATTAGTGGTCTCTGAGATTGTCGCAATGGGCGCTATTTTCCATATACAAGCGGCCGCGTGTCTTCACGCATCAATTAAACGATATATTCCTGATTAGGTACGTTACCCAGTACCGATAATGAACTTTGATATCGCCACCACAGGCCGACACGGTACATTTTACGCTCTCGTTGCTCCTTCTACCTTAGAGTTGGGATCGATCGTATTAAGGTACGTTTTTCTCGGTGCGATTTGTTGATTTTTCAATAGCCGCATATTTTCGTTAACAAAATAAATTTAAACTTAAGTAGGCGTAAAAGATTATTACTTAAATTTCTTTTGATTAAGGAGGGAGGTGCATCGAAAGGCAGAAGCCGAAGGGCAGAAATATATATTTTATCAGATAGCCAAGCAGCACTAAAAGCTCTGAAGTAAAAATAACCAATACCGGGTCCGCCAGGGTTCCATCCTGTCCCCCAACCTATTTCTTTTACACATCAACGACCTCTTGAAAACCACTACGAACCCCATTTACAATTTCGCAGACGACAGCACACTTGTCTCAATTTTCACATCCTATCGATCACTTTCGGTGAATGATACAAATAGACTCAGACTCAGACTCTTGAAGCAATCATCGAGTGGGGAACCAACATTCTTGTTCAGTTTAACGCCCAGAAAACACAAAGCGCCACGATTTCCAAAAAAGTGAATTCCTCGAATCATTCCATTACAATATCCGGAAATACCCTTGAATCCCATGTTGCTAACATGCAAGCCAGAGGCTAGGTTTTCTGTGGAAAGCTAAAAAGTTTTTTACTCCTGATCAATTGTTGACTAGGTACAAGGCTCAAATCCGACCTCTACTGGAGTATTGCTCATACATTTGTGGTTCAGCACCAAGGCATTCTCTTCGTCTTCTAGATTCCATTCAGAAAAGGGCTATTCGGTTGATAAACTTCTCAACCCTCTCAGATATCCTTCACCACTAGAACATAGAAGAAGAGTTGCAGACCAGACATTACTCTACAGAAATTTCCATGGCAGATGCTCCAGAGAAATAAAAACTCTTATACCACCACTGGCCACATTCGGCCGAAGAACTCGGCACGCTAATCAGTGTCACCTATTTACTCTTAAGATTAACACTGCAACAACCAATCTCTATCAAGAGTCTTTTTTTACAGGGCTGCTACGGAATGAAACAAACTTCCAAAATAAGTTTTTCCAGAGAACTATGACCTGCCACTTTTCAAAAATCAGGTCCACAATCATCTCCTTTCTATAATCCCACCCTCTTCTAATAGTCGCAGTGCGGGATGTCCGCGGCCCACACAATAGGTCTATCCTTTTTGCGACTATTTTCAGTAAAAAAAAAATACACTTGTGAATGAATCTAAGCTGACTTGGGACTGTAAGCAGTTCCTGAGACAACTGGCAGCAAACAATCAGGTTACTCTGATGTGGGTTCCAGGTCACAAGGGAGTTAAAGGCAACGAAGAAGCAGATTGCCTTGCCAAAGAAGGGGCAAATACAAAATTTTCCGGCCCAGAACCCTTCTGTGGACTTTCCAAAGCCCACTTGAAAGAAGAGGTTCGACGCTGGGAAACAGATGAAATAAAATCTCACTGGCAAAAAGTGCCAGGACAAAGACAAGCGAAAAGGCTAGTAATCCTCTACATCTAGAGTTGGGATCGATCGTATCAAAGTACGTTTTTCTCGGTGCGATGATCGTTCAACGATTACTGTTGAACGATTATTATCGTTGGGTACCATTTTACTTGGAGCTGCTACGATTTATTGATTTTTCAATAGCCGCATATTTTCGTTAACAAAATGAGTTTAAACTTGAGTAGGCGTAAAAGATTATTACTTAAATTTCTTTTGATTGGGGAAGGGGAAGATGATGAAAAATTTATCCCATGTTAGAGCTGAAAAATGAGGGACCATTATAAAAAAAATTTCACTCATAATAAAACAACAGCTGAAATTAATCGTAAAGTCCTCCTTTCCAACAGATGTTACTTCGGACTCGCCCCCCACCTCAAATCCCATAACATCTCTGGAAGCACAAAGTGTAAACTCTACAAGACACTGATAAAACCGGTTTTAATGTACGGCGCCGAAACATGGACACTCACTAAGAGTGACGAGACCATCTTGGGGTGCTTTGAGAAAAAAGTACTAAGAAGAATTTACAGGGCCATTGAAGAAAATGGGATATGGAGGAAAAGGTTTAACTCTGAGCTGTATAGGCTGTTTCAGGAGACTGACATAGTCAAGGCAATAAAGTTGTGCTGGCTGCGATGGGTAGGCCATGTTATGAGGATGGAGGCAGATGACCCCGCCCCAAAGGTCTTACTGGATAAGCCCGTAGGACGACGCAAAAGGGGAAGACCTCCAATGAGGCTATAAGATAAGGTAAGTGCCTGGAGTAGATGGATGCTGGACAGGGACGCCTGGAAAAAAATACTTAGGGAGGCTAAGGTCCACGAAGGGTTGTAACGCCGTACTGATGATAATTATCTAAAAAATTAATCACTACTCATCCTCGTGAAGACAACACAAAGTTTTCCGAATTTTTTCGTCTTTCTACTCTTAATATTGCAGAAATGTGACATATTAGAATGAAATGGCGAAACATGTCAACTTTTAACTTGAGCGGGACACTTTTTAGCGCTAATGTCATAAACGTCAGATTCGCCCCCTTCCTACTGGAGATACCTCTATAATATTCTTCAAATGTCGTTAGGTATCAAGTTATTTAAAAAGTCTCGTAAATCTCTATTCAATCATATTGTTTGGCCTTTGATACCAGCCTTCCATTGTTATTTAATCGTTGTTTTCATATGCTTCACAAAACTGAATCATGTGTTTGTAATTATCACTATTGATTTTTTTAATTGTCAAAAATTTTGTTTTTGTGGTTGCTTAAGAATCAAGATCTCGTCTTAATCCTGCTAACGGGAAGTTAAGGGTTATGTTTTTGTATATTGTCAGTGGCGAAATAAATTTAAATACGTTGTAACATCTACTTAACTCAACATTACAGTTCACTTTTGCTTTTATCGCGAACAAACTCCGTTGCATGTTTATTATACAAAAATCTTTTTGGAAACGAGATTTTCAACTTATTCTTTACAAATAAATAAAACAAACATAAACCGAAATGATAAAAAAATGATTAGAATAATTTTTATTCTTATTAATTAATATATATCGAATATTACGAATGATTCGTCGTCGAGAATAAAAGAAAAGTCAAAATTATTTTAAATTCGTTATACGCATAAACATTATCTCACCTCTATTCTAACTACAGACATTTTTTCATTCATCTCTGTCATTCTTCATGAACGCGATGACGGACGAAGACGAACAAGAAGAAAGAAGAAGACCAAGACGTGATGCCTTCGACGAGTCGGGTCCCTTTGGTGGTCACATCCTACCAGGAAACTACGAAAAACTGCGCGCAAGTTCTTTTCAACCATCGTTAACTTCATTCACTCAGGTATCCGGTGTTATTTTAGTTTCAAACTTTGCGAATTTTTATTCTTTATCGAAGAATAATGCTGGTTGCTGGACAAGAATGGATTGTCGAAAAAAACATGTGGCTCTACACGGAAAAATTAAATGAATTCCTTCTTGCACTTTCATGGAAAACGCTGCTTCGAACATTTGCATCTACAGAAGAAATCGATGGCAATGGATAAGTACTACATCCTACTACTATTATAAACGCGAAAGTTTGTAAGTATGTATGGAAGTTTGTTACTGCAAAAACTACTGAATGGATTTTAATGAAACTTAACAATAATGTAGCTTATACATCAGAATAACACAGGCTATAATTTATAAAGATAGTGTGTGATCCTACCATTAATCTTTTCGGAAATTTCTTCATTTTATTATATGTATATTGATTAAGGCTGCAAAAGAAAATTATTTTGGAGTCTACAGGGTGGCTCAAAAAAGTGTAACATATCAAAGTTATGTTTTTTTAAATAGAACACCCTGTATTTCGTTACACTTTTAAATAGTTTAGGAAAAATATTGTGATTTTATATAAGGTACTATGTACCTAACTATAACCGTTGTCGAGTTATTAATTTTTTTATGAAAATGCTAGGTACAATTGGAAACTTAATAACATCGAAATGTATAAAAATCATCCCTTTGAATTTTGACCAAGCATAAAAGAGGTTTTGGGCTATTGATTTCAATAAAACCTGTTTCTCAATATTATACAAAATGTTCAAAAATCATTGTCACTTTTTTATAATTTTGGACAAAGATAACTTTGTTATTTCAAATAGAACACCCTGTAATTTTTTGGTCCAAACAATATTAAATTCTATTATCTTTCATTTCATATTGGGATTCCCTACACCTAACCTAAATAGTTTTTCAGATATTGGCATTATCAAATAGTAGTTTTTATTTAAATGCATTCTTTGATTTAAGATAGCTTTAAAAGAAAGACGGGACCCAGTTTAAAAAAGCAACGATGAAGACAATGTGGAACGTTTCGTGCAAACTGCTGCTCTAGAATAAGCGTGGTGAGGAGGAAAGGCAGTTGCATATCTGGTGGATTTTTTTCATATCGAGAAAAATAATGATGACTCTCCAACAAATCATCGCATTGAATACAATCCGGTGTTCAGTTAAACGTGCCAAGGTGGTTCTAAAAGCTGTACAAGTAGGAAATGGTCGAATGACACTAGTACCAGAATTGTGAATAGCGTCATTAGGAAGAGACGTCTCTAAAAATAGAAATATTAAAAAGTGTTGTAACTTTTAAAAGGGTCGTTTGCTCAACTTGGGAGTGGTGCCAATCGACTCGGTTGATCATGCTGCATCGAATAACTCCATCGTACAAACTGTGCCCAAACGTTTTGGACGAGTAAATGTGCCTCTAAAAATTAGAAAGTTGAAAATTAAAAGGGGCCTAACTTTTAAACGGAGCATTTCCTCACTCTGAGAGGGGTGTGATTCGACTCAGCTTTACAAGCCGCATCGACTACAATGAGCGTCTTTTTTTTTGAAGAGTCCCATAAAGTAAATTTAAGCCATGGTTGGTTTCCAATAGTGAAAGACAAAGCTGCCTTGTACGTCTTTCATAACTGATATCAAAACGAGGCGACAACATTACCTCACCACGACTATTCTTAAAACCAAATCGACACTGGAAAAATACGATAATGTACCTGCTGGAATAAATACAATAATGGATGGACTAAATCTGCTGCTGCTACTGGAGCAATTAGCTTGAATGTAAAGGACAAAAAAAAACAAATCACTCGAAGAACAATTGCTGAAAATTACTGGTCATAGCAATCAAAATTCTATAAAACCATACTTATATTTTGATCAAGAACACCACAACAATATAAATATGCGTAGTAATAGATCTTCCATAGTAGAGAACAGCAATGAATCTAATGTTAAGATAAATTTTAATAACTGTACTTTCACTGTACTTTTAATAAATAAATAAATGTTTCGTTGTGTTGAGTTATACATTTTTTTGTCAAAAATATTTCCGCCAAATATCCTTCGAACATTGACAAATGCCTCATAATTCTCAAGCTCGTTGCTTGGTAACAAGGAACGAGCTTTCAATTGTTATAAAATTATCTCGTCTATTATTAACATGTTGAGCCCCGGCGCGGTCCATAGGCCCGCAACTGAACTTTCCTCACAATCCGGAGCGGGCCTATGGACCGACCGCACGACGTAATTTATTTTAAACCTTCTCCAAAGCCGAAGGGTTTGGGTTTTGGTTGGGTTTTACAGTTGGGTTGGACCGCCCTGGGTCCTTGAAACATTACCTTACACTTGGGCCGTTTGATTTTTTTTCCTGATTTTCTACTCCATCGTAAACCCAAAAAGCTTACTTTCATATTTTGGCTAGATTTTTTCGACATTATTCAAATAAACTTGGATTATAACATTAAATATGTGCCATGTTTACATTACCTGTACAAATTTTTATAAAAATTTTTTTTATTTTTGGGTATAAAAAAAATGACAACATTTTAAAAACAACTTTTATTATATTTTTTACTCATACAATAATAAACTTGTAATTTTTTATATGAAATATAATTTTTCAATACACATCGTATACTTTTTTTATGCTTTTATATAAAAGCATAAAGAGAGATAAAAAAGGGAGAAAAAAAATATTTTGCAAGTTTCATACTGCAAGTAGGTTGTAATTTTAAAGAAAACAAATGAAAAGATTTATTTCGAATGAAAAATGCACACAAAAAACATGATTTTTTCGAACTTTTTATTTCAATAAATTTTTTCATTATTTTTCCATAAAATTACACCCCATATGGAGACTAACATAGGGCAAAAAAAATATTGGGGCAGGGGGAAATTTCATCGATTTTGGTTGGGGCTCAACGTGTTTGTCCTAGTGATATTACTACTGAAAATGGGCCTCATCGCTGACGTTGATTTTGCTCACAAAATTTGCATTTTAACTACTTATCTTCGAATTGCAACTGCAGAAGTTGTTAAGTAATTTGGACTTTGATAGCATACAGATGCAAATGTTTACTGAGCTTACAGTGCGGCAGTCGAAATATTAAATTTCCGTCTATGTGGAAAAACGCTAAAGTCCAACCGATTCCGAAAAAAAAGGAAAGAAGACTATTCCTGCGAATTATTGCCATATTGCATTGCTCTGAGTCATATCCAGACATGGAAAAAGCGATTAACATAGAACTGGAGAAATTTGAGATAATCCATGACAGACAATATAAATTTCGACAACTTCGGTCTACTGGAGATTTGCTGGCTTATGTCACTTAGCTCTGGACAAACACTATTGAGGAGTTTGGTGTGTCCCGTGCAATAGCCTTGGATATATCTAAAGCCTTTGACCACGTTTGGCACCAGGCATTGTTAAGTAAATTATCTGCCTACGGTCTCCCAACCAAACTGCGCCAATGGCTCTTGAGCTTCATGCAAGATCGCTCCTTACATGTGGCAGTTGACGGTATTTCTTCTGATGCGTTTAAAACCAATGCCAGGGTCCCCCAGGGTTCCATACTGTCCCCCACCTTATTTCTTTTACACATCAACGACTTCTTGAAAACCACCACGAACCCCATTTACAGTTTCGCAGACGATAGCACACTTGTCTCAACTTTCACATCCTATCGATCACTTTCGGTGAATGATACAAATAGACTCAGGTGGGAACAGGTTGATTCTATCAATAGAGATCTTGAAGCAATTGTCGAGAGGGGAACCAACAATCTTGTTCAGTTCAACGCCCAGAAAACACAAAGCGCCACGCTTTCCAAAAAAGTGAATTACTCAAATCATTTCATCACAATGTCCGGAAATACTCTTGAATCAAGTCTCTCCATCTCGATTTTGGGAGTCACGGTGTCCAATAATATGTCTTGAATGACAATGTTGCTAACATCGCAAAGTCAGCAAGTCAGAGGCTAGGTTTTTTGTGGAAAGCTAGAAAGTTTTTTTACTCCTGATCAACTATTGACGACCTACAAGGCTTAAATCCGACCTCTACTGGAGTATTGCTCGCACATTTGTGGTTTAGCACCAAGGCATTCTCTTCGTCTTCTAGATTCCATTCAGAAAAGGGCCATTCGGTTAATAAACAGCTCAACTCTTACAGATACCCTTCGCCCTCTAGAACATAGAAGAAGAGTTGCAGACCACTCATTACTCTACAGATATTTTCATGGCAGATGCTCCAGAGAAATAAAAACTCTTGTACCACCATTGGCCACATTCGGCCGAAGAACTCGGCACGCTGATCAGTCTTACCCATTTACTCTCAAGATTGACACTAAAAGGACCAATCTTCATCAAGAATCCTTCTTTTACAGGGCTGCTACGAAATGGAAAAAGCACCCAAAATCAGTTTTTCCAGAGAACTATGACCTGCAACTTTTCAAAAAGCGGGTCCACAATCATTTTCTTTCTATAATCCCTTTCCCTTCTAATATTCGCAGTGCGGACCGTCCGCGGCCCACACGATAGGTCTACCCTTTTTGCGACTATTTTTATTAAAAAAAAATCTTGTGACGAATTAAAGTCTATAGGCTCCCACAATCAGCCACACTCTTACGAACTGTCTTGATGTTTTGTTCTTAACCGCCACTTCAATAACTTAATCAATATTATTATTTTTAAGTTAATTCTTTTCACAGCTGATAAAATAAACACTAAAACTTCCTCTATGATAAATTTAATGACTTTTATGAATTTCTCACACAATCTCATCATCATAAAATATTTAAATTAGTTATACAATCATGCAAAATGTATTTAAATTCTATAACATAAACCGGAAAATATATTCAACGGATTGTAGATCTATGGAAAATCGCATTTATTTCTAACTGGTTATTATTTCAACATATTTTCAATTATTGTTGTTGCATTCGCGTCTATTTGAAGTGTTGTGGGAGTAAATAATATACAGGGTGAATAACTACCAACAGGACGGACGATTATAGCAAAACGGAAAAAGTTTTAAAATTTTTGTCATTTAGTAGATGATAAAGGGTTCATTTTAAAATTATTTTGCAATATACAGCGTCCCAATAAAGTGTGGCGTATTAAAAGTATATTTTTTCTTATGGTACACCCCGTATTTTACTGCGGTTTCCTATACCTAAGTTATGTCGAATTTACTTAAAATGTGATGTTTAAAAAAAGGCATTATCTACTAATCTAACAAATTATAACGAATTTACTTTAACGTCTAAATAGTTGGGTATAAGATGAATGTATTCCATGATTTAGTGTTAGTAGTAGTAGTAATAATTTATTTAACTATGTTTTATACATTACGGTACAATTATAGCAGATCATACACGTTCATAATATAAAAGTAGGTTTAGTTCTTACGAAGTCAGTTGGACAAGTATAAAAACAATATTTCATCCGGCGGCTTGCCGAACTTTGTTGTTGCATAGGTGTCACAACAGATATTTTAATAATAGTTTTACTGCATTAAATAATTATTGGGTTAACAATGTGCTCAATAAAGTATATATTTTGAAATGTATTTTTAAGAATATAAAGGGTTTTGGATATACCTATTTAAATTCACAACTTATTTAATTGGTTTCGTAGATTGGCATGTATTTTTTAACTAATTTTAAACATTTTTCAAAAACTTTAAGTAAGTATTGTTTTGACTTACGTGATAAGGTGACTATCGAAACACTCATCAGTACTTGAGCATTCTTGGGTATTTATCACTATCGGTTCGATTTGTGGCAAAACACAATATTGTTCCTCTTTTTTTTTGAAATGGTGAACACAATTTGTCCATAAGTCAGTTTCGGCGAGTTCATCAATTACTTTTCTTATATTTGCTAGAACAGAATCGCTTAATTGAGAAGCTTGATTACACTTTCGTAATTTGTTCTTTAAAGCTGCCCAGATCACTTCAATAGGGTTGAATACAACTTAATATGGAGGCGAACGCAAAACTGTATGACCGTAAGATGTAAAAAGTTTGTCTATGACGTATTCTTTCTTAAAATTTTGTTGTTTCACTAGTCCAACAATTTTTTGTTGTGCAATTTTTAAATGTATTTCTATGTTACTAAGTATATAACAGATACTCCAATAAAACAGAAAACAAGATAATAGGTATGTATAAAACGGAAAAATATGTATTTATAACAACACGGCACTGGTAAATAGTTGTGTAAACACTGATTTGTTTTTTGGCGGCATCGACTTTTGCGGTGAGAAAACAGCCGATAAAATTTGGTCAATTAGGCTTAAGTACTATCCAATAAGATGCATAGAATAACAAAAGATTCGCCGACACTCCATGTGGATAATACCGGGAGTAATTAATTACAAACTGTTGAGTTTAGTTTAATGCTCGACGTGGCATTATTGACCGTACCCCGATCTTTGCGTTGTCCAACTGAGTTCGTATAAAGTATACAATGTAACAATTACATTAAAAATTTGATAATCAACACTTATATTGAATACATATGAATAGAATAAAAACACAAAAATACATGTTTGTTTATTAGGAATGGGCATGTAAGATTAGTCCTGCCATCTCCAAATTTCATGGTTTCCGAAAATTGAAAATCAATATATTCTTGTGTGGAGTAAAAACTGTGTGTAAGAAAAATATTTTGGATGTAATTTTTGAAAGGGATGTAGGAACGGTCTTTTAAGTAATCAAGTAATATATTATAGAGATTGAGGTTGAGCGAGTTTTTACGTGATTTTCCAGTCCAAATTTCTGAGTCCTTAAAAGGCGACCATAACAATACCATAACATAATTGCGATAATTATCGACTCATCGCTCTAATCTCCCATGCCAGTAAAATTATGCTTCATATTATCCATTCAAGATTGCAACGTTTTACAACATTTCAAATTAGCCCAGAGCAGTCAGGTTTTATGAAGGGTAGGGGTACAAGAGATCAGATTCTTAATGTACGTATTTTGATCGAAAAAGCTAGAAAACACTATAGTCCCCTTTGCCTCTCCTTTGTAGAATTTACTAAAGCATTCGATAATGTGATATGGACAAGGATGTGAGATATTCTTTTGGACATGGGTGTGCCATCTCATCTCGTAATGCTCATTCAGAATTTATAAGCAAACATCAAGGCAGTCATAAATATGGACAACTCTCTCTCTCTCTCTCTGGGGAAGCCTTGGTTAAAAAAGGAGTTAGACAGGACTGTGTATTATCTCCGTTGCTATTTAACCTATATTCGGAACACTTAATGAGAATAGTGCTGGAAAACTGGGACGGCGGTTTTGTTGTGGGCGGTCAAAAAATTTCAAATTTAAGATATGCAGATGACGACACCCTTTTGGTTGCCAGTAATGAAAAAGAACTGACGATGTTCCTCGAAAGACTCGAATCTGTGAGCTTAAGATATGGGTTGCAAATAAACTACAAAAAAACGAAGATCATGATTATCAACCGAGAACAAGAAGGTGCTCCACAACCACACAAGGTGGCAAATTGCGATATCGTCGGAAGGATCGGGTATCTAGGGTTAATAATAACATCAAAAGGCGATTGTGAACCTGAAACTCGTAGACGCATTCAACTGGGTAAAACAGCTATGAGCCAACTCACCAGAGTATGAAAAGATCGCAACATCTCGATCCAAACAAAAAAAGCTCTAGTAAAATCACCGGTATTCTCAGTTTTTTGGTACGCTTCGGAAACGTGGGTGATTAAGGCCGCTGATCGACGGAGAATCGATGCGTTTGAAATGTGGTGTTGGCGCAGATTGTTAAGAATCCCATGGATTGCTCGAAGAACAAACGCATCCATATTAAAACAAGTTGATTAAAACAGGTTGATTCCATCAATAGAGATCTTTAAGCAATCGTCGAGTGGAGAACCAACAATCTTGTTCAGTTCAACGCCCAAAAAACACAAATTGCCACGTTTTCCAAGAAAGTGAATTCCTCAAATCATCCCATCACAATGTCCGGAAATACCCTTGAACCAAGTCCCTCCATCTCGATTTTGGGAGTCACGGTGTCCAATAACATGTCTTGGCATGACCATGTTGCTAACATCGCAAAGTCGGCAAGCCAAAAGCTAGGTTTTCTGTGGAAAGCCAGAAAGTTTTTTACTCCTGATCAACTGTTGACGACGTACAAGGCTCAAATCCGACCTCTACTGGAGTATTGCTCGCACATTTGGGAATCAGCACCAAGGCATTCTCTTCGTCTTCTAGATTCCATTCAGAAAAGAGCCATTCGCTTGATAAACAGCTCAACTCTCACAGATACCCTTCACCCTCTAGAACATAGAAGAAGAGTTGCAGACCAGTGATTGCTCTACAGATATTTCCATGGCAGATGCTCCAGAGAAATAAAAACTCTTGTACCACCATTGGCCACATTCGGCCGAAGAACTCGGCATGCTGATCAGTCTCACACATTTACTCTCAAGCTTGACACTACAAGGACCAATCTTCATCAAGAATTCTTCTTTTACAGGGCTGCTACGGAATGGAATAAGATTCCAAAATCAGTTTTTCCAGAGAACTATGACCTGCAACTTTTTAAAAAGCGTGTCCACAATCATTTCCTTTCTATAATCCCTTCCCCTTCTAATAGTCGCAGTGCGGGCCGTCCGCGGCCCACACGATAGGTCTACCCTTTTTGCGACTATTTTCATAAAAAAAAAAAAAAGTAAGAATAGAGCACCGTTTGTCGAGCCAAACTTCAGCGCGGGCTCTAAGTTTCTTCGACCACATGATTCGACACGATAATGTGGAGCGCCTCATTGTACAGGGAATACCATTTGGTAAAAGACGACGAGGCCGATCGCCATCGAGATGGACAGACACCGTTCGCAATTTAACTGGCCTAAATTTAGAGACAGCAACAAGAGAGGCTAACAGCAGGCAACGATGGCAATAAATTATTAGTCACGTCTGGACAGACTGGATAATGACAAAAATTTACAACAACTACCACACATCATGGAGGTATAGATTTCTTATGAAATACTACTATAAAATGGATTAGGAAGGTATATAGTTCTTCAAATAACAACGAAAGAAGGATAATACCACTGAATAAGTGTTGCTTGATAACAGAAATAGACAACAGTCGGCCGTATCAAGACAACACAATCGACCAGAAAGTGGGGATGTATGATCGTGTTTAAAAGTAAATAGTTTCGTCTTCTCTGATAATAGGTCTATGAGTATTTGTAAATTGGTCGTTCTATTATTTCGACTAATGAAGGTATAGTCATAAAGCATTGCTTGCTCATTTTCGAAGCTGTGTATGTATGTTGTGTATTTCTTCTTCTCTTTAAAAAATTATCCATTGTTTTAAATAAAACAAATCGTTGTCGCTGCACACTTTTCTTCTTTTCTTTTGGGTAATTTAATTGTTAAAAATTGCTGTTCTTTTGTTGTTATTCGGTCAATAAAACATGTGTTTAAAAATATAGAAAGTAACGATCTAAAAGGCATGCGGACAGGTGCACAATTTTGTAAATTGTAATATTTAACTTAACCTACATATGCGCGCACAGAGGAGATTTATTAAATCATATTATAAAAGTTTACAGGACTGGATGTAAAATATTTATTAGCTTTACAGTATCCGAAGACCAAACTTAACCGAACTACCTATTTTCTTGGCATAAAATCTTTCTAAAACTGTAATTAGAAAATTAAGCTTTGTTTTTTCTGAAACTTTATACATTAGACTATAATTATTGCAAAAATTAGGAACATTATTTAATAGTATATTTCATTAGGAGTCGAGAAAATAGGCTTTTTCCGCGCGCGCGAGACAAGTTTCCGTGGGAGGCGTAGCCTGCTTCTTTTCTCTTGCGTGCTTCGGTTGTTAATCCCAAAGCAATAATATTTCGTTCTCTTTCATTTGGAACTCATCCTTTAATAATAAAATGTCTGTGTATGTGCAGTTTTTACGCAGTAGAAACCAAGAGAGAATAAGATGAATACAGAGTATCGGGAGTAGAACAGTTGTAAGATTTATTTATTTTAATATTGTTAGAGGAAGACCTAGAGCCAGATAGAAAAAGCAAGAAGAGGAAGATCTATAATTAGTTAGCATTAATAATAACAAGAAAAAAAACGTCCAATGAAAGAGCGAAGAGTGTTGGCAGGAAAACAAATAAATGGGGCACTGCATAGCTTTATGAATAGCCAGAAAGTGTCAAAAAAGGCACGTCTGGCGGTGCATAGAGGTGTGTTGGTTCCTACACTTATGTATGGTAGTGAATGTTGGGTTTGGCAGAAGAAGCATGAAAATA
Source organism: Agelastica alni (assembly GCA_950111635.1). Classification (NCBI taxonomy): domain Eukaryota; kingdom Metazoa; phylum Arthropoda; class Insecta; order Coleoptera; family Chrysomelidae; genus Agelastica; species Agelastica alni. The sequence goes on from OX467713.1 coordinate 36,051,321, forward strand.
GGATTAATGCTGCGGAGATGAGTAGTCTGAGAAGTATAGCCGGAGTGACTAGGTTGAATAAAGTTAAGAATAGTGAGATAAGAAAACGCTGTGGTGTAAAAGAAGATGTGGTCACAAAAATAGATAAAGGAATGCTTAGATGGTTTGGACACGTAGAAAGGATGGATGAAGGAAGATTGACGAAACAAATTTATAAGGCGAGTGTGAATGGGCAAATCGGTAGAGGTCAACCTCGATCAGATCAACATTGTTTTGAAGAAAGGCCAGGTCAAGAGTACCAACAACCGACGAGCATGTATGAGAGCACTGATGAAAGTAGAGGAAGCAAAAGATGTGTGTACGAACCGTAGCAAGTGGAAGGAAGTGGTCTCTGCCTACCCCTATGGGAAAAAGGCGTGACTTTATGTATGTATGTATGAAAGATAATGGACAATAATCTTAAAGAAAGTCAATGCTCTAGCTGTAGCTGTAGCTGTAGCACCACGATGTTGATAATGATGAAATTAGGAGCCATCCATAAATTACGTGACACAAACTTTATGGTTTTTCCGACGACTTAAACCTACCTAAGCCTTATAAATATAAATCGAGTTAGTATTATTTTTAAGTTTTTGGTTTACATACTAATTTCGCGTTTTAGTATTTTATATTTTAACATGTGACGTCACAAAGCTTTTGATCCCCCGGTCCCTTGTGACACAATGTCACATTTCGTTGACTCGCTTCCCCTCCCTTAACGTGAGACGTAAATTTTGGATGGCCTCTTAGTGTTTGGGAAAAATGTTTAGAATTTTTAAATTTTGTTGGTACTTATATCATTGCAAAAAATTACTTTGTTAAAGTTACATTAAATTAAAACAAGTTAATTTTGACAAAGTTTGTTTGAACCACATTTTTTTTTTGAAAAATATACATATTTTTAAAAAAACTTGAGAATATTTTTAAAAGTTTTTTATTATTTTTTGCAAGCTGCAGTTGTAAATATTTGAATTTTTCAATACTATTGCGATAAAAATTTCCAATGTTTTTAAATTGGCATTGTTATTGCTAACAAAAAGTACCGTACTCGGTGTTTTTTTTTTTAATTCATTTTACCAATCTTCTTTGTTATCGCACGTAGAAAATCTCAGACAGACCGCCGAAGTGAATAAAGGGTTACATTTACCTGAGCGTGTGCCTCGGTTCCCACATGTTACGTCTGTTATATGGCTCATTATAAGCACCCCATATGAATAAATATACTCGGTGTACCAAATTAAAACAACCTATAAAAATAAATCCCCTTATTAACAATTTATCGTTAATGGAAGTAGATAAATTTCGACTAAAATGCCAACCGAGCCCACCCCACCCCGTAAATATTTATTCGAATACAATTCGCGAAAGCTAGTTTAACGAGTTTCAATTAGCCCCATTTACTGACGTCGGCAGAAAATTGAGTGACATTAAGCAGGAAAACAAATGAATGGGGCACTGCATAGCTTTATGAACAGCCAGAAAGTGTCAAAAAAGGCGCGTCTGGCTGTGCATAGACGTGTGTTGGTTCCTACATTTATGTATGGTAGTGAATGGCAGAAGAAGCATGAGAATAGGACTAATGCTGCCGAGATGAGTAGTCTGAGAATTGTATAGCCGGAGTGACTCGGTTGGATAAAGTAAAGAATAGTGATATAAGAGAACGCTGTGGTGTAAAAGAAGATATGGTTCAAAGATAGATAAAGAAATGCTTAGATGGTTTGGACACGTAGAAAGAATGGATGAACGAAGATTGACGAATCAAATTAATAAGGCGAGTGTGAATGGACGGAAGTCGGTAGAGGTCGACCTCGGCGAACATCGATCTCGATCAGATCAACATTGTTTTGAAGAAAGGCCAGGTCAAGAGTACCAACAACCGACGAGCATGTATGAGAGCACTAATGAAAGTAGAAGAAGTAAAAGATGTGTGTAAGAACCGTAGCAAGTGGAAGGAAGTGGTCTCTGCCTACCCCTATGGGAAAAAGGCGTGACTTTATTTATCAGCTGAAAATATAAATTGAAAAATTGAATTTTCATGTACTTGATTTTCGAACACAAATATCGCCTGAAATAAAGACTTTTTCGATGAATGAACCACACGAAAAAACTGCTCCGTGGTCAGACCATCGAAAGGTGCATGCAAAAATGAAATAATTGTTAAACAATAGCTGTCGCGAATTGCATTAGAATACACTTTGCGGGCTGGGGTGGGCTCGGTAAAATGGCACCAGTTATTGAAAACAACTCACACTCGCCACTTACACCAAAACGGTAGAAAAATGTGACCGAATTCACTAAAGGTGGAGCATAAGCAAATGAATTATGTTCAGTAGCTGGCGAAAGGGTATTTACTTAACGCCCTCGTCTACCACTGCCATTTCATCCTTCGGGATCACCCCTCATCTGGCGAGAATCTGAAGTTTTCTGTGTTCACATGGGGAGCGCGTCGCTCTCTACCTTCTATTGGAAGCTGACCTGTAGGCGTGGCTTAAAAAACATGTCGGGGACTTTTAATAATATAACCGGCGTGATAGTAGTGTTGATAAACAAAATGCTATCAAAACTAAGTAAAAATATTAGTGGGCTGGGTGCGACCCGATAGGTTCACACAACTAACTTCCCAGTGGAAAGAATAAAAAAATACCATATGTTTTGTTGTTATAATTATTATTATTATTATTAAAATTATTATAAAAAACGATTTCAAATTGTTTATAACAAATTATAATTGTCACTAACAATATTCTGTTTATGTCAACAGTATTCTTTTAACTTTTTCTTATCATTTCATGAGCGGGAGCTATTTTCAATTGTTTATAACAATTGAATTTTTTTTAAATTATTATGATCAATAATCATTTGTTAATAACAATATTCAATTGTTATAAACAATGCTTGATTACTGCTAACAATATTTTTTCACTGTTATAGCGTCTTCAATGCTATTTTCTCAATATTGACACAAGTTTAAAATTCTCCAATTCCTATTTCGCTTTCTAAAACTATCTCTTTATATGAAATATTGTCATCATATTTTTCACACAAATATTCCTAACATGTAATAATCCTATTAATCAAAAGATCTTAAAAATTCAGGTAGTTTACAATTTTTTTCAGTTTTTTTATTCTCCATTAAAAACAGCTCGACTGATTTTGATAAAAATCTAATCAGTTTTAAGTTTCGTAATTATGCGTCCAATGCAAGTCGATATAATTTTTTGTTCTCGAGATAATCGATACGAAAAATAATTCCGAACACATATATGAACATACGAACATACGCACATACACATACCGTCACAGCCGTCCACTTAAAAATAATTGTATTCGACTCTGAGGACCTCGAAATGTGAAGATATGTCAAAATTCGGGATTCGCAAAATCGGACCCATTACTACAACTTCCATTGGAAAGTTAATAATATCTTAAACGGCTAACACCTAACCCAAATCAAAAACATATACTTAGACGATACTTGGCAAATTTTATCAGCCGTTCCTTTAAATAAATCGTAAAAAACCTGATAATAATGCAGCAATTACCGCGCTTTGTATACACATAGGGAAAAATATTTGTAGAACTTAGAAATTTTTTTATGCAAAACGTTGAGGTGTACGATATCTAGTCGACCAGCACAAGATATAATAAACTATAGGTGACCCGTGCGAATACTTCGCACCGATAGCGGTCAGTTACGTAATATAAGCTCTTCGGAAAAAGAAGAGGACAGCTGCAATGCTTAATAGGAAGGAGAAGTAACCTTCTCCTAAAGACAAAACTCCCATTAATAAATAGCATCATTCTCCCGATGATTACTTATGCCTCTCTAGCTTGGGGACAAGTGACAAGAAGAAAATCACACGGGACAAGGATCCAAGCGCAGCAGAATATATGCATCAGACAAGCAGCGGACGCACCATGGTACGTCTCCAACGCCCAACTGCGAGAAGACCTAAAAATTACAACGATCCTAGAACGGATGAAGACCCAAGCACCAACTGCTCAATAACTAAGAAGAGGATACTAACCTTATTCTTATTTTCAGATTTAATAAATTATTTTTCAGATGGAAAAACCACAACAAAAACAAGAACCAAGTGAAGAAAGAATAACAGGAAACCGGATCCATAAACACGCCGGACAAGGTAACAAAGAAGACCTAATAAAAACCTTTTATTTTCAGCAAAAGGTAGATATTTGTTCTAACAAATTGAAACTGGAACGCGGACCTATAGTCAAAAAGCAAATTCACTTGAAACAGAATTCGAAATAGAATTCATGTAACTTCTAGTCTACATAAGACTCTAACTTTATAGTGCAATGCACTGCGTTAGGTACTTGTGCGCTGACTTCATCGGCCACCTTTGGACCTCAGGGTTTCGGTTCGAGAGACAGCCTGGTACAATGTGTACTGGGGGTGGTGGCAGGTTCAACTCTTCAAGTTGTTTCTGGGGCATTGGCACAAAGCTAGATAATTTTCTCACTTAATTTATTAAAAGTTTTATCTTTCTCAAATCCGTGTCGAAAAGCGGATTCTTTTAGATATTCCCAAAGAAAAAAGTCATTTGGAGATAAATCTGAAAATTTGGGAGGCCACGTTTTCGTACCTCGTGTAGATATTAAACGTTTAGGAAACATCGTTTGGATAAATTGTGTCACTGCTCGTGCATTGGGACTTTAACAACCATCCTGTTAAAACCAAATATCCCTAAAATTATCAGGAATTAGCTGAACATTCGGAATAATTTGATTTTGTGGAAGCTGTAGTTATCTAATAGTGCTTAGATTACCACTAACGTATCAATTCTTAAAAAACTAAAAATCACCACAAGGCTATCAACCTGAATAAACCAATCATACCTACGGTATTTTGGACACATTTCAAGAAAAACGAATGAGCTGGAAAAACTTATTGTAGAGGGAAAAATCAATGGTAAACGACCGAGAGGAAGGTCTCCGACGCGCTGGATGGACCAAACCAAAGAAATCATTGGTCACGGTCTGCAAGAAGCTTCTCTTGCAGCTCAAGACAAAAAAGGATGGAGAATTACGATCCGAGCAATTAAAACATGATGTCACCATACTCTCTCGAGAGTAAAAGGACAGGAGAGAGAGATTACCATCGATAAATCGAAGACCTATAAATAGTTTTCTAAAATTCATGTCCAAACATTAAGTTTTTGTGGATATTGAGTACGCACAGGAATACTCAAATGCTAATTTTTCCGAGAACAATATCTTACAAAGGATGGATCGTGTTTTCTATGTAAAGAAACTGTGAATTGTCTGTAATTAATATGACCATGATCAGAATCAGAATCTGAGGCCCATTCCGACGCCTGCAGAAGTATATATCCTTCGTTTGTACTAAGCAAAGTCCTCCCTCTTGGTTGGAACATTTAGCTTAGAATGGTGGACTCGTTCCAAATACAATACGAGCCTTCATTTCAAATTTTAAAATTTTAGGTTAGGTTAGGTATCATGTCAGTGGGGCGTAGTAAGGTCGCCCCTCCGCTGCGACCCTTTATGGGTTTATTGTTGCTCACCCTTGGAAGTTACAGTTCACCGCACAATTAAAGTTGTTATCGAGAAGTTCATGGTGGCATAAGGTAAGATTTTCTTGAAATCGGTAGGTTTTAAGTTGGTAAAACCAAATGTGTTCAACCTTATTCGTCCTAAGCACTACCTAATATGACTAGTAGATATTTCAGTCTTTAGTTTCCTGCTGAAAACACCGGCCCCAACTCCATCTGGAGTTTTTTTATCCATCTGTGTACATCACGTATTCAGTGTATGTGACGCGGATTGCTCCCCTCACCCTCTTAGCTCTCTTCGGAAAGAGGACTTTGAAAGACTTTTCTGCGTGTATTCTTGTGGCTAGCATGCCAGAACCATCCCGAGGATTTGGTGATTTTTAAAATCAACAATAAATGCTCGTGTTGTTTTTTTTTCTGTTTCTATTTTAAACTTATTTACAACACAGGAAAATTCCCAACCAAATGGCTTACATCTCTTTTTATCCCACTCCCAAAAAAGAACAACGCAACAAGATGTGAAGATTACAGATTGATAAGCTTGATGAGTCACACTCTGAAAGTGTTTCTGAAGGTCATTCAATACAGAATATCCACAAAATGCGAAAGCGCTGTTGGACCCTTTCAATTCGGATTTAGAAGAGGTCTCGGTACGAGAGAGGCACTGGTCGCAACCCAAGTGTTGGTTCAGAACTGTTACGATCAGAGAAAAGATGTATTAATGTGTTTCATAGATTACGAAAAATCATTTGATAGAGTGCAACATCATAAACTCGTTAAAATGCTAAGGCGACTTAACATAGATTAAAAAGACATACGCTGTATTGAAAACTTGTACTGGAACCAATCAGCTGCAGTTAGATTTGAAAACGAAGTTACAAAGGCACAGAAAATCCTAAGAGGTGTAAGACAGGGATGTGTCCTCTCCCCACTTCTGTTTAACATTTACTCTGAAAACATCTTCCAAGAAGCTCTCGAAAGACAACAACTAGGCATCAAAGTAAATGGCACATGGATCAACAATATACGGTATGCAGATGACACAGTCCTGATAGCAGATAATATTAATGACCTCCAAAGGCTCCTGGACATAGTTGGAAAGCACGGCCGACTTATGGGAATTAACATCAACATAAAAAAGACAAAATTCCTAGTAATCACCAGCAAATTGGATGAGTTCCAGAATGCGAAACTCTCATACGATAGTAATGACATAGAACGAGTAAAAAAGTTTAACTATCTGGGTACTTGGTTATGTGAAGACTGGTCTTCAGACGTAGAAATCAAATGCCGGATAGAAAAATCGAGAAGCTCATTCCTAAAATTCAAAAACGTCTTCACGAACTCTGACTTTGACCTCGATCTCAGAATAAGGTTCACAAAATGTTACGTATGGTCCGTACTGTTGTATGGTATGGAAGGCTGGACATTGAAGGTTAGCACAATGAATAGGCTGGAAGCATTTGAAATGTGGATCTATCGAAGAATCTTAAAAGTCCCATGGACAACAAGGAAAACCAACGAGGAAATTTTAAGGACGATAGGAAGAGAACGCGAATTGTTAGGGACAATAAAACGCAGGAAAACAGCGTACCTGTGACATGTGTTACGCAGCTAAAGATATCATTGGCTCCAACTATTAATAGAAGAAAAAATAGACAGGAAAAGGATGTCATGGCTCCGAAATAACAAACATTGGACAGGAACCACAGGAGAATTAATTCACACCACCAGAGATAGGGGAAAATGGTCAGAAGTGATCGGAAACATCTATTAATGGATAGCAGCGGAAGAAGAAGAGTTTAAACTTAACCTGCGTTGATATGATACGACTCTTGAACTTATTAGACTAAAATATAATTTAAAACATTTCAGCACTTAGGTAATCCGATTACAAATGTAGAACCATTGCAAAATGCTTTTCAACACAATTGAAACAATTTTATTTAAATTGATGTTAGTATTACTAAAAATTTATTAATTGTTTTGATATGACTCTCGAACCCATTAAACTAAAATTTAATTTTAAACATTACGACACTAAAAACAATTGCAACTTTAGCAGCATTGCAGAATGCTCTCCAACCCAATCGAAAAAAAAAATTTTAAATTGATGTTTATATTGCTGAACGTTTATTTTTTTCAATCCCTTTTTAAGATATATTTTTATGTATGTAACAAAACGTTACGCGACAGTAATGAACTATTCTAGTGTTACTTAAAAATTTTTATTTCGATTGCCATTTCTTTTATTTGGGAAACTGTGTATTAATTCTTTCCTTTGTAACGTTTTCAGGTTAGGGTTACTGTACAGTTAGTAACAGGGTATTAAAATAACTATAATTAAGTCAAGGATAAATTCAGTATTTATTTTTTTTTATGAGCCTTTTTCTTTTGTAATTTTTCTTAAGTTATTTCGAATCAAATGTGTCAAAGTAATTAAATTTGGGAAAATTATTTTATAAATCTCTTAGTTACTTATTGTCTGCGCACTTTCTTCTTTACATCAATGATCTTCTTTCTTACACAGACAGGGCCGTTCCAACCATATGTGCAGGTTGTGCGGCGCACGACGGCGCCGTCACGAAAAAGGCGCCAATGGCGCCGTAGATATTTTTTTATTTTTACCAATGTCTGAAAAATCAGTTAGAATATGCTAAAATTAAGATTAAACACAAGAAGGAAATAAGTAATAATATTGATACGAATTTTTAATTCTATCTTGGGTTCGGCGATTAAAACTCTCGGTCCAATAACAAAACAATGTTTATTTCAATACAATAAATTCTACTTTTATCAACCATTTAGATATTCACTTAGCTATACAACTCTATATAACTATTTAAATTTAATAATTCGCAAACACATAAACCAATACTGACTCTTGTTATGATCGTTTCCCCTTTTATATTTCCGATATCACAGTTCCAGATCATTCTACCTGTTTCTCCTTTATTCGACGCGGATTCGAGAGGTTGCGTGACATTCCTAGGCCCCGTCGGCGGCTACAATGGAAAGCGGTCGAATACGGACCCTCGACGAGTCTTTGGAGAATTTTGAAACATAGGGTTTAAGTGAACTATTGAAGCAAGTAAACCAAATAAAATATCTAGGCAGCATAATAACTAACAGCGCGGATAGTCAAACTGAAGTGAAATCAAGAATTGAACAGGCTCGAGCAGCATTTAAAAACATGAGTAGGGTCTTGTGCAGTAGAGATCTGAAGTTAACTCTAAGAATCCGACTTCTCAGATGTTATGTCTTCTCCACCCTGCTGTACGGTATGGAAGCCTGGACTATAAACAAGTACGAAGATAGATGACTTAAAGCCTTTGAGATGTGGGCTTACAAGAAAATACTTAAAAGTTTCATGGACGGGAAAAGTATCCAACTTGGTAATACTCCAACGTCTAAATAAATCCACCGAAATTCTTACCACCATCAAAAGAAGGAAACTGCAATATTTCGGGCATGTTATGAGAGGCGAAAAATACCGATTACTGCAGAGCATCATGCATTAATGGTAAAAGAAAGCCGGGCCGCAGAAAAGCATCATGGCTCAAGAATCAACGTGACTGGTATAAACTCAACTTAAGCTCTCTGTTCAGACTTGCCGTCGACAGAGTAAGGATAGCCTTGTTGGTGAACAACATGGTACTTAAGAAGAAGGGTTTAAGTTTAAAAATAAAGGCAACCGAAAGGCTTTGTTTGAAAAAGCTAGAGTGGTGCACAAAAGAATTAACTTTTTAAGAAATTATTCTCACTGTAAACAAGAATGCTCTTCATTTGTTTATGTGGACAAAACTTGGATTTTTGGATTTTTGCTCTTCCAACTTTTTGAATCGTTATATCTTAGAAACAGTGGCTCTTAGGACAAAATCTTGTTTTATTGATAATTATCTGATCTACAATTTTCGTTTAAACTAATTTTATGATAAAACTTACCGTTTTGCTGAAAATCGTGAAAATCCCGTATTTGTGACCTTTGACCCCGGGTAAATTTTTTTTTAGGTATCGGATCGATAAGGAGTTTTTAGATTTCATTTATAATGGTGTTTTGAACAATCTTACCAATTTTGAGCTGGTTGCGAATTTTTGTACCTTCACTCCTATTTTTTGATCTAATTTGACCGGGCTATTATGCGAAATCTGACGAAATTATTCGTCCAATATCTGACGAAAGCATTTCGTACGAAAACGCATCTAAAGGACGACCTGTCATAACGTTATTTGTCTGTTGATGCTACTGAAGCTATTGAAGTATTAAATTTCTCAAAAACTGCGCATTGCGTTTATTATATTAGTGTCTCAGCTACACTGAAAAATTCCAAGTCAAAATCTAGAAGACTTCAAGTTGTAAGATATATTTGGATCCACCCTGTATACAAAGTCCATCGGTGGAGTCATAAACGAGGGTTACTTGATATAACAATAACAGAAAGATCTGTTTTGCTGGGTAAAATAGGAAGACGAGGAGGGGTGCGGGATATAGTAGGTAGTTTGGCAGTCTTTGATACGAGACGCTGTCCAATAATATATCTTGGCATGACCATGTTGCTAACATCACAAAGTCAGCAATCCAGAGGCTAGGTTTTCTGTGCAAAACTAAAAGTTTTTTACTCCTGATCAACTGTTGACGACGTACAAGGCTCAAATCCGACCTCTACTGGAGTATTTCTCGCACATTTGGGGTTCAGCACCAAGGCATTCTCTTCGTCTTCTAGATTTCATTCAGAAAAGGGCCATTCGGTTGATAAACAGCTCAATTCTCACAGATACCCTTCACCCACTAGAACATAGAAGAAGAGTTGCAGACCAGACATTACTCTTCAGATATTTCCATGGCAGATGCTTCAGAGAAATAAAAACTCTTGTACCACCATTGGCCACATTCGGCCGAAGAACTCGGCACGCTGATCAGTCTCACCCATTTACTCTCAAAATTTACACTACAAGGACCAATCTCCATCAAGAATCCTTCTTTTACAGGGCTGCTACGAAATGGGACAAGCTTACAAAATCAGTTTTTCCAGAGAACTATGACCTGCAACTTTTCAAAAAGCGGGTCCACAATCATTTCCTTTCTATAATCCCTTTCCCTTCTAATAGTCGCAGTGCGGGCCGTCCGCGGCCCACACTATAGGTCTTCCCTTTTTGTGACTATTTTCATTAAAAAAGAAAAAAAAGACTAAAGGGTAAAGAAGCATTTTATAATAAATTGATAGTTTTGACTGCGATTTACGATAAATATAGTTTTTGAGTAGAATAAGATAAAATTATTTTTTACAAACTCGAAATTAAGAAATTGTCTAGGTTAAGTAAAGCTCATATTTCTTTGGGTTTATGTTCATAAAAAGGCTTTTACCAAAACAATTACCGATTTAAAAATAATATTTAAACAGTATTGCCTCAGTAAACACTAAAATATTACTTACATTGAACGGAAAATTTTATTAAAAAAACACGCGACTGTAATCACAGCCGAAGTGGATAATTATGGGAAATCTATATGTAATAACATAATATAAATTAAAAAAAAGAATATACTAAAATAGTACAATAATAATTAATAAACCAAAAAAGACAAACCTAAAACCTACCTCAGTGATTTGATGCCTTAAAAGGTAGTAGCCCTACGTAAAAGTCAATTGAAGAACGGCGCGTGCCAAATCTACCAACTGCTTTTGAAAAGAGAAAGCATACGCGTATAAGAACACGACGAGTTAGGATCAACACCTGCCCTTATACATATATCTATCATTATTCGATTTTGAAGTATCATCCTCTTTGTTCAATTTGAAATGCCAAGATTGGACATGCGGTGTTGCCGGCTATTATGTACAGTCGGTACTAGGAAATCTACATAAATATAACACGGGCCGACAAGAAGTTTGCGGTTTGGAATTTTTATGACCGATTTTAATGTTAAACTCTTATTTTTAAAAGTGTATTTGGTTTAGCTCTATCGCGACTAAATTCATCACAAATTACATTTTTGTTATTAACTTCAAGATATGCGAACGTATAACTAAAAGCTTTTTGCTACAATGTTCTGGAGTTACTTAGCCAATTGGTAAAACTAGCATATAACAAAGAAGATTGAATGAGCCTTTTTCCTGAGAATAGTGTGGAAAACTGTCACGAGAGGCAGCACTTGTGGTAGGAAAAAATACTAAACTTTACTAATTTAAGACAGTGTAAATTAAGTAATTAAACTGTATGCAAAGATATTGATCAAAAGAGTAACGAATGAAACTAAGAAGATGATATGGGATGTGCAAGCAGGATTTAGAAGAGGAAGGAGATGTATGGATCAGGTCTTTTCCTTACGAGGTATAGCCGAAAAATTCTTAGCTAGAAGTCAGAAGGTCTATTGCGCTTTTATAGACTTGGAAAAGGCCTATGACAGAGTGGTGAGAAGTGAATTGTGGTCTACATTGTCTATGTATGGGGTGAGTGGTAGTTTAATACGAGCACTGAAATGAATGATTTGATCGTCAAATGCCTTCTTTACGCCGATGATCAAGTCATATTAGCGTTATCTGAAGAGGAGTTGCAGGCGATGGTTAATGTTATGCATGATTCCCTGAAAATCAAAGGGATGAAAATAAATGTGAGCAAAACGAAAGTAATGGTTTTTGAAAGAGAAGAAAGCAAGACAAACTGTGAAGTTCTGATTAAGGGAGAAAGAGTGGAGTAAGTAAATGGGTTCAAAGTTTACGAGAGATGCAATGTATGACAGTGACATTGAGCGAAGGGTGTTGGCAGGAAAACAGATGAATGGGGCACTGCATAGCTTTATGAATAGCCAGAAAGTGTCAAAAAAGGCACGTCTGGCGGTGCATAGAGGTGTGTTGGTTCCTACACTTATGTATGGTAGTGAATGTTGGGTTTGGCATAAGAAGCATGAAAATAGGATTAATGCTGCGGAGATGAGTAGTCTGAGAAGTATAGACGGAGTGACTCGGTTGGATAAAGTTAAGAATAGTGAGATAAGAAAACGCTGTGGTGTAAAAGAAGATGTGGTCACAAAGATAGATAAAGGAATGCTTAGATTGTTTGGACACGTAGAAAGGATGGATGAAGGAAGATTGACGAAACAAATTTATAAGGCGAGTGTGAATGGGCAAATCGGTAGAGGTCGACCTCGGAGAACATATCTCGATCAGATCAACATTGTTTTGAAGAAAGGCCAGGTCGAGAGTACCAACAACCGAAGAGCATGTATGAGAGCACTGATGAAAGTAGAGGAAGCAAAAGATGTGTGTACGAACCGTAGCAAGTGGAAGGAAGTGGTTTCTGCCTACCCCTATGGGAAAAAGGCGTGACTCTATGTATGTATGTAAATTAAGTGATATAAGTGATTAATTTAAAATTATTAATTAAATAAATAAAATTTTTGTTATAAAACTACAATGCCGACAAAACATTGTAGTTTTGCAAATTGCACTTCGGATAATCGATATCCAGAGGAAAACGTGTTTTTTAAACCATTTGTTAAACCTCACAAATGTGTAACTTAATGTGTAATTTAAAAACTAGCTTACTTTCGCTGTATGATACCTAATTTAATATAGGTATATATATATATATATATATATATATATATATATATATATATATATAGGTATATATATATAGGTATATATATATATATGTTGATTATACATCAAATAACAACTACTCCTCTGACTATATGTCGCGACAGGCATTGAATTACATCCGATGTATAGTTGTGTATACTACCCCATCATAGGAAGCAAGAAATACAGATTCTTGTTAAGTAAGATAAATGATATTATGATTTGGATTGTTGAATTGGTAGGACTTTTATCGAGATATTGAAAAAAACAAAGTGTTAAAACGTCTACGATTCATAACTTTATCGTTTTATCTTCAGGAATCTAACGTATAGCGATAATAATTTACGAAATTCCCAAGTTTTAAGTGTAAATGAAGTAATTCATACGAAGAAATAATTTCAAATATTATACAGAACAACAAAAATTTAAAGTGGTTTTCCGAGCTAACATGGGGTAAAAAATAAGGTGGACATAAAATTTAAATATTAAAAAAAAGAATTATGAAATACTTATATTAATCCAGACACAAACAAATAATAGTTATTTATGTATCAATGGCGTAAAATAGGCTTTTATGGACCGCAGCGTATAAGTAATATTAACACGCCTAGGTCCTTAAAAGCAAATTACGCCCGAAATACATACAGAATTTTATGCACGACCGGTATATCGAGTTATTTTTGAGGGAAGCACCAGACGATTTGTATCTTATAATGAAAGTAAGTTCTAATTTCATGTTTTCTCAATGTTCAGTATGTTAATCTAAGAATTTATTGTAGGTAGCACTGATTTTTGGTATTTGTGGAGCATGTCGCCGCGAAGAATTGGCAAATATCACAGTGGGCGACATTCAAGATTTCGAGACATTCTTAATCATAATTATACGAGAAACCAAAACGAAGATAGATCGAGTATTTACTGTAATCGATAAAGAACAGAAATTGCCAAGTTATTTGGATATTTACAGAAAATATTTTTCCTTGCGAGATCCAGAATGATCAAAAGCGGTCTTTTTATTTTATAAAAATGGCAAGTGTACGAGACAGGTTATCGGAAAAAATACATTCGGTCAAATACCATTTATAATAGCATAGGTATATACCTAGGTAATTCTAATGCGAAAGAATATACTGGTTGCTGCTTCAGACATTCCTCAGCAACTATGTTAGCAGATGCAGGCGAGGATATAATCAACATTAAAAGACTGTTGCGGAAGGTTATATTGAAAATTCAGTTGCAAATAAGCTGAAGATGGCTAAGAAAATTGTAGAAAATGATGAGCCTTCTACTAGCCATTGCAGACAATCTGAAAATATTGCTCACTATTCTGAAACACCAAATAATAACATGCATTCTCTTCAGACTTGTAGTAATGAGGAATCAGTTGAAATCAGTAACTATCTGCAACAACAGAAATCAACAAATCCAAATATTTCCATAAATAACTGTTTTAATTGTATTGTCAATATTAAGTTATAATTCATTTTTTAAATTAATTTATGTTCATTGTTTTCGTTATATTATTGTTAATAAAGTTTTGGGTTTGATTATATGATCCATCGGAATATAGATTTCTATCGATTTGAGATTGAAATTCACTTTAGCGCCTGTTCAACGATTTTATCGCCCGCCGGGCGATAAAGTAGTCCGCGGGCGCTAAAGTGCTACTTTACGCCCGGTCGTGCATAAACAAACTTAACTATCGTTGATTCGCTATTGAAAGAAATGAGTAAACTGATAAAGAGCCATCTGTTAATGTGTCTACTTTACAATTTATGTTTTATAATTAATTTATTGGAACGAAGTTCCAGGATTTCTAAAACCTTTTACCTACAACGCGGCGTTCGTCAATGATGCATCTTGTCGCCCTTGCTATTTCAGCATATACGGTGAATACATAGTTAGGAAAGCTCTGGACGGCTGGGAAGGCGGTATATTTATCGACGGTAAGACAATAAATAACTACCCTGATACTACCCTTATCGCGAAAGAAGAACAAGAGATGGCAGAGTTGATTGAAAGGGTCAGCAAGAGAGTTTACGATTCGGTTTAAAACTCAACCGACAAAAAACAAAACTTATGGTAATAGATCGTACCAACAAACTAGCAGCCGCACCTAACATTCATGATGTAGAAAATGTAAGTGAAATAGTCAGCACTTGCAAAATCGGCTATGACTAAACTAACAAAAGTTTGGAAAGATAACCACATTACGAAGGCAACAAAATGCAAGTTAGTTTGAACAATTGTATTTCCCATTGCCATATATGGAGCAGAAGCTTGGACCTTGAGGGCCACTGACATCAAAAAACTGGATGCCTTCGATATGTAGGTGTGGCGAAGACTCTTGAGGATCCCTTGGACAGCACGTAGTACCAATGTTTCCATACTGGAAGAATTGGGAGTTCAGGAAAGGCTGTCAAGTGTAATAAAGCGGCGAATTCTGAAATACTTTGGACGCGTCACTAGAAGGAAGGACGACAATCTGGAAAAACTGATTGTGCAGGGGAAGGTGGAGGGAAAACGACCTCGAGGACGCTCGATGGATCGACCAAGTTAAGGAATTCACCGGTGCTCCGTTTCAAGAAAACATCAGGAATGCCTTAGACAGGGATAAATGGAGGAAGATTGACCAAACCACAACTTAAATGGCAACCATGAGATCACGACACTTAAGCCAAGAAGTATACGACTAGAGAGAGAGATAGGAACGAAGTTCCTTATCGCACGTTGCGGAGACCAGCAAAAACTGTACGTAACAAGAATGCGTTAGTCGCTATATCTCTTCCTCTACACTTGCAGAGAGAGGAAGAGAGAAAGTGATCCGACTATTCGCACAGCACATTTAAATAACTCGAAAACAACGCATCGGAGATCGAGATGTGGTGCATATAATTTTTAGAGAATTTTAGGAAAAAAAATAAGACCAATCTGGATTTTCTGCAATTAATAGTTTTCGAGTTATTAATTTTTTAATAAAAAAAGAGCTGTATGATTCAATAAACTACGACTCTTAATGAACTGAAGCCCATAATTTTTATGATAGACTATCATGCGTTCAGTCTTTTTTTTAATATTGTTTGTTGTCCAATAATACTAACTGAATTAAAATCAAAGGTATAAAAGGATGATTGACAATATTCTGCAAGACTTGTAGGATTTTTCATTATTTTACGTGGGCTGTGTATGTTTTTGCAGTCCCTATTATGTTCAGTCATTCTTTGTTTTAATTACTTACCTGTTTGCCCTATGTATACTTTGCCAAACCCAGCACATAGTATTTTATAAATAATGTTTTTATTAGTATGTTGTTGCTACAAATATTTAGCAAAATTTCGTAACCAAAATAATCCAAAAAATCGTAGCTGTAAAATTTAAATCTCAACGATGGCAACACCGGCCATATATATGCCAAACGTAATCATCATTTTTGGTTGATTAGGTGTCGTGCTCATATTCCCGTTAGGTCCCTGCCACTTTAATAAGTTGAACAACCCTTTTGAGGCACACGATTATCATCTTTTTTTTGCTCTTTTTTACCAGACGCATTCTTCCGGGGTTATTATTTGTTTCAAATGGCCAGACTTTTAATAGCTTACGGTAGATTTAGGAGCGTGCCAAGTGCATTTTTAATTGGGGTTATATCGGTAGTTTTTTAATCATTTTGTTTTGGTGACGTCGAGTAGTTCATTTACCTTAAGCAAAATAAATTTGTAAATTTAATATTATTCCATGTCACTAATTATTCGTAGGATTTAACGCCCTCGCTAAATACAACTGTAAGCTACCATTTTTTTTTAAATTAGGAATTTATTTAAATTAAAATGACGTTTTAATTAATTTAAAGGCTTACAGTTAAAATAATACTTAAATTAAAATATACCGACACGGAACCACCTTTGGTTCAATGAAATTGAACCAAATATTGGAAGTTTCGTTTATTTGTGTGACAGCACCATCGGCAAAGAAGGTTAAAAGGACAGTTGTCCAGTAATGGTGCAAATAAGGAAAAAGGTTATATTGTCATTGTCGAAAATTAAACTGCATTTGACTTTCAGATATACAGTCCATTGTCATTCTCGCCGACTTTGTTTCTGCTATCGCTCTGTATTATCTTCTTCTTACAGTGTCTTGCTTTCTCAAGCGTTGACGACTCCAATATTGACTACTTCTTTGTATCTATCTCTATCTTGAGCTTCGTGGAGAAGTTCCTCAGCAGTTAAACCTGTCCATTGTCGGAGATTTTTAAGCCAGGATAGCTTTTTGCGGATTATCCATTTTCCCCCTCGATCTTGCCATTCAGCCGAAGCAGCCTATAACGTGGTCCACGCATCACATGTCCCAAGTATTCCAGTTTGCGGCGCTTGATGGTAGTTAAGAGCTCTCTATCTATTCTGATGAGTACATTCCCGTTGGTAGTTCGGCTTATCCACGGAATTTTGAGCATCCTTCTGTATAGCCACATCTCGAATGCACTGATGCGGTCAATAATTTTTTGGTTTTTGGTGAAGCGTCCATGTTTCGCAAGAGTATAACAAAATAGACCATACATAGCACTTGGTAAACCTTTCCCGCAGATGAATGTTAAGTTGCTTGGCACAGAGTAGCGGCTTGAGTTTCAGAAATGCTTTTCTAGCTATTTCTATTCTAGCCTTGATTTCTTCGTCTGGATCCATCGTCTGATTAATCCAGCTTCCAAAATATTTAAAGTGCTGAACTGTTTCTATATTCCCGCCATCAAGAGTTATTCTTTCCGGGCCAACATTTATTTTGCTAACAACCATAAATTTAGTTTTTTTGACTATTAAACCCTTAAACGAATGACTCATTATAATGTTAAGTTTGAACGTCAAATATTCAAAAATTGCTGTAACAAACTAATAAAAGAATCAAAATACTCTTTTATGTATCCACTCTTGGTTTCGTGCCAAGAGCTATTTCATTTCCAGTCAGCTGCAAGGCACAGATCCGACCTGTCCTGAAATACTGTTGCCATATTTGGAGTGCGGTACCTAAACATATCATGGATTCCGTCCAAAAAAGGGCAATTCGTTTGGTCGGTGATGCCTCGCTTACAAACTCGCTAACCTCTCTGGAACACCGTATAAAAGTTAGCGATTTGTCTCTATTTTATAAAAATTTTCATGAACGATGCTATTCTGAATTATCAACAATCGTTACTCCTTTAGCTGTTTCTTTGAGATTAACTCATTCAGACTTCAAAGCCCTTCGTGGTCACTTTGGAGACATGCAGAACATCTCTTTCCAAAGACTCGTTCATCCAACGAACAGAGAGGCTTTGGAACACATTGCCTAGGGAGGTGTTGCCTGAGGCATACAACCTCCAGAAATTTAATAAGAACACCAATTCCTACCTTTTTTCCCTTGGCTATCACGATGTTCTCTGAGCATTACAGGATATCTTTTTGGGAACCAGAACATAAATAAAAACTTGTTGGAATGTTTAATTCACAAAAATAGATACACGAAAAAACTACTTTTTTACCACGTTTCTTTGTGTGCATCTATACGTTTAATATTTTTTATTAAAAGGATATTAATACCAAAAAATTAAAGAAAACAGACACTTTTTCTGTCTTTTTAAATAAACAACATAAAAAAAGTTTTATTAACGAATCCCTTTTGACACGACACTGGCTAGTTCTAGGCCCACCCATGTCCGCAATCTTTGGGCACGGGGTTCGCAGATGTCTATAATTAATATTTCTACAGTCACATAAAAAAAGTAATTTGTATGTGCGAACAAAAAGGGATAGTAAACGAAAAAGAAATGCGGTTTATCTTCTTAACATCTAAACATTCTACAACTCATTAGACCTTCGGGTCTGATAGAAAAGGAAAGGGTTTGGGATAATTTTTTAAGCTTATGGTATGGTGAGACAGGCCACTTTTACTAGTGAAATCCTATTAAGTACATCATTCTTACAAAATGGAATATTTATAGGAGACATTAAATTTGATTACTATACTTCTGTTTCCCTAATTTAGTAACAATAACTTACCATAATAAGCAGCTCAACAAAAAAATAATAATTTTTTGTTGCCCTGGATATTTCTGCGGATTTCTATAATTTCAAGTACACAGTTTAGCCGGTTCTAAAACGTCTTGAAACGTTGTCCGACGAATATATATGAATATATATATATATATATATATATATATATATATATATATATATATATATATATATATATATATATATATATTCATCGGTTTACAGCGTTCTCGCTTTCCGACACCTAACCACCACAGATCTCTATCACCACACATATTATCTGTTAGCTCTCTCCTTTCCATTTCTTTATTGATGCCTTCTCTCCAGCTTTTTCTGGGTCTTCCCCTTTTTTTCTTCCCCATAGTGACCATTCTAGAATCTGTTTTGGTAATCTTTCCTCGGTCATGCGTTGTACGTGGCCATACCAAATTAGCTGTTTTGTTCTAATATCATCTACTAAAGTGTGTTTTACATCCATTATTTGTCTAATTCTTTCATTTGTCACCTTCTCCAGTCTCGATCTTCCAGCTGACCTTCTCCAAAAATCCATCTCTGTAGCTGCAAGTATCCTTTCTGTTTTCTCTTTGAGCTGCCATACTTCACTACCATATGTTACTACGCTTTTGACGATGGAATTATAGATCCTTTTTTGGTTTTCTTTTGAGATGCTCTGGTCCCAAAGAATACCATTAAGCATAGAGATTGCTTGTCTGCCCTGCATATTTCGTTCTTTTATGGCTTCGTCCAGTGTTCCGTCCTTAGTTATCTTTAGGCCTAGGTACTTATATTCTGAGCAAAATTCAATTTCTCTTCCATCTTCCAGCACTTTGTTTTGGTCATTTTCTCCTATACACATTTTTTTAGTCATTTCTATGTTGACTTCCAGACCCCATTTTCGGTATTCTTATATTAATTTTCGGGTTATATATTCCAGGTCATCGTAGTCCTGTGCCAATACCACCTGATTATCTGCATAACATGGTGTATATAGAGTGTTGTCATTGTTTAAGGGTGTGAAATATAAAAGAAACAGACTTTATTTAACTAATTCTAAAAGTTAAGCTTAAAAGGTTGTAAAACATTTTTAAAGTAACTATAAAACCCGAAATTATAAAGAGGAATTGTGCAAAAGATGTTGGAAAGCTTCTAAATTTTAAAAGCGAATATGAGAATAAAGCTACTCCTTCTCTACAGAAAGATTTCCTGATAATTTGGGAAATTATGAACAGCGGGAGCGCTTCCACCAGGACCTAAAAGTGATGGAGGATAGGTATCAAGTTAGATGGATTTATGTTAATTTTTCTTTCTTTTTACATCTATATAAATTAATAAAACGCTAAAACAAAACAATATTTTTCAATAAAAAAAGATTTGATAGAATTCAATTGTTTTTTCTCTGCTTGTTTATAGTGTAATATAAAAATAAAGATTTAAAGAAAACCAGAGCCAATATTCCAAAATCCATTTATTGTTTTCTAAATTGTTGGCATAAATTTACTCGAAATTATTTTTATATCGAGGGCAACAAAACCACCGTTGACCAGTTTTATTAAATAAACATTAAGATTACTACCCACTTGTTTATTAAATTGTCACGTGCCTATTTTTTCCCATCTACCGTTTCATTATTAATTGTGTCTCTGATAGTCTGGTGCTTGTAAATAGTTTTGCATACCGTATTTTGTTCGTTGTAAATAGTGTTGCATACCTAGTAGAGATGGGATTTAATTATTAATGGCTGTGACATTTTTGTTAATTGGAGTGGGAGTCTTTATATTAGATTTCACCTTGATTTTTGGCCTCGATTGTCGTGTGTTGTCAGCTATATTATTGTTTGGTTTGCTTTTCTGTGTGTATGGGCTGGCTATCAACACGGACGAGCGCGACTATGAGTTGGGGACATAGATTTGCAAAGGTTGGCTGACGCGTGTCCCATGTCATTTTCTGATATCCGGCCTGGGAGTGAGAAGTGGATATGAGTCGTTTGGTGTCAGTGGTGGAAGTCAGGTGAGAGTTTTTGGAACGATTTGATATTTACACGTGAGCAGAACTTCTACGGTTTTTTCTTTCATCTGGCTGTATTTGGGCCATCTTAATTGGATTTTGAAGAAAAACCATTTAATTTTTAACTTGACCATTCTGTCGTGCCTTTGTGGTGGATATTTTGGTTATTGGGGTCGAGTTAAAATGACCGCGTGCGGGATTTGATGGAGGGAAGCCATTGTTAAGTACCAGGTGCAGTTCCATAATTCAAACCGGCCAGGAGTAGGCCACAGGATTCGTGAATTCGTGTATCCAAAGGTTACAAGTGATTTATTTTAGTATATTTAAACGACGTGACTTATTTTTGACACCACGATTAAGTTTTGTTTTAATTTATTAATATGGTACACTGTTGAAAACTATTTATTGCATTGGATAATATGCCGAGTCTGAACTTTGATTAAAGTAATATTCTCAATAGTTCTTTGTGTCCAAGTAAAAACGTTTATTCATACTTATTTGTAAATATCCTACAACATTGCTATTTTGAAGGACAGCCATCGTAAAAAGAATTATTTTTAAAATAAGCTCGATTGTTTTAACAGTGTAAATCTTTAAAAATACTACTTATTGTTTCTGTTTCTTGGATCATCGATGTAACAGTGGCATCTCGATGAATTTTTTCGATTGGTTACATAGTATTGCGTTTAATTTCATCAACTTATCAGTTATTATGTGCTTGATCTAAGTGTTTTCAATAGTTTAAAAGTAACAAACTATTTTCATTAAATTTGTACCTGCTCCAAGTTGAATCTGAATTTATACATTACTGAATATACTTTATGTAGTTATTGTGAGGGTTTCAAATTATTATTTTTGTTGCAAGTCCATTTATTTTGTATTTTTTTTGTTAATCTTTTGCTATCAGGAATTCTATATAAAACCAATTATTTTTGAAATTTTAAATATTGTGAACATTTTTTTTTGTTGCTTTTAATTCTCTTTTGTACATCATTAGGTTTTTATTATTGTCTGAAAGATTGTTATAATTAATTTAAATATTATTTTAAGATAAGTGTATTAAATTCGTTTAATCCACTTTACAAAAATACAGAATTTGTTGTAAAAATCAGAACATCATTTTTACTTAATTAATATATTGCAGGAATTGTAAATATAGTTTTATTTATCTAGTTCACCATAACTGTTTGTTGTTTATCGTGTGGCTCTGCTAGTGCCTACTAGACCTAGGGGTTTCCGGCTTGTACCGTCTAAGTCGGTGGCGCGGCTCACTTTTATATTTTTTTCTTCTACCCTCTACGGCTGAGCTCGGGCATAATTTGCCAGTAGAGAGACCACTGGCAGAGTACTCTTTAGAGAACGAAAAAGACGTGGCAAAATGTTTTGTCGATATTTTTTAAATTTTTCCGTAAGTAGTATTTGTGATGAATGTTGATTTTTTAAACCAAAAAAACACGCGACCAGAAAATGTGTGGCCCAGCACACTTCTTTATTTTTAAAACTTATTTCATTTTATTTCGAAAAAAATTAATTACTCTTATAGTGTTCAAAATTTAAATAATAAAATAAAATGTTACCTTTGTCTTCGTTAAGGTACTGAACAGAAAAAATATTTTAATGTTTTTTCGTGAATTTTGTTCCTTATTTCTTGGATGTTTTTAATCGATTCGTTGTTTTATATAGTCCTTTCATTTCAAAACCAGCCAGTCCAAATAACTTTTGATTTTGCGTAAACGTAAGAAAAACAAAAAACATGTCGATTTTTAAATTAAGGGGGAGGTTTAAAAAATGTTATTCTGCTGTTTCCAAGTGGCATCGCTTTAACATCCCCCACCTCTTCTTTAAAATGTCAAATAGCAACCCCTTCCTTGTGATACTTCTTCTTCTCTAGGTGCCGTCTCCGCTTCGAAGGCGGGCAATAATTATAGCAATTCTTATTTTTGAGACCGCAGCTCTAAATAGTTCATTATTACTGCATCCAAACCAATCCCCAAAGTTCTTCAGCCATAAATTTCGTCTTCTTCCTATAGATCTCTTGCCTTGAAATTGTCCCTGCATAATTATTTGTAGCATTTGATATTTTTCTTCCCCCATGACATGTCCCATGTACAGCAGTTTTCTTCTCCCAATTGTCGGAATCACTTCTCTCTCCTTATGCATACGTCTCATCACTTCCACGTTGGTTATTCTCTCTACCCATGAGATGCTCAATATTCTCTGGTATATCCACATCTTAAATGCCTCCAGTCTCCTCGTGTCGGTTACCTTCAGTGTCCAGGCTTCCATCCCATAGTATAGTATAGACAGCAATCGTCGAGTGGGGAACCAACAATCTGGTTCAGTTTAACGCCCAGAAAACACAAAGCACCACGTTTTCCAAGAAAGTAAATTCCTCAAATAACTCCATTACAATGTCCGGAAATACCCTTGAATTAAGTCCCTCCATCTCGATTTTGGGAGTCGCGGTGTCTAATAATATGTCTTGGCATGACCATGTTGCTAACATCACAAAGTCAGCAAGCCGGAGGCTAGGTTTTCTGTGCAAAGCTAAAAGGTTTTTACTCCTGATCAACTGTTGACGACGTACAAGGCTCAAATTCGACCTCTACTGGAGTATTTCTCGCACACTTGGGGTTCAGCACCAATACATTCTCTTCGTCTTCTAGATTCCATTCAGAAAAGGGCCATTCGGTTGATAAACGGCTCAACTCTCACAGATACCCTTCACCCACTAGAACATAGAAGAAGAGTTGCAGACCAGACATTACTCTACAGTTATTTCCATGGCAGATGCTCCAGAGAAATAAAAACACTTGTACCACCATTGGCGACATTCGGCCGAAGAACTCTGCACGCTGATCAGTCATACCCATTTACTCTCAAGATTGACACTACAAGGACCAATCTCCATCAAGATTCTTTCTTTTGCAGGGCTGCGACAGAGTGGAACAAGCTTCCAAAATCAGTTTTTCCAGAGAACTATGGCCTGCAACTTTTTCATAACGCGGGTTCACAATCATCTCCTTTCTATAATCCCTTCCCCTTCTAATAGTCGCAGAGCGGGCCGTCCGCGGCCCACACGATAGGTCTACCCTTTTTGCGACTATTTTCAGTAAAAAAAAAACATAGCATCTCATCAGTCGTATTTTTAAATCAAGGTTTAAATCTCTGCAGCAAAAAAGTCTCTTCATTCTTGTAAAGGTGCTTCTCGCCTGTTCTATTCTGACTCTTATTTCTTGGGTGCTCATTGTTCTCATTAATAATCGTGCCTAGGTATTTGTATTGTCTTGTGATACTACTATAATATTATTGTTTACAGTAAATTTGTATTTTTTATAGCTGACTTATACCCACCCTGCATATTTAACACAATTTTAATATTGGTATAATAACATCTTATTTAAAAAAAATTATGAAATAAAAAAAATGGGCACTATGGAAAGATACAAAAAATTAAGATAAATTGTTTATTATTTTGTGCTTCGAAAAACCAGTTATAAACTCTCCAATGGAAGTTACAGTAATAGGTCCAAGGAAGCCAAAAAAGATCCAACATCGGTGGAAATTCCAAAGTCTTCGGGGGTAACCGTTAAAACCAAAGAGGGAGGTAAATCTACCTCGGCGGCGACAGCCTTTTGCAAAAAGGAAAAAGCTAGATAAGCTTCGGCAGCCTGTCCTATACGGAGAGAGCATTCCATTTGCGACGGAAGTGAAATACCTGGGTGTAGTTCTGGATAAAAGACTCACCTGGAACGCCCACTTGGAAAAAACAATAAACAAAGCCAGGTTTTCTCTCTGGAATCTCAGAAGAGTATGTGGCAAATCTTGGGGAATGAACCCCAAACAGATTTACTGGATTTATCATACAATGATCTATGGTCACATATGGTTCAGTAGTCTGGTGGACCAAAGGGTTACAACAGACAGCTAGAGCAAAGCTTGCTGGCCTTCAGCGGCTGGCATGCCTGGCCATAACTGGAGCTATGTCCAGCACACCAACGGCAGCGATGGAACACCTCCTACATCTCCCTCCCCTAGATATTCTCTTAGAGAGGGAGGCCAGGATAGTTTTCTACAGATTCCTGTCTTTGGAAAAGCAAATCAATGAAGAGCAACTCGGGGATCACTCCGGGATACTGAGTGAAACAAAAAACCACCAAATTTTGGGGATGGTTCCTGACTTGCTAGCCACAAAAATACACGTAGAAAAGTCGTTCGAAGTCCTCTTTCCGAAGAGAGACGAATGGATGAGGGGACAAATCCTCTTCCCAGAGACTGAATACGTAATGTACACAGATGGCTCAAAAACCCCAGATGGAGTTGGGGCCGGTGTTTTCAGCAGGAAACCAAAGATTGAAATATCTACCAGTCTTGGCAGGTATGCTACAATCTTTCAGGCTGAAGTATTCGCTATCGAATTGTGTGCAAGAGAGTTGACCAACAGACCTCTAGCAAACAAAAACATAAATATAATATCAGACAGCCAGGCTGCTTTAAAAGCACTAAGTTCCAACAAGATAAATTCTAAACTTGTATGGAATTGCATCGAATCCTTAGAGTCCCTTGGTGCGAACAACAGGGTGACCCTACTGTGGGTACCTGGGCACCAGGGGGTGGAAAGAAACGAAAAAGCCGACACCATTGCAAAACTGGGGGCCGAATCTGCGTTCACTGGACCAGAACCGGTTTTTGGAGTCTTCACAAGTGCCGCCAAAACAATTATTTTGGACTGGGCGGAGAGGAAAATACTCACGTACTGGTCCGACATACCAGGGCTAACCCACTCGAAGGCGTTTTTACCGTTACAACCCTCGATAAACACAACTAAGCAGATCCTAGAATGGAGCAGAAATGACCTACGTATTCTAACAGGACTGATTACGGGACACTGTCGTCTAAGATACCACCTCAGAAAGATAGATCTAAACCAACAAACGGACTGTCGATTCTGCTGCGTGGAAGACGAAACTGCTGAACATATACTATGTTCATACCCCGGCCTGGGAAGAATAAGGTTCAACATATTTGGTTACACTAACCTAGAACCTACCGATTTTAAAAATATTTCACCCTATACAACCATGAACTTCGTAAGAAGGGCTGGATTGTGCGGTGAACTGTAGCCTCTAGGGGTGAGCCACAATAGACCTACTAAGGGTCGCGGTGGAGGGGCGACCACGCCCCACTCACATGAAACCTAACTTAACCTAACCTACAGTAATGGGTCCGATTTCGCGAATCCCGAATTTTGACATATCTCCACATTTCCAAGTCGCCAGAGTCAAATACAATAGTTTTTAACTGGACGTCTGTGTGTATGTACGTATGTGCTTATGTTCGTATGTTCGTATGTGCGTTCGAAATTATTTTTCGTCTCGATTATCTCGAGAACAAAAAATGATATCGACATGGGACCAATTGTATTCGACGCAAAATTACGCAACTTAGAACTGATTAGATTTTCAGCAAAATCAGTTAAGCGGTTTTTTATGGAGAATCAAAAAACTGAAAAAAAGGTAAACTACCTGAATTTTGCAATTCATAAATTATGCTATTTTTAATACAGAATTTTAAGATCTTTTGAATAATATAATTATTGCATGTTAGGAATATTTGTATAAAAAATATGATGACACTATTTGTAATAAAAATGATAATTATTATAAAATCAAAACATATGTTATTTTTTCATTCTTTAGTTAGTCGTGTGGACGCACCCAGACCACTGATATTTACATTTGGTATCCTTTCAAAGTTTATTGAACATGATAAGAGCATAGTGAATTGTGAGATAGTAGATGAGTATAAGTATGTGGATAATTATGCATGCAAGTGATTTTTAGTGTTTTCAATGTAGCGACAAAAGAACAAAAAGCAAGTGGTGCACTTGCACCTGCCCCATGCCTTCACATACGAATACCAACAGGTGGTGTAGACATGGTGAGCCACGCTCTCTCTGTATCGCGTGGTTCAAGCTGCATTTCTGCCGCTCGGTATCATCAAAATCGAACGGTGATAAACTTCCTCCAGACTAGAGATGAGATGTTGGAAAACGAGAATCGCCCCGCACTAGCACTGAACTTATGTATTTACGTATTTGTACCTAAATAATAAAATTAATAATTAGAAAAAATGTGTTTTTTTTTTTGTTATTCTGCACACAAAACCTCCGTGAGTATTTAAAAATAATGCGATTGTGTGTATTGGTCTATTAAAACGAGTTTCGATGATTACAAAATTATGCATAGGTATTTGTGAAATATAAACATAGTTCTATATATACATACATACATAAAGTCACGCCTTTTTCCCATAGGGGTAGGCAGAGACCACTTCCTTCCACTTGCTACGGTTCGTACACACATCTTTTGCTTCCTCTACTTTCATCAGTGCTCTCATACATGCTTTTCGGTTGTTGGTATTCTTAACCTGGCCTTTCTTCAAAACAATGTTGATCTGATCGAGATATGTTCTCCGAGGTCGACCTCTACCGATTTGCCCATTCACACTCGCCTTATAAATTTGTTTCGTCAATTTTCCTTCATCCATCCTTTCTACGTGTCCAAACCATCTAAGCATTCCTTTATCTATCTTTGTTACCACATCTTCTTTTACACCACAGCATTTTCTTATCTCACTATTCTTAACTTTATCCAACCGAGTCACTCCGGCTATACTTCTCAGACTACTCATCTCCGCAGCATTAATCCTATTTTCATGCTTCTTCTGCCAAACCCAACATTCACTACCATACATAAGTGTAGGAACCAACACACCTCTATGTTCCGCCAGACGTGCCTTTTTTGACATTTTCTGGCTATTCATAAAGCTATGCAGTGCACCATTCATTTGTTTTCCTGCCAACACCCTTCGCTCAATGTCACTGTCATACTTTCCATCTCTAGTAAATTTTGAACCCAAGTACACAAATTCATTAACTTGTTCCACTCTTTCTCCCTCAATCGAAACCCCACAGTTTGTCATGCTTTCTTCTCTTTCAAAAACCATTACTTTCGTTTTGCTCACATTTATTTTCATCCCTTTGATTTTCAGGGAATCATGCATAACATTAACCATCGCCTGCAACTCCTCTTCACTCACCACTCTGTCATAGGCCTTTTCCAAGTCTATAAAAGCGCAATAGACCTGACTTCTAGCCAAGAATTTTTCGACTATACCTCGTAAGGAAAAGACCTGATCCATACATCTCCTTCCTCTTCTAAATCCTGCTTGCACATCCCATATCATCTTCTCAGTTTCATTCGTTACTCTTTTGATCAATATCTTTGCATACAGTTTGCCGACTATGCTGAGTAAACTAATGCCTCGGTAATTCTTACAGTCCTGCTGCGAATATAGTACTTAAAAAAATTCCATGAATTTTTTTCATTATGTTTTTTCGATATATATTATTTTAAAAATAATTTGACAGAACAGTAAAGATTTTTAAAGAAAAATGCATAATTATTTTATGTATGATTTATGTGGACAAAAAATTTATTTATTTAGTTCAGTTCATCGTCAAATGGAAAAAGTAATTTCATTTCAAATGATCGTATAAGATAGAAAAGTAATGGAGGTAATGATGAAAGACTTTCGAACGTATTGACATTATACTGATCGTGTGAGGCTGGCTTTAGAAACAGTTTTTAGCAAATTTTTGATTCGTTCTTTTTTATAGGAAATATTGCGTTATGTAATTATCACCCTGTATACAGGGTAAACGAAGTGTGGGAAGAAGACGCACTTCATGGCTTAAGAGAGTGGTATCACTGTACTTCAATAGAATTGTTCCGAGCAGCCGCATCCAAAGCAAGAACCGCCATGACGATAGCCAACCTTCTAAAAGGAGACGGCAAGTGAAGGAGAAGATACAGAATGTAGGAATTACCTAAAGGTAATTTCCAATATGCGCAAATATACTGTTCCTATCCTACTTCTATTATGAGTAATTAATACATTTTGGAATTTAAAATGGTTCTAATTTTATTTTAATAATCTTAATTTTTTTTTAATTAAGAAATGGAATTTAACCAACGAACTATTTTTGTAGAAATTATGTTATCATTTTTGTGCGAAATTTCACTTACAGTTTTAGTATCTCAACCAAAACAAATATTTTCTTTGCAAGAACCGATTCTTAATTAAGAATCGTGATGCCCATCTCTATTCCAGACTGACGCAATCCGACATTGCGCGGCTCGTGCTCCCCGGTGCCCATTCTCTATCGGCATTTTTTAGAAAAGATGGTTAATAAATACTAATGAATCTGTGTGTAAAGGACGAAAAACAATTTTTAGCCATGCAGTTTGTTTTAAACTTTTTTTAATAAAATTCTTACGAAGTGCCTCAATCAGTACCAATTATTTGATATATTGATATTTGCCAAAATATAATGCGGTCCACGAGGACGAAAATGGTATGTACAGGGTGTTTCAAAAAAGGTGACATTTTGATTAACAATATCTAATTTTACGAATAACAAGGTTTTAAAAATTACTTGACTTATCGTTATAATAATCAATAAATGTCAGTTTTCCATGGCAAACTTGGAGAAAATCAAGAATTAGAATGGATTAGAATAGATTTTTGTGAAACGTTACAAGAAAGGAAAGCCCTCAATCCCAATTTTTTAAAATGTATCCGATTTATCGATGAGGTCTCATTTACGCGACAAAACTTTTTTAATTCACATAATGCATACTAATTAATAACTTTATCATTACTTTATACCAGCATCGGTTATTACTTCACAATTTTCAAATCAAAATATTCCGAAAACGGTACACAGTATCGAGTTTTACCAAGAGTACCTTTCTAGTGTAAAATTGATTGATTGATTGATTGATTGAAGTTCGCTTCAAATTTTGATTAATAAATCTAACCTTAAATTAATTATGTTCAATACTACTTGGTACGAACCGTGTAACTAGCGCACTCTATGAGAGTCAGATGTAAAAACAAATTCATGGGATGTATCAGCTTCTAAAACATATTAGTATAAAATTTTGTTACAATTTTTTCAGTAGTTTCGGCAAAATCGTAATAAATATGTATACATTTTTTTTCTTTATCGCCCTTTATCTTGAATACGGATGGCGTTACGAAAATTTTTTACCAATCAAACCCCAAAATATTGATACTGCATTGACCAACGCGTCCAAAATGCTTACCTCGCATTACAAAATAAAACGAAAAATTAATGCTCGGCGTAATTAATTATGATTGAGACGTGATTGAACTGGAAATCGCCTGTTCATCGATTATTTCGTGTACAAATTCCTGAGCAATCTCATAAAATTCCATTGGTATGTCACACGATACTGACCATCCATTCTGAGAAAATTACATCCGATAATCGGTAAAAAGTCGTAACGATTTTCTCGAGAGCCGTGCAAAAAAGTCATAGAATTCTTTAAATGTCATTTCATGACTTACTCGTCGTCGATATGACATCAATATATATTGAGCGAAGTTACTCAAAAAACCGACCACCGGTTGCGAAACTGTGCAACAATAAAATAATAAGCGATAAATGGGACCGATTTTGCCGTGATAAGGCATTACATAAAAAGTTGTCTGGAATTGTGTGCTTGTAAAACTCATACAAACGTTGAATATATATGGAGTTTAATGCGTTGAACTTGTAAATTTTAATCTAAAATAAGAGAATCGTGCCTCGCGAAATCTTGTACATGGAATAAGACATAGGTGGCGCAACAGGGGGAGGTTGTCCCACCGACATTTTGTGCTGAAAAATACCAACGTGGAAATAGTATAATTCATTGGGAGTCGAGAAAATAGGCTTTTTCCGTGCGCGCGCGACAAGTTTCCGTGGAAGGTGAAAGGTGGAAGCATTTATGGACGTGTAACTTTTTTTAACATTAATATAAAAAACAAATTTAAATTGTTTACAACAAATTATAATTGCCATTAACAATATTCTGTTTATGTCAACCGTACTCCTTCAAATTGTTTCTTATCATTTCATAAGCGGGAGCTATTTTCAATTGTTTATAACAATTGAATTTTTTTTTTTTTTAATTATGATCGATAATCATTTGTTATTAACAATATTCAATTGATATAAACAACGCTTGATTATTACTAACAATAATTTTTTAAAGTTATAGCGTCTTTAATGCTATTCTCTCATTACTGACACAAGTTTAAAATTCTCCTATTCCAATTTTTCTTTTCTAAAACAATCTCTTTTTATGAAATATTGTAATCATATTTTTCATACAAATATTCCTAACATGCAATAATCATATTCAAAAAATATTAAAAATAGTATTATTTATAAATTGCAAAATTCAGGTAGTTTACCATTTTTTTTATTTTCCATAAAAAAACAGCTCAGCCGATTTTGCTGAAAACCTAATCATTTTTAAGTTGCGTAATTATGCGTCGAATGAAATAAGTCCCACGTCGATATCATTTTTTGTTCTCGAGATAATCGAGAACAAAAAATAATTCCGCAAGTTTACCATTTTTTTCCGTTTTTTATTTTCCATAAAAAACAGGTTGACCGATTTTTCCAAAAATCTAATCAGTTATAAGTTGCGTTATTATGCGTCGAATAAAATAAGTCCCACGTCGATATCATTTTTTGTTCTCTAGATAATCGAGACGAAAAATAATTCCAAAAGTTTACCATTTTTTTCAGTTTTTTTATTCTTTATTACAAACAGCTTTACCGATTTTGCTGAAAATCTAATCATTTCTAAGTTGCGTAATTATGTGTCGAATGCAAATGGTCCCACGTCGATATCATTTCCGAAAGTTTACCATTTTTTTCCGTTTTTTATTTTCCATAAAAAACAGGTTGACCGATTTTTCCAAAAATCTAATCAGTTATAAGTTGCGTTATTATGCGTCGAATAAAATAAGTCCCACGTCGATATTATTTTTTGTTCTCTAGATAATCGAGACGAAAAATAATTCCAAAATTTTACCATTTTTTTCAGTTTTTTTATTCTTTATTACAAACAGCTTTACCGATTTTGCTGAAAATCTAATCATTTCTAAGTTGCGTAATTATGTGTCGAATGCAAATGGTCCCACGTCGATATCATTTCCGAAAGTTTACCATTTTTTTCCGTTTTTTATTTTCCATAAAAAACAGGTTGACCGATTTTTCCAAAAATCTAATCAGTTATAAGTTGCGTTATTATGCGTCGAATAAAATAAGTCCCACGTCGATATCATTTTTTGTTCTCTAGATAATCGAGACGAAAAATAATTCCAAAAGTTTACCATTTTTTTCAGTTTTTTTATTCTTTATTACAAACAGCTTTACCGATTTTGCTGAAAATCTAATCATTTCTAAGTTGCGTAATTATGTGTCGAATGCAAATGGTCCCACGTCGATATCATTTCCGAAAGTTTACCATTTTTTTCCGTTTTTTATTTTCCATAAAAAACAGGTTGACCGATTTTTCCAAAAATCTAATCAGTTATAAGTTGCGTTATTATGCGTCGAATAAAATAAGTCCCACGTCGATATCATTTTTTGTTCTCTAGATAATCGAGACGAAAAATAATTCCAAAAGTTTACCATTTTTTTCAGTTTTTTTATTCTTTATTACAAACAGCTTTACCGATTTTGCTGAAAATCTAATCATTTCTAAGTTGCGTAATTATGTGTCGAATGCAAATGGTCCCACGTCGATATCATTTCCGAAAGTTTACCATTTTTTTCCGTTTTTTATTTTCCATAAAAAACAGGTTGACCGATTTTTCCAAAAATCTAATCAGTTATAAGTTGCGTTATTATGCGTCGAATAAAATAAGTCCCACGTCGATATCATTTTTTGTTCTCTAGATAATCGAGACGAAAAATAATTCCAAAAGTTTACCATTTTTTTCAGTTTTTTTATTCTTTATTACAAACAGCTTTACCGATTTTGCTGAAAATCTAATCATTTCTAAGTTGCGTAATTATGTGTCGAATGCAAATGGTCCCACGTCGATATCATTTCCGAAAGTTTACCATTTTTTTCCGTTTTTTATTTTCCATAAAAAACAGCTTGACCGATTTTTTTAAAAATCTAATCAGTTAAAAGTTGCGTAATTATGCGTCGAATGCAATTAGTCCCACGTCGATATTATATTTTGTTCTCGAGCTAATCGAGACGAAAAATAATTCCCAACGCACATACGAACATCAGATCAAATTTCAAATTTATTTAGCAACAATACTTAAACACAGTATATATCTATATATACTTATAAATAACATTTGATGATATTCATCTATTCGGGGAAGTGTAGTGTATCCGCCTAAGCCTACAAGGCAGTTGATGACACCAGTGCACCGTAAAAGTAAAATTTTCCGTGTGGACGCACGGAAAAAGCCCACTTTCGGTGCGCTAAATAGATATGTAAATATAGTGTTTTCAGGTAGTTAAAATGAAAATAAAGTTCCTCTTGAAGAAAGTTCACGAAGTTATACAAAGTAACAGGTATATTCTACCTGTGTTTCTATTAACCATCGTCCACACCAAAAACCATTGTTTAAAGAAAATAATATGTTGTCTACAAAGGTTTGTAATAGTATATTACACACCGAGGCGGGAAGAGATTCATTCCTGTCGTGAGATTAGGTAGTTAAACGAGACGCAAAGCGTCGAGGTGAGTGAGATTGGGAAGTAGAGGTGTGTAATGTGACACTTCCCAACCTTCAATGACGTTAATAATGACAGCATTACACATATGGTTGTAAATAAACAATGTTAACGTATTCATTTACACTAAAAAACAATGTTTAAAATTGTTGAAGACACAATAAAAAACATTGTTAAAAACAAATATGTTGTACACAAAAGTTTGTAGACAATATTAACGTATTCGTCCACACTAAAAAATAATGTTAAAAACACTGTTGATAACAAAAGATGTATTCAACAAAAGTTTGTAAACAATCTTACCGCATTCGTCTACACTAGAATGAGAACAATTTTTATTTTTGAAGCAACATAAATGCCCAATTTTGATTTTTTTCATTCTAGCTGGAATTGACCAATCAGACTAAAAATTAAAAAATAATTCTTTACATATGAATAAAATTACTGATGAGAAAATCACTGTCAAAAAAAAAAAATGTTTATCATTGTCACTGCTTTGTATGAAGTTTTTAAACTATCCCCTGGGTTTCAGAATGAAAGCACCCTACACTTTTAGAACAATGACATTAATTTTCTCGTCAGAAATTTTATTCCTATTTTAAGAATTATTTTTTACTTTTTAGTTACATTAATTCTAAAAGCGTGCTTTTTAGTTTTTTTAAACTATAATTTATTGTGTTAGATCATACGTTAATATTGTTTTTATTATTGCAATTAAGTTTTTAAAAATGGAAACTGCAGCAAATGTGTGTGATACAGATTTAGAAAAGTAAGTTGCTAAAATTGTATAACTTGATAGTATTAACTCTTTATATTCGTTGATTGTACATGTGATTTAAGTGTTTACTATTTATTTTACTATTTAAATTATAGGGAGACAATAGTGAAATCATGTGTTCAGAGTCCAAAAGAGTATGGAAAGCGCAAACGTCAGAGTGCAAATAAAATACCGAAAACCAATGCTCAACGCCAACAACAATTCCGGAGGAATCAAAATAAAACGAGCGAGCCTTACAGTATATGATGTGTAACATTTGACATCTCACCTTGGTAATAAGCAATTTTAAAATTATATTTTGAAAAAAATGGGTGAGGTATTTTTTTAAATGATTTTTCATAACAATAATTCTTTTTTATAAAAATTATATTTTATTTAATTGACACTAGGAGTGACAGAAATCAATCTCAAAGTTTAAAAAAAGCTAAATACTGAAATAGTT
Source organism: Agelastica alni (assembly GCA_950111635.1). Taxonomy (NCBI): domain Eukaryota; kingdom Metazoa; phylum Arthropoda; class Insecta; order Coleoptera; family Chrysomelidae; genus Agelastica; species Agelastica alni. The sequence goes on from OX467713.1 coordinate 36,086,326, forward strand.
TATTCGAATAATTATTCATTATTACTAACTTGAATTTTTTATCAATGATCTGCGCTTTATTGAGGCTTATTATCAACAGTAAATATTTATTTATATAGTTTACCTATATAACAGCAAACTTTATACACAACACTGTAACTTAAGTGCACAGCTGATGTCTGACAGTACCGACCTCTCGGAAAATTGGTTAACGGCTATCTGACGGCCAACTCTACGACCGCGCGCTCATTCGTCAAATCAAATAGCGCGTGCTTCCGCGACTTCCTGTTACATTTCACGAAATCACTCCCAAAAATTGCAATATTAAATGAAACTTTCTAATGTAATTCGTTTTTTTAGATTATTTGCCTCGAGAAAATACTATAAAATAAAAATTGAAATATACAGATTTCATTTCAAATTACATTCGGAGTTGAAGAAAAAACGTAAGTAACTTTGTTCCTTACGGGCGTCCCCCGACCGCACAATTTTTTTTTTATTAAATAATTGATCAAAATATATAAATAGCGTATGGAACTTTGTTCCTATCGGATGTCCAATGGCACCGCATGTCTTTTATCTTTGTAATACTTATTAGTTATTAATTTAACTGGAGGTACAAACGGCACTTAGACAACAATCATTGTGTCTCCCCGTGACAGCAACTAGTGATTTTCTACATCTGTCTTCCTCCAGAATAAAAGCAGGTCGCCGATCGACAACTACCTTAGTTGCTTGGGCTCCAGAAAAGCTGAGCCCAGCAAAGTCAGCCTTAGTCTTGCATACGCCAGGCATTAGCCGGGAATATGGAGCCTAGTTTTCTCCTCACCACATAATCCACAATAAGGGGTGTTGGCCAGCCCCAGATTGTGCATGTGGTACATAAGGGTTCCATTACCGGTCAGTATGTATACTGCTGATCTGACGTCCTTGCCTGTCTACACTTATTCCTGGTTTATGTTTTCCAGTTCATTCAGTTTTGGTCGCTGAACCAGCCTCGGATTGCCCTTCTGTCAACATAGTGGAGATCCTCAAAGCTGGGTGCACAGGAACTTAGTCACGTTGCATTTGATTCCCGAGTGACCAGAAACCCAAACAAGATTTACCTTGTTAACTTTCGTGAATGCCTCTAGGGTGTCTGCAACCCAGAGCCAATTACGTTAGTTTTTTTATTTCACTGAAAATAGACGCAAAAAGGGTAGACCTATCGTGTGGACCACGGACGGCCCACACTGCGACTATTTGAAGGGGAAGGGATTATAGAAAGGAAATGATTGTGAACCAGTTTTTAAAAAGTTGCAGGTCATAGTTCTCTGGAAAAAGCTGATTTTGGAAGCTTGTTCCACTCTGTCGTAACCCTGTAAAATAAGGTTTCTTGATGGAGATTGGTCCTTGTAGTGTCAATCTTGAGAGTAAATGGGTGAGACTGATCTGCGTGTTGAGTTCTTCGGCCTAATGTGGCCAGTGGTGGTACAAGAGTTTTTATTTCCCTGGAGCATCTGCTATGGAAATATCTGTAGAGTAATGTCTGGTCTGCAACTCTTCTTCTATGTTCTAGTGGGTGAAAAGTATCTGTTAGAATTGAGCTGTTGATCAATCGAATGGTCCTTTTCTGAATGGAATCTACAAGACGAAGAGAATGCCTTGGTGCTGAACCCCAAATGTGCGAGCAATACTTCAGTATAGGTCGAATTTGAGCCTTGTACGTCGTCAACAGTTGATCAGGAGTAAAAAACTTTCTAGATTCCCACAGAAAACCTAGCTTGCTGACTTTTCGATGTTAGCAACATGGTTATGCCAAGACATTATTAGACACCGTGACTCCCAAAATCGAGATGGACGGACTTAATTCAAGGGTATTTCCGGATATTGTAATGGTGTGATTTGAGGAATTTACTTTCTTGGAAAACGTGGCGCTTTGTGTTTTCTGGGCGTTAAACTGAACAAGATTGTTGGTTTCCCACTCTACGATTGCTTCAAGATCTCTATTGGTGGAGTCAACCTGTTCCTGCCTGAGTCTATTTGTATCATTCACCGAAAGATTTTCATTAATTTTTTTGTTGGTTAATTCGATGGAATTTATCCCAAATCTGCTCATTTTTAAATGCGTGCACAGCGTGATTAATTATTATTTGACGTTTAATTGTCACATACACAAATCTGAAAACACCGAACTTGTTACGCCAATCAGAGTCAAGTTTGGTATTATCGATAAACCAAACTTGACTAGAGCTCCTGATTGCTTAATTTGATAAGTGCGTACACTTTCCTTGTAATCACTTCTGTCAATTTTTCTCATATTAAATGCCCAGTCTTTCAGAATGAATGCCAATCGTTCGGTGGTATTTTGTTCGTCTAAATTGTAGTCGCGATCGACACAGAATGTTATAAATTGTTTCCATATATAGCATTTTGATATTTTTGTAGACACAGGTACGTTTTTATCTATGTTTTGGTTGATAATTTCATTTGAATTTGCACCAAAGCGACTCATTTTGACACATTCAGGTACAATTAATATTGATAGAACTGCCAAACTTTGTGTTGCTATGGTTACGTCGTTGAAAATACCGAAGCTGACACTCCAATCAGAATTGAAAGACAGCTGGTGTTTTCGCGATAATACAAGTTGTCTTTGGTTAGATTATGTGAATATTTTAAGATGAGTGAAATAGTCAGAGCTAATATACCAAGACTATGACAAATAGCCGACTATTATTTTCGTCATAATTTTATTGAGAGTACCTAGTATTTCAAGACAATTTGATGAGATCATAAGAACATTAATAATGTGAATAACACCCGAGAGCTTTAAGCTCGAGGGTGTTATTCTTTGAGTTTAGTTCACTTTGACAAAACATGCAAGCTTTTTTATTAAGTTTAGCTATAAAAAAGATCGCTTAGACATTTTCTAACTATATAATTAAAGTCATTTTTAGCAGAAAATGGTACGCAGACTATTTTTGTAGGCAAAATAGTTAATTTTGGATGATTACAAGCGTAATTAAGTTCATTTATTAGTAATACATAGGTACTGCCAACTTTTAAATATTGCTTGCAAAACCAAAAGAAGAGGATATATTTCTGCAACGTTAGGACACGTGACAACATCCTCGCGACCATTCCAAGTTTAAAATTTGAGTGTTACCCAAGCACATCCACCTTATGAACTAAATTTCATCCCAATTCATTTGCTCGTGAAATAGTAAGTTATTCAAGCTGTGCGTATTTCATTCATTCATTCATTTAACGACGTTATAGTCCACTGTGGGTTTTCGTCTTTTCAGTAATTTTATTCCATTCGGTCCTGTTTCTATTCAAATTCTTCCAGCGCTTAATCTTCATTGTTTTAAGGTCGCACTTTACTTCATTTATTCATCTTTTCTTCGGTCTTCCTCTGTTTTTTCTATCCACTGGTTTCCACTCAAGGATTTTTCTTGGTGTTCTGTTTTCATCCATCCTTATTACATGCTCTGCCCAAGACAGTCTTTGGCTTTTAATGAATTTTACAATGTCTACGCTCTCTATCAAGTTGTCTAGTTGTCAAGATCGTTCTTGATCGCCATGTTCCATCTTCGTTTTGCACTGGTCCAAAAATTTGCCTCAATATTTTTCGTTCGAAAGTTCTTAAGAGTAGCTCATCTTTCATGGTTTAGGTCCTCGCTTCACATTCGTATGCAACAACAAGCCTGATGATACTTTTATATATTTTTGTGCGTATTAAGGTACTTCCAAAACGATGAAGGAGGTTTAAAGAACTACAACAACACTTTCACCAGCAGATACTCATATTTCCCTGATAAGAGAACTATATTAAAGCCATATTACCATAGAGTTCACAACTATTTAGAAACACTGGACAAATTTATCTATCCAGTCATGTTTTCTTTATTTCTTAAAAACCCCCCACCATGGACCATAAATCTGCCCATCTGCAACACAATTATGACCAAGTATAATAAATCTTAAACAAATAGACGTACTCAAGCAAAGCTTTTACCAAGAGTTGTCGGATAATTATAATAACTATCGTGTAATTTATACTGATGCCTCTAAAACTAATGAGGGGGTGGGATGTTCTTTCATTAGTTGTAATCTAAATAACGTACACCAATTTAAACTTTCTTCTTTCGCTAGTATATTTTCAGCGGAGCTATATGCCATTTATCGGCGAAACAGTACGTCAACATAAATAATTATACTCATACCGTTATCTGTACTGACTCATTAAGTTGTCTGTTTAGCATACAACGAATCTACCCAAGGCACCCAATGATAAAATTGATAAAATATGAGTTGTCTCTATTCCAGAGTTCCTAAAAACTGCTACAATTTATGTGGATCCCATCGCATACAGGAATCTTAGGAAACAAAAAGGCCGATAAATGTGCTCGCCTAGCGATTAACAGTGTTAGTTCCGAGTTATGTCCACAGGTAGTGTCTTCGGATTTAAAATCATTTACAGTTATTTAATGACAAAGGAGGAGCCTCCAATCTGCGATACTTGTAATGTACATCTATCAGTAAAACATTTTGTTAGAATGTAGAAAATTTCATTAGCAAAGAATTGGTTTTCTTTAGAACATTTCTTCTATTATAGGACAAAGTAGCTATATACCGCAGATCATTGCTTTTCTAAAAGATTGTCAATTAATCAACCGTATCTAGTGTAAAATTGTCTAAAGCTTAAATATCCAAGTGTATTTGTATTTTAAGTTAGATTAAGTTATTTATCAGTAGTAATAACCCAAGGACATTGATAATTGTCGAAACAATTTTATAACAGATTTAGAAAGCTTGTTGTAGTAGGCGGAGGTCTGTTGCCTATAAGCAACAAGCTTGAGATAGATGTTATAAAATTTTTGAGCATTCATCAATGTTCGTGGGTTATTCGGGTAGAAATTTTTTTGCTGATTATGGAAATAAATACAGAGCAGAAACAATTTATTTGAATGTACAATTATCAAAAGTACAATTAGAAAAATATTTTTCTTGTAGAAGCTTACTTGTTATGTTCCATATGGTTTTGACAGTAGCTTCTTTAAACTCTGTACCATCTTTTCTTCTCATATTCACAGCCCAATCCTTTAAAATCGACACCAATTCTTCCACCGTCCGATTTCCATCTAATTCATATTTTCTTACATCACAAAAGTCCATGAACGCTTTCCACACAAAATTTTTATTGTGAACAGTATTCTTCGGTATATTCGATGCTATAATTTCATCAATATTATCTTGAGTATCACAACCAAATCGTGACATATTGAAATATTTGAATTGTCAAAATCGAATTGAAAGGAAATGTAGGTATGTATCCATAGCAACATGACATGATTTAGTGAAAAGAACCCATGGGCTCTTTTCAGTATAATTTTGTTTTGATAGGTTGTGTTCGATCAGATGACCACAAATTGACTGATTTTATTGGATATCAACTTGAGCAAAAAAATTTCTATGTAATCCAATGTCGCTAATCACTTAGTGGATGCGACATAAAACCATAAATAAAATATCAGCGGTCTGGGTGCGACCTGAGAGGTCCACACGACTAACTTCCCGGTGAAAAGAATTAAAAAACACCATATGTATTGTTGTTATAATTATTATTATTAAAAATATTGTCATCATAGTTTTCATACCAATATTCCTAACATGCAATAATCATATTATAAGTTCCCGCAGTAAAAAAAAAATTATCATGTTTAAAAGATCTTAAAATTCTGTATTAAAAATAGTATAATTTATAAATTGCAAAATTCAGGTAGTTTACCATTTTTTTCATTTTTTTGATTTTCCATTAAAAACAGTTTAACCGATTTTGCTAAAAATCTAATCAGTTCTAAATTGCGTAGTTATGCGTCGAATGCAATTGGTCTCACTTCGATATCAATTTTTTTTCTCGAAATAATTGAGACGAAAAATAATTCCGAAAGTTTACCATTTTTTTCAGTTTTTTTATTCTCCATTAAAAACAGCTTGACCGATTTTGCTGAAAATCTAATCAGTTTTAAGGTGCGTAATTATGCGTCGAATGCAATCAGTCCCACGTCGACATCATTTTTTTTTCTTTTGATAATCGAGAACGAAAAATAATTTCGAAAGTTTACCATTTTTTTCAGTTTTTTGATTTTTCATTAAAAATAGTTTGACCGATTTTACTGAAAATCTAATCAGTTCTAAGTTGCGTAATTATGTGTCGAGCGCAATTGGTCCCACTTCGATATCATTTTTTGTTCTCGAAATAATTGAGACGTAAAATAATTCCGAATGTTTACCATTTTTTCAGTTTTTTTTTTCTCCATTAAAAACAGCTTGACCGATTTTGCTAAAAGTCCAATTAATTCTAAGTTGAGTAATTATGCGTCGAATGGAATTGGTCCCACGTCGATATCATTTTTTTTCTCGAAATAATTGAGACGAAAAATAATTACGAAAGTTTACCATTTTTTTCAGTTTTTCGATTCTTCATTAAAAAAAGCTTAACCGATTTTGCTGAAAATCTAATCAGTTTTAAGGTGCGTAATTATGCGTCGAAAGCAATCAGTCCCACGTCGACATCACTTTTTTTTTCTTTTGATAATCGAGAACGAAAAATAATTTCGAAAGTTTACCATTTTTTTGATTTTTCATTAAAAATAGTTTGACCTATTTTACTGAAAATCTAATCAGTTCTAAGTTGCGTAATTATGTGTCGAGTGCAATTGGTCCCACTTCGATATCATTTTTTGTTCTCGAAATAATTGAGACGTAAAATAATTCCGAATGTTTACCATTTTTTCAGTTTTTTTTTCTCCATTAAAAACAGTTTAACCGATTTTGCTAAAAATCTAATCAGTTCTAAATTGCGTAATTATGCGTCGAATGCAATTGGTCCCACTTCGATATCAATTTTTGTTCTCGAAATAATTGAGACGAAAAATAATTCCGAAAGTTTACCATTTTTTTCAGTTTTTTTATTCTCCATTAAAAACAGCTTGACCGATTTTGCTGAAAATCTAATCAGTTTTAAGGTGCGTAATTATGCGTCGAAAGCAATCAGTCCCACGTCGACATCATTTTTTTTTTCTTTTGATAATCGAGAACGAAAAATAATTTCGAAAGTTTACCATTTTTTTCAGTTTTTTGATTTTTCATTAAAAATAGTTTGACCGATTTTACTGAAAATCTAATCAGTTCTAAGTTGCGTAATTATGTGTCGAGTGCAATTGGTCCCACTTCGATATCATTTTTTGTTCTCGAAATAATTGAGACGTAAAATAATTCCGAATGTTTACCATTTTTTCAGTTTTTTTTTTCTCCATTAAAAACAGCTTGACCGATTTTGCTAAAAGTCCAATCAATTCTAAGTTGAGTAATTATGCGTCGAATGGAATTGGTCCCACGTCGATATCATTTTTTTTCTCGAAATAATTGAGACGAAAAATAATTACGAAAGTTTACCATTTTTTTCAGTTTTTCGATTCTTCATTAAAAAAAGCTTAACCGATTTTGCTGAAAATCTAATCATTTTTAAGTTGCGTATTTATGCGTCGAATGCAATTGTTCCCACGTCTATATCATTTTTTGTTCTCGAAATATGTGGGACAAAAAATAATTCCGAACGCACATACGAACATACGCACACACGTACATACATACACTCAGGCGTCCACTTAAAAGCTATTGTATTCGACTCTGGGGACCTTGAAATGTGGAAATATGTCAAAACTCGGGATTCGCAAAATCGGGCCCATTACTATACCTTCCATTGGGAAGTTAAAAAAAATGAAGCGAGGTTTAAAGAACGTTTTATGAAGTGGATTAAATATGAAAATATCGTGTTTCTTTGAAATGTGTTTCGTTTACAGTAGGTACTTTGTTAAGAAAGTCTCTATATTTATAATAATTGTTAACCGTCCTAAAACGATTTCCCTACGTCCCTGTGTTAGGTTACTCGGATTGTTTTAATTTTCTGATTTTCCGATGATAAATTATGATATGATGTTACTCTCTCTTTTGCATCAGTTGATAGCAAGACAGGTCGATGGATATGAGTTACAATTTATTTATTTATATTCAACGGTAGCAATATTTTTAAACTTCTAAATTATTTATATTGTCTGTCAGATAAGAGCATCGATCGGGAAAAATCTGTTATAAAATATACGTTCCATCGAAGAACAAGTTTTTTTTCTGCGGAATATATCAATTGCTAATTGGTGATTATGTCTACTTACGGTGAATTATACTTTAGTTGCAATTTCATATAGCAACTAAACGGGATTAAAAACTCTCTTCGGCAATAACTTATGATGTTGTTTAAGGTGTTACCATTAACTATTGTTAAATTTTTTTTTTGGCCTCTATAACTGCGTATTCAACGTGTGAACCGCAGTTGGTAACCACGCAGGTGTTTAGAAATGAAATCATTACATTTTTAAACATGTACTCAAATTATAATAACACTTTCTGGAATCCGTTATTCGTTTCGGTAAAAGTACATCATCAATTTCGATTCCATTTTGGTCGGTGTTCAAACATCTTTAACTTAGATACAAATTTATAGTGTCGAAAGGACAACGAGAAAAATTAAAAAAAAAGGGAAGTCACACTTTGGAAAAAACTGGGATTACAATAATAGCCAACTTTGTTAAAACAAGTATTATAAGCACCATGGCTTTGAAATGGACTGTATGAAAATGTCTTGCATTTGGCGAATCGTCAAAAAATAGACTTTAATTCAAATGGGCTTTCCTTTGATGATGTTCTCGGCAACGATCTCTCGTTCAACAATCGATTGTTTTTGCTTCTAGTTTGAATTCCTGCCCTTTGTGAAACGAAATTATAAAGCCGATGCAATGTTTATACAGAGAGGACCAACAGTCTGGAAACGGACAAACATCTCGTAAATTCCTAGTCCGAGTTGTACAAAATTTGGGATAAGCCTATTTTGAGATACGAAAATTCCAGATTTGACATTTGCAATCTTGTCAGATTTGCCGTTTTTCTGATATTATTAGGCACTTTGGTTTTTTAAATACATCACCCTGTATATTCAGTCATTATTGGAATCTCCTCTTTAATACGAGCTCAGCCATATGTAGTCTAGGTCTTAAATAATTAAAACAGAAGTGTGGCAACGCCTAATTGTCTCAATAATTTTTTTAATACAAACTATTTTCAACTACATTTATACGAAACAATTGAAAGATGACATTTTTAACATAATGATTACTTAATCAAGTGTTTAAAATGTGCTCCATTTGTAAGTTGGCCCTAATCGATGGTAGAATGCGTCTACCACATTTCTTCATGATTGTCTAGATCTTGTCTAGACCTTTTAGACTACATAAAATCGTAGGTGTTACCTATGGCTGAGCTCGTATTGAAGAGGAGATTCCAATAATGACTAAATATATGGGAGGATGTATTTAAAAAACCAAAGTGACTAATAATATCAGAGAAACGGCAAATCTGACAACATTGCAAATGTCAAATCTGAAATCTCTGTATCTCAAAATAGGCTTATTCCAAATTTTGTACAATTCGGACTTTTATAAAACATTCAAATTAATATTATTGTATAAATCTTACATACATTTTTTACTTAAATATAAAATACTTTTCAAAATATCATAAATTTATTGCAACAATTTTTATATCATAACAATATATATATATATATATATATATATATATATATATATATATATATATATATCTGCAAAATTATAGAAAACGATAATATTATTATAGAAAACTAAAAACATTTTTTCGACAGCGTGAATATATGTGAAAAATGTGTAACTGATTTTTAAAAATCAGCTAACTTCGCTGTATGTCACCTATATTATAGGTTCATGTGGATCGATTTTGTATCAAAAAACAACTACTCCTCTGGCTATATGCCGCGACAGGCATTGAATTACAACTGATACATAATCGTGCATAATACCCCATTTTGGGTAACAATATGCAGATGCTTGTTAGGTAAGAGAAGGAACTATTAGATTTATCTATCCGAAGTAACCACCTGTGGACCGGTTTCGGGGTATGTTGCCACTCATCAGCATAAGGCAGGTCTACCTCGACTGGACACATCAACAGCTCCAACTCCTACCAAGTACACATTAAGTGCTACGCGAAAAGCGCCAGTCACGACATCTATACTTTTTAACAAGCACCACCCGGTGAATAGCTTCTGCGAAGAAGTATTGTAATCTGCAAAAATTATAGAAAACTATAATATTATTATAAAAAACTATAAACATTTTTCGATGTGAAAAATGTATAACTGAATTTTTAAAAATCAGCCAATTTCGCTGTATGTTGTCACGTGCCTATTATTTTCTTCTCCTATCTGCCGTTTCAATAGTCTGCATTTGGGTTCGTTGTATGTAGTGTTGCCTATGTAGTAGTGATAGAATTCGATTATTGATAGCTGTGACATTTTTGTCTCTCTTATTGGACTTCGCCTTGATTATTGGCCTCGATTGTAGTGTGTTGTTCGATATATTATTGTTGGTTTGCATGGGCTGGCAACTGATGCGAACGAGCGCGTTTATGAAGTAGGGACTTATACATGGAAAGGTTGGCTGACGCGTGTCCCGGGTCATTTTCCGGTCTGGGAGCGAGGAAGGATCAGCTTTCGTTTGGTGGCAGTGGTGGAAGTCGGTTGAGAGTTTTTGGAACGGTTGAATATTAACACGGGAGCGGAACTTCTACGGTTTCTTCTTCCATATCTGGCTGAATTTGGGGCCATCTTTATTGGATTAGGAAGATAAACCATTTAATTCTTAACTTGACCATTCTGTCGTGCCTATGTGGAGAATATTTTTGGATATTGGTGTCGAGTTAAGATCACCACTTGTGGGATTTGATGAAGTGAAGCCATCGTGAAGTACCACGTGCCGTTCCATCCACATCGACGATAAATTTCAGCGTTATAAAGACTTGCCTGGTAATTTTAGCAGAAATTATTGATAATACTATTTGGTTTTTCGGTTCTTGGATCATCGATGTTACCGTGACGTCTCAGTGAGGTTTTCAATTGGTTACATGGTATGGAATTTAATTTTATCAACTTATCAGTTATGTGTTTGATATAAGTGTTTTCAATAATTTAAAAGTAACAAGTTATTCTCATTTAATTTGTACCTGCTCCCAGTGACGTCCCAATAAAGTTTTCAATAGTTTAAAAGTAACCAAATTATTTTTCGTTAAATTTGTACCGGCTCCAAGCTGAATCTGAATTTATATATCACTGAATATAATTTATGTGGATATTGTAAGGGTTTTAAAATATTATTTTTGTAGCAAGTCCATTTATTTGGTTTTTCCTTTTTTTTGTTGTGTTAATCTTTTGCTATCAGGAATTTTATAAAAAACCAATTATTTTCGAAATTTAAATATTGTGAACATTTTCTTGTTGTTGTTTTTTTTTGTTATTTTAATTCTCTTTTGTACCTCATTAGGTTTTTATTACTGTCTGGAAGATTGTTATAATTAATTTAAATATTATTTTAAGAAAGTGAATTAAATTCGTTTAAACCACTTTACGAAAATACAGAATTTATTGTAAAAAATCAGAACATCATTTTTACTTAATTAATATATTGCAGTAATTGTAAATATAGTTTTATTTATCTAGTTCACCATAATTGTTTGTTGTTTTTCGCGTGGCTCTGCTGGTGCCTACAAGACCTAGGGGTTTCCGGCTTGTACCGTTTTAAGTCGGTGGCGCGGCTCACTTTTAGATTTTTTTCTTCTACCCTCTACGGCTGAGCTCGGGCATAATTTGCCAGTAGAGAGACCACTAGCAGAGTACTCTTCAGAGAACCAAAATAAGGAGTGGCAATGTCACCTATATTATAAGGTCATGTGGGTCGATTATGTATCAAAAAACAATAACTCCTCTGGCTATATGCCGCGACAGGCATTGAATTACATCTGATACATAATCGTGCATAATACCCCATTTCGGGTAACATGATATGTCGTTTCATAGCTATCTTAAGTCAAAGAATGCAATGAAATAAAAACTACTATTTGATAAAGCCAATATCTGAAATACTATTTAGGTTAGGTATAGCGAAGCCCAATATGAAATGAAAGATAATAGAATTTAATACTGTTTAGACTAAAAAAATACAGGGTGTTCTTTTTGAAATAAAGTAATCTTTGTCCGAAATTATAAAAAAGTGACAATGATTTTTGAACATTCTGTATAATATTAAGAAACGGGTTCTATCGAAATCAATAGCTCAAAACCTCTTTTATGCTCGGTCAGAATTCAAAGCGATGATTTCTATACATTTCGATGTTATTTAGTTTCCAATTGTACCTAGCATTTTCATAAAAAAATCAATAACTCAAGAACGATATTATTTTTTCCTGAACTTGTTAAAAGGGTAACTAAATACAGGGTGTTCCATTTAAAAAAACACACCCACCCATATATGAAAAATCCAAAATCGTATTGAATTAATTAACAATCAGAATTTATTTAATGTTTTATTTATTTGCTAAGTGGTTGCTTAAAAATAAAAAAATCAGATTTATTGACGTCGCCAGATGTTATTTCCTATGAAAATAAAAAATATACGATCGTGTAAATGAATTTATAGTAGGCAGTTGGCAATTATAACGATTTTTAGCTGCCACTATTAATGTTGTTATTACATTTTTAAGGGTCTAAAGAAGTCGTTAATTTTTTTTAAAAATTCATTAATCCGAACAAATTTTTTATGACGTTTTAGTTGTAAAACTGATAAGCAAAAAACACTTGTTAAAAACGTCCTGTAGGAATCTTAAAAATTTCCCAATAAAGGTGATGATGAAATTTTTTTGTTGGAAATCAGTACTTCCAACTGTACAATTCCTCTTTGAGAAATTCCTTGATTTTTTAAACTACTCAGTACGGCCCTGACGCCGACAAAAAAATCATCTAAAAAACACGTGCAGTTTTTGTGATCTACTATGTTTTGATCACGCCCTCATCACGTGAAAATTTCTAATCGGCTAGAAACAATGGGTCCCGTGCAATTTACGAATCAGCTAAAAAACAGGTGCATTTATTATTCCTTCAGAACATTCCGAAATCGTCGCGCGCAATTGTAGCAACCAACTATACGGTCACGTGACAAGACAGTTACCAATAAAAAACGCTTAATTTAACGCGAGAAAAAGCCACGTTCGAACCTGCTTCCGGTTTCTCGTCCTCTTTCGCATATCATTAGCCGAGGAATGAACACCTCTAGCGGTCAGAGCACAGCTTTAAAACACCACGTGGTAAAATGCACATCAATATAATCAGAAAAAATAAATCAAATTCAAAGCTAACAACCAGTGAAATTATTCTAAAGATACAGGAGGCTTGAAACTGTAAGCTCCATGAATTAAAGTTATACAATATATTCTCGATGACAAGTGTGTTGTTTCATTAACTGTGATAACAAAATTCACGGCGATAAAAGGCAGTAAACCCTTCAGCCTATAGTAGGTAAAAAACAGATCGAGCCAGATTTACTGAGTTATCGAAGAATCCACCAACTACGCTGCAAAAGACGTCGTCGAATAGCAAAAGTGAGTCGAAACACCAGAGGTTCCGGTGGTGAAGCTGCCCACACCTCAGAGCACTGAAAAATATTCTGGTTATAAATACAAGAAGTAAATTTCTGACTAAAATTATACAAAAAATTAGGCTCGGTCTAACGATTCCCAATCGATGAGTATTTTCAGAATAATATCGCTTAACCAACCATTTAATTAAATAATTAAATAATTAAAACAATGGATATTGTGTATTTTGCTCTAATATACACATTTAGTAGGTACATAAAGTACCAGAGCGACTCGGGGATCACTCCGGGATACTGAGCGAAACGAAATACCACCAAATCCTCGGCATGGTTCCTGACATACTAGTCACAAAAATACACGTAGAAAGGTCCTTCAAAGTCCTCTTTTCGAAGAGAGATGAATGGGTAAGAGGAGCAATCCACTTCCCAAAGACTGAATAAGTATCGTGCACAAATGGCTCAAAACCCCAGATGGAGTTGAAGCCGGTGTTTTCATCAGGAAATATCTACCAGTCCTGGCAGGTATGCTGCAATCTTTCAGGCTGAAGTCTTCGCTATCGAATTGTGCGCAAGAGAGCTGACCAAGAGACCTCTAAGAAACAAAAACATTAGTATTTACAGTTTCGCAGACGTCAGCACACTTGTCTCAACTTTCACATCCTATCGATCACTTTCGGTAAATGATGCAAATAGACTCAGGCAGGAACAGGTTGATTCCATCAATAGAGATCTTGAAGCAATCGTCAAGTGGGGAAACAACAATCTTGTTCAGTTCAACGCCCAGAAAACACAAAGCGCCACGTTTTCCAAGAAAGTGAATTCCTCAAATCATTCCATCACAATGTACGAAAAAACCCTTGAATCAAGTCGCTTCATTTTGATTTTGGGAGTCACGGTGTCTAATAATATGTCTTGGCATGACTATGTTGCAAACATCGCAAGGCTGTGAAAAGCTAGAAAGTTTTATTCCTGATCAACTGTTGACGACGTACAAGGCTCAAATCTAATTCCTACTGGAGTATTGCTCGCACATTTGGGGTTCAGCACCAAGACATTCTCTTCGTCTTCTAGATTCCATTCAGAAAAGGGCCATTCGGCTGATAAACAGCTCAACTCTCACAGATACCTTTACCCACTAGAAAATAGAAGAAGAGTGCAGACCAGTCATTACTCTACAGATATTTCCATGGCAGATGCTCCAGAGAAATAAAAACTCTCGTACCACCACTGGCCACATTCGGCCGAAGAACTCGGCACGCTAATCAGTCTTACCCATTTACTCTCAAGATTGACACTACAAGAACCAATCTCCATCAAGAATCCTTATTTTACAGGGCTGCTACAGAATGGAACAAGCTTCCAAAATCAGTTTTTCCGGAGAACTATGACCTGCAACTTTTCAAAAAGCGGGTCCACAGTCACTTCCTTTCTATAATCCCTCCCCCTTCTAATAGTCGCAGTGTGGGCCGTTCGCGGCCCACAAGATAGGTCTACCCTTTTTGCGACTATTTTTAGTAAAAAAAAAAAAGTATAATCTCAGACAACCAGGCTGTTTTAAATGCGCTGAGCCCCAACAAGATAAACTCTAAACTTGTATAAAATTGCATCGAATCCCTGGAGTGCCACATTCAAAGACGTTTTTACCCAAACCCAACCAGCAGATTCTGAAATGGATTAGGCTTAACCTGCTTACAGGATACTGTCGTCTAAGACAGCGATTCCTAAAGTGGGTTCCGTGGAGAAGTCTAGGGCTCTACAATTTTTTTTATTTTTGGCATTTACCTATCATCAGAAATTAACATGCGATGCTAACGGTTCTGGATTACGAAGCATTTATAGATCTTCAAAGGTCATCCACATTAAAACATACATTTGAGTCTGTGCCTTTGAAAAAGTTTTGGGTTGGTGTTAGGAGTGAATACCCTGAAGAAGCTAAAAAGAATATCTTAACTTTGCTCCCTTTTTCACAATACATCATTGTGAAACAGGCTTTTCCGCTTTTACTTATACTTACATAAAACAAAATCCGGTCGAAATTGGATGCTAACCCAGGCATGCGCACTATGCATGTTGAACTAAACAGAAAAAAATGGTAAACTACCTGAATTTTGCAATTTGTAAACTATACTATTTTTAATACAGAATTTTAAGATCTTTTAAATAATATGATTATTGCATGTTAGGAATATTTGTATAAAAAATATGACAATATTTCATAAAAAGAACAAGTAAATGAATTTGTGTACTTGATGATATGGGATGTGCAAGCAGGATTTAGAAGAGCAAGGAAATGTATGGATCAGGTCTTTTCATTACGAGGTATAGTCGAAAAATTCTTGGCTAGAAGTCAGAAGGTCTATTGCGCTTTTATAGACTTGAAAAAGGCCTATGACAGAGTGGTGAGTAGTTAATTGTGGTCGACATTATCTAAGTATGGGGTGAGCGGTAGTTTAATACGAGCACTGGAATCATTTTACGAGGATTCCACTGCTTGTGTCAGGATAAACGAAACTTACACGAACTGGTTTAACATTGAAAAAGGTGTGAGACAGGGATGTGTGGCTTCGCCATGGCTGTTTAACTTATACATAGACGATTGTTTAAAAGATTTTAAAGTGCGTATGGATTGAAAATGAATGTTTTGATCGTCAAATGCCATCTTTATGCCGATGATCAAGTCATATTAGCGTCATCTGAAAACGAGTTGCAGGCGATGGTTAATGTTATGCATGTTGCCCTGAAAATAGAAGGGATGAAAATAAATGTAAGCAAAACAAAAGTTATGGTTTTTGACAGAGAAGAAAGCAAGACAAACTGTGAAGTTCTAATTAAGGGAGAAAGAGTGGAGTAAGTAAATGGGTTCAAAGTTTACGAGAGATGCAATGTATGACAGTGACATTGAGCGAAGGGTGTTGGCAGGAAAACAGATGAATGGGGCACTGCATAGCTTTATGAACAGCCAGAAAGTGTCAAAAAAGGCACGTTTGGCTGTGCATAGAGGTGTGTTAGTTCCTACACTTATGTATGGTAGTGAATGTTGGGTTTGGCAAAAGAAGCATAAAAATAGGATTAATGCTGCGGAGATGAGTAGTTTGAGAAGTATAGCCGGAGTGACTCGGTTGGATAAAGTAAAAAATAGTGAGATAAGAGAACGCTGTGGTGTAAAAAAAATGGAAGGAATGCTTAGATGGTTTGGATACGTAGAAAGGATGGATGAAGGAAGATTGACGAAACAAATTTATAGGGCGAGTGTGAATGGACAAGTCGGTAGAGGTCGACCTCTGCGAACATATCTCGATCAGATCAACATTGTTTTGAAGAAAGGCCAGGTCAAGAGTACCAACAACCGACGAGCATGCATGAGAGCCCTGATGAAAGTAGAGGAAGCAAAAGATGTGTGTAAGAGCCGTAGCAAGTGGAAGAAAGTGGTCTCTGCCTACCCCTACGGGAAAAAGGCGTGACTATATGTATGTAGGATTTGGAATTTTTTGATTTGGAATAGAATTTTAAAATTGTGTCAGTATTGAAAGAATAGCATTGAAGACGCTATAACAGTGAAAAATTATTGTTAGTGATAATCAAGCCTTGTTTATAACAAATGATTATTAATCATAATATTTAAAAAAAATATTTCAGTTGTTATAAAAAACTAAAAATAGCTCCCGCTTATGAAATGATAAGAAAAAGTTTGAAAGAACACGGTTGACATAAACAGAATATTGTAAATAATAATTGTAATTTGTTATAAAGAATTTGAAATCATTTTTTATAATAATCTTAATAATAATAATGATAACAAAAAAACATATGGTATTTTTTCATTCTTTTCACTGGGAAGTTAGTTGATATTTTTAGTCATTTTTGTGCTCAAGACCATAAACTCACCCTCGTGTAATGTCGTAACTAAGGGCGGTATTAACCTGTAGCAAAATGATAATGAGAAGAATCGCAAATGTGGAACCAGTACTCCAATCTTGGACTTATTTTAGCTTTCTACTGTAGATTTGTTATTATAATTGTTGCTGGTAGATTATTAGAATGTTATATTAAACATTTATATATCGAAAAATAATTAAATAATTAATTAATTGTTAAATACGGGTTCAATATTCCCTATCGCAATTTTCCTAATTTCTAAAAAATATTACAAAGCATGTTTCTGTAATAATTTTGTTTTATCTAGTTACATTAAATAAAGTAATTCTTGGAACAAATACCCTGATAACAATCTCTAATTAATCTTATTATCTGATGTTATAGTTTTGTGGCACGTCCATCGGGAATGACTTAATTAAGATACCAAAACTCACGAAAATAATTTCATATTTAGTAGGTAATCATCATGCAATTCACTAAATAATCACCCAATTACATTTTTCACATGATGTCTGACATTCAAAACGGAAGATTGGATGTTATTTATCATGCTTTATATTGTTAGGTTAATGATTATACCTCCCGTTGGTAATTTTTGTAATTATAAAGTGGACTGAGAATATGCCTTCATTACAACTGAAGAGAGACGAGATTTTACTCAAAACGGGCACACCTTTGTTTAGCAATTTTTTAAATACTCCATGTAAGTCACTTTAATACCATAATTTGGTATCACTAGAAATTTAAATTAAATGATTGGTACAGAAATTGTATTTTTTAACAAAAATCACGAGCGAATACTTACTACCTATTTTATTTCTAACAACAACAATGAGTTAAACGAGCAATATAATTTTCATCAATTATTATTAACACTAATGACACCAAATTAAAAAAAACTGTTGAATTATGACCCTCTCCCCCTCTACTTCTTCTTTTATGTCAAATATGCCTGTCTAGCACCCAATTTCTGGAATATTTAAAATAAAAATTAATCTATTGTAACCCCCAATTTCTCTGTATCTACCTTCCTAATGTTTTAGATACGATTGATTATGTAATACCAGCAATTAACTGCTATCCTTCATCTTTCTTCTTCTTCATCAGCTCTACAGCCTAGTACAGGCCAAGGCTTTCCCAATTAGGCTCCTCCAGGTAGGACGATTTGCAGCCAGACTTCTCCATCTTTGCACTCCCAATTCCTTCAAGTCCTTCTCCACACTGTCCAACCACCTTGTATTCGGTCTCCCTCTTCTCCTTGTACCCTCTATCTTTGAAAATGTCAATTTTTTAGCAGGGTCGGAATCTTCTCGTCGAAAAACATGTCCCAGCCATCTAATCCTGTAGGATTTGATAACTCTCAGTATGTCAGGTTCTTTGTACTTGTTATATACTTCATGGTTATAAAGACTTCTCCAAGTGTTATTTTCTTTGACTGCTCCAAAAATTGATCAAAGTATCTTCCTTTCAAAAATGAGTAGTCTATTTTCTTCCGTCTTATTTATTGCCCAAGTCTCGCTACCATAATGGATTATTGGTCTGATTAGGGTTTTGTATAATTTTACTTTGGTACTAATTGAGAGGAATTTTGATTTAAGTTGGTTCTTTAGACCAAAGTAACATCTATTTGCCATCAAGAGTCTGTTCCTAACTTCAATTTTAAGATCGTTTTTGCTGGTAACAAGCGTGCCCAAGTGTTTAAACTGTGTGACTCCTTCAAACGTATAGCTTCCAATACTAAGTGACTGCACATTATACATTTTAGAGCTTGCTACCATAAATTTTGTTTTTCCTTCATTAACTGCAAGGCCCATATCTTGAGCAGCATTTTCTAGGGCACTAAAAGTCTCAATCACATCCTGTTTTGTTCGTCCAACTATATCAATGTCATCTGCATAGGCCAGAAGTTGAATCGATCTTTGTAGAATGGTTCCTCTAGTATTAATTCTTGCATCTCTTATCACTTTTTCAAGCGCAATATTAAATAGTATGCAAGACAGGGAGTCTCCTTGTCTGAGACCTCTCTCTGTATAGAAAGCTTCTGATACGTCAGACATGACAACTCTACATTTAACACTTCGTAATGTCATTTTGACAAGATTTATAAGTTTGTCAGGTATTCCGAATTCATACATCGATTCAAACAGCCTAGTTCTGTTAATACAATCATAAGCCGACTTGAAGTCGACAAACAGATGGTAAGTATCAATTCCATACTCCCTTGTTTTTTCAAGCATTTGTCTAAGCGAGTGTATCTGGTAAACTGTAGATTTTCCCTCCAAAAAACCACATTGGTATTTACCTATAATTTTTGAAACATAGGGAAGAAGTCTACGAAACAGAATGTTTGAAAAGATCTTAAAAGCCACATTCAAAAGTGTAATTCCACGATAATTGAGACAGTCCAACTTGTCTCCTTTTTTGTGGATGGTGACAATCGAACCCTCTTCCCATTCAATGGGCATCCGTTCTTGGTTCCACACATCGCCAATGATCTTTAAAAGCTCATTGTTCAATTCCGGTGCATTTACACTAAAAAGTTCAGCCTTAATGCCATCTGGGCCAGGAGCTCTATTTCTAATCAATTTTCTAAGAGTATACTCCAATTCACCCAATGTAGGTACATTAGTATCTTGCATTTGTAAATAAGAATCAGTTACTTCAACATCAGTTTCTTCAGATGGGTCATCGCTGCCAAACAGCACTTCTTTAAAATGTTCCCTCCATCTATTCATTGTTTCTGTGTTGTTGCATGTTAGTTCACCATTTTTCTTTCTGAGAGTCATTGTTCGAGAATTAAAATCCTTTCTAATGTCATTCACCAATTGGTAAAATTTACGTGCTTCTCTTTGGGTCTTCAAATTCTCGATTTCCCTGTATTTCTCTTCCATGTAAATTCTTTTCTTCCTTCTATGCATCTTCTTCTCTTCTTTTCTCAACTCCCTATATTTTTCCACTGAATTTCGAGTAGAGTGTCTGTCAATCATTATTTTGTATGCTTGATTTTTTCTCTTAGACATTTCCTCACATTCTGCGTCATACCAACCATTTTCTCTTTTACTTTGCTTAAGTTCTGGTATAGCTTTATTTGCAGCATTGTTGATGACAGTAGCAACATCCTTCCAATGATGCTCTTCAGCCTGAGCATAATCCCTGTTAGTAAAGCCTTCTTTTAGGCAATTCTTATATTTTTCGATGATTTCAGGCTTTTTTAGATCATTACAATCCAACCTTTCAACCTCCTGGTGCCTGCTTTTTGTAAACACCCTGCTAATCTTTGCTCTTACTTTAGACATCACTAAAAAATGGTCAGAGTCTATATTTGCACCCCTATAACTGCGAACATCTATTAGACTGCTTCGGTGTCTTTTGTCAATCAAAATATGGTCTATCTGATTCAATGTCAAACCATCCGGTGACCTCCATGTGAACTTGTGTACATTTTTATGAGGAAAGATAGTTCCACCTATAACTAGATCAGTAGCCGAAGCAAAATCTGCTAATCTTGTTCCATTATCGTTGAAGTCGCTATGAAGGCTTTGGTTTCCAATAATCTCTTTTAAATTACGGTCTTTACCAACCTTAGCATTAAAATCTACAATGACTAATTTAATGTCATTTGATGCCTGCCTAGCACCCAATTTCTGGAATATTTAAAATAAAAATTAATCTATTGTAACCCCCAATTTATCTGTATCTACCTTCTTAATGTTTTAGATACGATTGATTATGTAATACCAGCAAATAACTGCTACCCTTCATCTTTACTCATGCAATAATTTTGGCTGCTTGTTCTGGTGACAAATTATTCATATTTTATCCTAATGTACTTGTTTAATCATACCATCATTCGAGCTGAACGTGCTTGCTCAGAGATGTCGAGATACGTCGGTTGACTTGTATGCTTCTTTCGTACATTTTCGAATGGCATTTGATCGAGTCAAGCATAATGTGCTTATAGAAGTCTTAAATTGGATAGGAAGGATGTTCGCATAATCGCAAATTTATATTGGAATCAAACGGTGTTAGGCAAGGATGTATTTTATCGCCATTTCTATTTAATGTCTACTTGGAAAGAATATTCAGGTAGGCAATCTCTGAAGGAATGGAGGGCATTTTAGTAAATGGTAAAGTCATAAACAATTTGCGATATGCGGATGACACGGTACTTCTGGCCTCCAATGTGCAATAGTAGGTCTCGATCCTAATATCAAGAAAACCAAAGTTCTGGTAATAAGCAATTAGCATGATACAACAGCTGTAAATCGGTTTTGATTGAATTTGACTAAAAAATAATGTGTGGTTGACAATCCTGTGCCACGTCTTTTTCGTTCTCTATAGAGTACTCTGCCAGCGGTCTCTCTACTGGCAAATTATGCCCGAGCTCAGCCGTAGAGGGTAGAAGAAAAAAAATATATAAAAGTGAGCCGCGCCACCGGCTTAGACGGTTCAAGCCGGAAACCCCTAGGTCTTATAGGCACTAGCAGAGCCACACGATAAACAACTGAGATTATGGTGAACTAAATAAATAAAATTATAGCTAAAATATATTAGATACTTTACTCCTACAATAAATCAAAGTACACAGTTCAATAATAAAATTATAACAAATATAGTCAAAATTAACAGCCAACAATAAATCAAAGTACACAGTTCAATAATAAACTTATAACAAATATAGTCAAAATCAACAGCTAACAATAAATCAAAAATCCAAAGTTTACGATTCCATAAAATAACCAAAACAAAAGTAAGAGTAACAAACTTTACCAAGTTACCAAAAAAAACATATACAAGTCAACTTTTTAATAATACTTAATCAAACGTTCACATAAGGCTGCTAATTTACTCATGTTTTTACCATTTACATAAAGATTTACACTGTTAAAACAATCGAGCTTATTTAAAAATATTTCTTTTTACAATGGCTGTCCTTCAAAATATCAATATTGTAGGATATTTACAAATAAGTATGAAGAAAACATTTTTACTTGGACACAAAGAACTATTGAGAAGATTACTTTAATCAAAGTTCAGCCTTGACATATTATCCAAAAACAAATCACGTCGTTTAAATATTCTAAAATAAATCACTTGTAACCTTTGGGTATACGAATTCACTACTCCTGTGGCCGGTTTGATTATGGAACGGCACCTGCTAATTAACAATGGCTTCCCTCAAATAAATCCCGCATGCGGTTATTTTAACTCGACACCAAAATCCAAAATATCAACAACAAAGGTAAGATAGAATGGTCAAGTTAAAAATTAAATGGTTTTTCTTCAAAATCCAATTAAGATGGCCCAAATACAGCCAGATATGAAAGAAAAACCGTAGAGGTTCTGGACACTTGCCAATATCACACCGTCCCAAAAATTCTCACCACCCACTCCCAAGACTGCCACCAAACGACTGACTACTTCACAGGCCGGATATCAAGAAAAATGACACGGAACCGACGTCAACCAACAATATTCGCAAATCTATGTTCCACACTCAGAATCGCGCTCGTCCGTGTTGATAGCCAGCCTCATCCACACAGAAATGCAAACCAAACAATAATATAACCGACAACACACAACAATCGAGGCCAAAAACCAAAGCAAAATCTAATAACGAAAACCCCCAACTCAATCTCCAGTGACCACAGCCATTAACAATCGAATCCTATCACAACAAGGTATGCAACACTATTTACAACGAATGATATATTTAAATTACAACAAAATACGGTACTCGACACTATTTACGAGTTCCTGAGGAATACAAAACTATCAGAGACCCAATTATAATGGAACTGTAGAAGGGAAAAAATAGGCACGTTATACCTGTCAGTGTCAAACATTTTCGAAATGCCTTGTTAACTGAAAAAGTTTAAAAAATAGCCAGAATACGTGCATTGGCAAATTTTACCGGAAAGAGTAAAATCACAATTTCAAGAATTAAGCAACGTTTCCGTCCCTGAACAAGATGATGCATTTCTAGGAAATCTAAGGGCAAATCCTTTTGAAACTGCAAGAAATGCTGTAATTGAGACAGGATTACCTGGATCCCAACCTACCGCTAGCAGCAGAGTCAAAGAATCTGACTTAAGAAACCGCGTAGCTGCGAAAAAATGATGCTCACAGAAGAACGGACACATTCTCGTTTACTTTTCGCCCTAAATTATAACTACCGCGACCATCAGATTTGAAACACGGTAGTGTTCACTGATGAAAAGGTTTTTCAGTCAAAATTTAATGAATAAATTCGTGTCCACCGACCAGACACTACACGATTCTAAGAACGCTACACTAGCGATCTTGCTTTCAGACCTGGGCGATTTTCAGTAAATGTATGGGGTTGTATAAGTGCTCATGGACTTGGACTTATACGTCTTTCAGCATGATAACTGCTCGGTCCATACCGCAAATGCTGTGAGGGAATGGTTGCATCGTAATAATATTGAAGTCTTGCCATGGCCCGCTTACAGTCCCGATATTTATCCCATAGAGAATGTTTGGGGTCTAATTTTAAAAGAAATATATAAAAGAAATTTTAGACCAAACAATTCTAATTAATTATGGGAAGTTATTCACGAGTGCTGGAAATAGCTTAATCCAAATGTTATAGTGAATTTAATTAAATCAATTCCAGACAGATTGGTTCAAATTTTTGAAAAACATGGTCATATGACCAAATATTAAATTTTTGTAATTTTATTATCAATCATTTATTAAATTACAATTCAATATTAATTAGTTTTATGTTTTTATTATTGTTATTGGTTACGTTAAGTTTAAAAATTTGCGTTGTAGAAACATTCTAATACATTTAAATCATTTATCACGTTTAATATGTTTTTGTTTTGTCTGTATGCTAAGATATTGATTAAAAGAGTGACGAATGAAACTGAAAAGATGATATGGGATGTGCAAGCAGGATTTAGAAGAGCAAGGAAATGTATGGATCAGGTCTTTTCATTACGAGGTACAGTCGAAAAATTCTTGGCTAGAAGTCAGAAGGTCTATTGCGCTTTTATACACTTGAAAAAGGCCTATGACAGAGTAGTGAGGAGTGAATTGTGGTCGACATTATCTAAGTATGGGGTGAGCGGTAGTTTAATACGAGCACTGGAATCACTTTACGAGGATTCCATTGCTTGTGTCAGGATAAACGGAGCTTACACGGACTGGTTTAACATTGAAAAAGGTGTGAGACAGGGATTTGTGGCTTTGCCATGGCTGTTTAACTTATACATAGACGATTGTTTAAAAGATTTTAAAGAGAGTGCGTATGGATTGAAAATGAATGTTTTGATCGTCAAATGCCATCTTTACGCCGATGATCAAGTCATATTAGCGTCATCTGAAAAGGAGTTGCAGGCGATGGTTAATGTTATGCATGTTGCCCTGAAAATAGAAGGGATGAAAATAAATGTAAGCAAAACAAAAGTAATGGTTTTTGACAGAGAAGAAAGCAAGACAAACTGTGAAGTTCTGATTAAGGGAGAAAGAGTGGAGTAAGTAAATGGGTTCAAAGTTTACGAGAGATGCAATGTATGACAGTGACATTGAGCGAAGGGTGTTGGCAGGAAAACAGATGAATGGGGCACTGCATAGCTTTATGAACAGCCAGAAAGTGTCAAAAAAGGCACGTTTGGCTATGCATAGAGGAGTGTTGGTTTCTACACTTATGTATGGTAGTGAATGTTGGGTTTGCAGAAGAAGCATGAAAATATGATTAATGCTGTGGAGATGAGTAGTATGAGAAGTATAGCCAGAGTGACGGTTGGATAAAGTAAAGAATAGTGAGATAAGAGAACGATGTGGTGTAAAAGAAGATGTAGTTATAGTTCTTACGAAGTCAGTTGGACAATTATAAAAACAATATTTCATCCGGCGGCTGGCCGAACTTTGTTGTTGCATAGGCGTCACAACAGATATTTTAATAGTAGTTTTACTGCATTATTGGGTTAACAATGTTCTCAATAAAGTATATATTTTGAAATGTATTTTTATGAATATAAGGGGTTTTGGATATACCTATTTAAATTCAAAACTTATTTAATTGGGTTCGTAGATTGACTTGTATTTTAAAATTCATTTTAAAATTTTTTCAAAAACTTTAAGTAAGTATTGTTTTGACTTACGTGATAAGGTGACCACCCTAAACGGAACACTATTATACACTAGTCACTATCGAAACACTCATCAGTACTTGAGTCTTCTTGGGTATTTATCACTATCGGTTCGATTTGTGTCTAAACATAATATTGTTTTTCTTTTTCTTTGACGTGGTATACACAATTTGTACATAAGTCAGTTTCGGCGATTTCATCAATTACTTTTCTTATATTTGTTAAAATAAAATTGCATTATTGAGGAGGTTGATTACACTTTCGTAATTTGTTTTTTAAAGCAGCACAGATCACTTCAATAGGGTTGAAAACTCAATATTATGGAAGCAAACGCAAAACTGTATAACCGTAAGATTCAAAGATTGTCTATGACAATTCTTTCTTAAAATTTTGTTGTTTCACTAGTCCAACAGTTTTTTTTGTGCAGTTTTTAAATGTATTTCCATGTTACTAACTAAATAACAGATACTCCAATAAAATAGAAAACAAGATAAAAGGTATGTAAAAAACGGAAAAATATGTATTTATAACAACACGGCACTGGTAAATAGTTATGTAAACACTGATTTGTTTTTTGCCGGCATCGACTTTTGCGGTGAGAAAACTGCCGATAAAATTTGGCCAATTAGGGTTAAGTTCTATCCAATAAGATGCATAGAATCACAAAAGATTTGCCGACAGTCCATGTGAACAATACCGGGAGTAATCAATTACAAACGGTTCAGTTTAGCTTAATGCTCGACGTGGCATTATTGACCGTACCCCGATTTTTGCGTTGTCCAACTTAGTTCGTATAGAGTATGCTTAAACATCTAAATATAAAAACACTGAAATCCTATGCATCATCAAACGGAGAAAATTAAAATAGTTCGGTCATGTAATGAAGGGTGCGAAATACCGACTACTGCAGAACTTCATGCAGGGTAAAATTGCTGGCCAGGTAGACGCAAAACATTATGGCTGAAGAATTTACGCGATTGGTGTGGCGTAAACCCGAGCACACTCTTCAGGATGGGGATCAATAAAATTCAAGTAACTGTATTGGTGACCAAAATTCTGGGAGGACATGGTATATGAAGAAGAAAAATCAACAAATTTCCACGTCAACCGACTTTTAAACAGAACATTTATCGCATTGTTTTTTGTGTTTTTATTCGACAAAAAATGTCAAAATTTAGGTTTTTGACAAGTAAAGCAGAC
This sequence comes from Agelastica alni, assembly GCA_950111635.1. Taxonomy (NCBI): domain Eukaryota; kingdom Metazoa; phylum Arthropoda; class Insecta; order Coleoptera; family Chrysomelidae; genus Agelastica; species Agelastica alni. Next base: position 36,113,063 of record OX467713.1, read on the forward strand.
CATGCACGTAAATTAAAATTGTTTGTTAAAAGTGGTTTCACGATTTTAAACTTTTTATAATTTTCAAAATTATGCGTTACAAACAGTGGCGTACCGAGGGGAGTCAGATGGGCGGGCCGACCCAGGCGCCACCATTAGGAGGGCGGCAAAATTTCCCCTTTTTGTACTCTTTAAGTGTAACAGTATGGTTTTGAAATAAAATTTTTTCGCTCAGTTCTTTCATATGATTACTTTTTTTCTCGCCAACACCAACATTATTATTTTTATGACGTCAAAGGAGAGGCAAATGATGATTTCGCCCCAGGCGACAATGGCCCACGCTACGCCATTGGTTACAAATACGGGCAAAGTGTATATTTTTATTTAGAAAATAATCGGATATTATCCAGTCTACTTTTGTTGGTAAATAGTAACAAAAAGTAAATTTTAATCAAGTACCACTTAAAGTTAATCGAAAATCGCACATAATTGCCAATTTAAAGTTGCTGCTTTAAATTCGAGGTAGATTATTATTTAGTATAATATTATGACGAAATAACCTGTTGGGAAGACTATTAATATCTAGTGACACAATGCGAGGAAATAGAATTACTAGAGGAAATTTGACGGCTTCCACATGCATAAAAAGATAAAGGAGATGGCTGGTTGCAACAAAATCAAAACTGCTAGTAGCATAATTAAGGATACAAACGGTCGTATAATTACTGACGTGGAAGACAAGTTAAAGAGGTGGAAAATATACCTCTTGGAACTATTCTACGACGAAAGACCTCCAAGGCCGGTCTTAGAATCAAGCAAAGTACACCTAAAAATATTAAGATCAGAAATAGAAACTATGAAACCCGGCAAAGCTGCTAGTCCGGATCAAATACCCATAGAACTTGTCAAACTCTTTGATGACGATGTGATAGATATTCTTCTGGACCTCTTTAACAACATTTATGATAGTGGAGAAATCCCTAAGCAATGGCTGACATCTACTTTTGTACTTATACCTAAGAAACCAAAACCAAAAGAATGCTCAGACTACCGGACCATTGCACTCATGAGTCACACCTTAAAGCTGTTTTTAAAGATCATGCATAAAAGAATATACAGAAAACTTGAGGAGGACATGAGCAACACGCAGTTTGGATTCCGCGAAGGATTTGGAACAAGAGAGGCGCTCTTTGGGATAAACGTTCTTTTTCAGCGCTGTGTCGATATGAACCAAGATGTGTTTGCATGTTACATCGATTTTGAGAAAGCTTTTGACAAAGTGAAACATGATAAGTTACATCAGCTACTCGTCAGTAAAAACATTGATCTGGACGATGTGAGAATAATTAGCAATCTATACTGGGGCCAAAGAGCGAATACAAAGGTAGAAAACGAGCCAAAAGAGGAAATGAAAATCCGCAGGAACTTGTGGGTTTGCTGGATCAGGATATAAGTTTGTCAAAGTTGGCACGACATTATTTTGGAGCAGTTCTAAATATTTATCTCCATTCAAGTTGCCATCAATGAAAAAGGGACCTACGATATGATTTCCAACAATTCCTGCCCAAACATTAACTTTTTCAGGATATTGCGTATGTTCCTCTCTCATCATGCAGACAGACAACAAGTTGCTAAGGCTATGAGTTTTATACGAAAATAAACAAAACTGTTTTTGTATTTTTTTTATTTCATATCAGTAAAAAGGAACGCATTAATGGTTTTTGCTTATTTTCTCAATATTAAGAGCTAAATGGGAAATAAGTATTGAGTGTAATGTAAAAAATTTGTGAAATAAAATAATTTTCTTTTTTTAATGTTAATTTTTGTAATACATCTGAAAACACTTAATATTTCCGAAATAGTTAAAGATGGGTATGGGACATTGTACATGAATTATGTCTAGAATTTTCTGAAGAATCCAAAAAATAAATAATATACAGTGGGTTGTATTTAAAATAAGAAAGTTGGTATCGGCCACTGTCACATGACACACCCTATATAATTATTTTTTTTTGAAAAAAAAGCGCATCTAAAAATACAAATCGACGTGTCCAAGCGTTTTTTCCAACACGCTCTCATTTATTCGTTATCGAATTTATTCCATTTGGCTGTTCCACACTGTATGCCTACGACGAGCATTGAATTACATCTGATAGTATAGATGTCGTGACTGGCGCTTTACTTGTAGTTTTTTATGTATACTTGGTAAGAGTTGAAATTGTTGATTTGTCTCTTCGAACGGCAAACATAATTGTGTTAAGACCTATGCTGACAAAGGGAAACACCCCTAAACCGGTCCATAGGTGGTCACTGCAAATGGATAAATTTAATAATTCTTTCTTTTATTTTACAAGCACCTGCATACCACCCGAAATGGGATTATGCACGATTATATATCAGATGTAATTCAATGCTCGTCGTAAGCATATAGCCAGGAGTGTAGTTGTTTTCTGATGGATAATCGACCCACATATACCTATAGTATAGGTTAACATGCAGCGAAATTAACTGGTACTTTAAAAATCAGTTTTATACATTTTTATATTTATTTTCACTGTCAAGAATTTTTAAAGTTTTCTATAATAGTACCTATTATAGTTTTCTATAATTTTTAGATTTTCTTGTTATTTGTTTTGCAATAGTAATTTAAAATGGATTATTATACAGTTAATGAGAAAGAAATGTTTGTACCATGGTTTTACTCTAGTAATTCAATAAGAAGTATCTGAGACTTTTTACCCAAATCGCCAGATTCCATCTTTCGGAACTATAGGAAGAATTATTGAGCTATTTAAATCTACAGGAAGTATAAATAAACCTTGTAATACCAGATTGTTGTTCCTCACAGAGGAAAACAACTCGATTTGGATTTAGGGATACATGTTCTGGAGGATAAAAATAAAAGTCTAAAGAAGATTGGTCGTAGTTAAGGTGTCTCGCATTCGTATAGAATTGTGCATAGAACTTTGAAAAAACAAACTCCACCATTTAAATCTTTTAAGTGCATTAAACAGCACGAAATTTTTGAAAATGATAACTTTATCAGGATGGAATTTTGTAAAAAATTAGTTGATTTAGCCAAACACGATAGAAATTTTTGGAACGAAGTTCCGTATCGCACGCTACGGGTTTGGCGGATGGAGGCTAGACGTAAGAAAATTTTTCCGTCTCAAAACACGAAACAGCAGTTGCAAAAATAAAACGCATGCGCGTTTTGTTGAAGAGGAGTGGAGACGCGTAGCATAGAAATACTTTGCAACGTGCCGTCTACTTGTGTAGTTCACGTGTTTGTCAAAATGACAATTGCAAAAATAGCGCGCATGCGCGTTATGTTGTACAGGAGAGGAGACGCGTAGCATAGAAATACTTAGCAACGTGACGTCTATTTGTGTAGTCCACGTGTTTGTCAAAATGACAATTGCAAAAATAGCGCGCATGCGCGTTATGTTGTACAGGAGAGGAGACGAGTAGCATAGAAATACTTAGCAACGTGACGTCTATTTGTGTTTGTCAAAGATATTTAAAATATAATACGTTTATAAATAATAATATACTAGGAACTGAGTTGAGTGTTCCACGACACTCACGCATTTTTTTAAATTGTGTTTTATTTTCATTTTTAACTCACGGTATTCGCAATGTACAAAACTCTCGTTACTGGAGTACCGAAAACTTCCATTTATCAGTGAAGAATAAAAGTTAATATCGCACTTCTGTGAAAGTTTGGGATGGTTTACTAGGTAATAGAATCATTTTTTATTGATAGCACGCAAACTAGGGAGCGTTACCTTCAGTTGTTTCAAGAAGAAACTGGACCAGCTATGTTAGATTTTGTAACGTGCCTTTTTTTCCCTTCTACAGTTCCATTATAATTGGGTCTCTGATAGTTTTGTATTCCTCAGGTACTCGTAAATAGTGTCGCGTACCGTATTTTGTTGTAACTTAAATATATCATTCGTTGTAAATAGTGTTGCATACCTTGTTGTGATAGAATTCGATTGTTAATGGCTGTGGCATTTTTGTTAATCGCTGGAGATTGAGTGGGGGTTTTCGTTATTAGATTTTGCCTTGGTTTTTGGCCTCGATTGTGTATTGTCGGTTATATTATTGTTTGGTTTGCATTTCTGTGTGGATGGGGCTGGCTATCAACACGGACAAGCGCGATTCTTGGTGTGGAGCATGAACTTGCGAATATTGTTGGTTGACGTCGGTTCCGGGTCACTTCTTGATATCCGGCTGGGGAAGTAGTAGCTAGTCGTTTGGTGGCAGTCTTGGGAGTGGTGTGGTGAGAATTTTTGGGACGGTGTGATATTGGCAAGTGTGCAGAACCTCTACGGTTTTTCTTTCATATCTGGCTGTATTTGGGCCATCTTAATTGGATTTTGAAGAAAAACCATTTAATTTTTAACTTGACCATTCTATCTTACCTTCGTTGTTGATATTTTGGATTTTGGTGTCGAGTTAAAATAACCGCATGCGGGATTTATTTGAGGGAAGCCATTGTTAATTAGCAGGTGCCGTTCCATAACCAAACCGGCCACAGGAGTAGTGAATTCGTATACCCAAAGGTTACAAGTGATTTATTTTTAAATATTTAACGACGTGACTTATTTTTGACACCACGATTAAGTTTTGTTTTAATTTATTAATATAGTACATTGTTGGAAACTATTTATTGCATTAGATAATATGCCAAAACTGAGTACTTTGATTTATTGTTGGCTGTTGATTTTGACTATATTTGTTATAATGTTATTATTGAACTGAGTACTTCGATTTATTGTTGGCTGTTGATTTTGACTATATTTGTTATAATGTTATTATTGAACTGAGTACTTCGATTTATTGTTGGCTGTTGATTTTGACTATATTTGTTATAATTTTGCTATTGAGCTGTGTACTTTGATTTATTGTAGGAGTAAAGTATCCAATATATTTTTGCTATAATTTCATTTATTTGGTTCACCATAATCTTAGTTGTTTATCGTGTGGCTCTGCTAGTGCCTATAAGACCTAGGGGTTTCCGGCTTGAACCGTCTAAGTCGGTGGCGCGGCTCACTTTTATTTTCTTTTTTTCTTCTACCCTCTACGGCTGAGCTCGGGCATAATTTGCCAGTAGAGAGACCGCTGGCAGAGTACTCTATAGAGAACGAAAAAGACGTGGCAATTTATAACCTTGACTTAAGGTTATAATCAAAGATTTCATTTTCCAAGTCCTAGAGAATGAAAGAAGGTATTAACGCGACGAATAGTTTAATTGTGCATAATTTTTGGAGTTACATTTTCCGATCATTAGATAGGTCGTGATGATATTATAAACTGGCCTACACGATCACCGGATTTAAATTCGTGTGATTTCTTTCTATGGAGCTATTTGAAGGATAAACTTTACAATACTGATCATTTATTTGCAAGTTTGAAAATATGTATATGTTAGCAAACATGAGGCGATAATTTTATGATCGATTAGCATTTTGCTTAGCTGCCAATGGAGATGTATTCGAACGATTCCATCGTGTATAATGTTATTTACATAGAGCTGGTTTCCCGAACACCTTGTATTACTATTAAGTACTTTTTTTCTTTTAGGAATGAGACCCTAACAAACAGGTGGGATTAAAAAAACTTAACCCAGGTCAGTTGAAGTGCTAATGACTTTTTAAACAGTGTGGGTAATGAGGATGCTAAAATTACTTGAATGATACAGAGACAAATAATTATAGTTTACTACTTTCAGTTTTTTATTAGAAAAAGGTTTAAAAAAAAATTCAATATCAAATTAATCACTGTTTAAGTGTTCAGAATACCTGCACGTGTATACTCATCATTTGTTTATCTTTGATGAATTGAATAAATTATACGAGGGTTTTAAGGAAAATACTTTCAGAAATCATTCTTGGTCTATTATATAAAAAAAAACAAGTTATAAGAAAACTTCAAATTTGTTATCTTAACTTAATTATTACAAAATATTTATGAAAGAGTTGTTTTGACAGAATTAAAAGAAATGTTTTTAATACAGATGCTGATATAGAATGTTTTTGTGTGCATTCAATGTTGTAACTCATTCCGTTTCGAGGATTTACAACCGTGACTAGAGTCTTCAAAAATCAGTAAAAACAGTGCAAAACCGTAACTCAGTACAGTTGCATTCTTGCAGATGCGCCATACACATACTGCAGATTGCTTGTAAATGAGGCAATCGATTATAAAATTGTGTCCTGTATGATATACACCGCCATTCGACGACATGTCCACGCGATTTTTAGTAAATATATGCTTCTAGATTGAAATTTTAATGACTTCCTTTCCTTGCATGACTTGAGTATTATATACAGTACGTATCGAAATGCCACACACAACGTTATTGCTATCGGTTTTGCAATGATAAATACGAACTAATGATATTAATATCAATTTGTAAGAAAGACATGAAGACACCAAAAAGTTTTCCAGAAAAATTTTTATTGGAAAAATGTTTATTTTATTGGTTTTGTCCAACCTCTCTTTTTCTCTCTCTCTCTCTCTTTCTCTCTCTGTAGTTTACAACCGGGGTGGGTCTTCGCTGACATTACAATTTGCCTCCACCTCATAAGTTCTTCTGGTCGTTAGACATTTAGGGTCCGTAAGTCCGCTGCAATATTATCTTTCCAACGCATCCTTGACCTTCCCAGCGGCCGTTTTCCTACCGGGGTCTCTTCCCACACCAGTTTTACGACACGTTGGTCTTGTCTCTTCACATGTCCGGCCCATCCCAATCTCTCTGCTTTTTTTATTTTTACTATATCTGGTTGGTTATATAGTTCTTGCACTTCCCTGTTAATTCTTATTCTGTATTGTTGTGTGGCGTTGTCCTTCATTGGTCCATATATCCTTCTAAGAATTCTTCGTTCTGCAATTTTTATTCGGTTCCCATTTTGTTTTGTCATCGTTCATGTTTCACATGCTTATGTCATTATAGGTCTTATAATTGCATGATAAATTGTTACTTTCGTACGGCGGGTTACATTTTTCGATTTTACATATCGAATGCTGCGGAGATGAGTAGTCTGGGAAGTATAGCCGAAATGACTAGGTTGGATAAAGTAAAAAATAGTGAGATAAGAGAACGCTGTGGTGTAAAAGAAGATGTGGTTACAAAGATAGATAAAGGAATGCTTAGATGGTTTCGACACGTAGAATGGATGGATGAAGGAAGATTGACGAAACAAATTTATAAGGCGAGTGTGAATGGACAAGTCGGTAGAGGTCGACCTCTGCGAACATCGATCTCGATCAGATCAACATTGTTTTGAAGAAAGGCCAAGTCAAGAGTACCAACAACCGACGAGCATGTATGAGAGCACTGATGAAAGTAGAGGAAGCAAAAGATGTATGTAAGAACCGTAGCAAGTGGAAGGAAGTGGTCTCTGTCTACCCCTATGTGAAAAAGGCGTGACTTTATGTATATATGTATATTTACAAAATGCCACATAATCTTTTACCGTCATATTTTAACAAATTTGTAATTTTCAATAATCAAATACATCAATATAATACTAGAATAAGAAATAATTTATGTGTAAATAATCAAACTAAAACATTTAATACAAAAAACACTAACTTTTAAAGGATTCATTTATTATAACAGTCCACCTGAAAATATAAAATCTTCTACAAGCCTTATTTTATCAAACCATTTAATTAATAATTAAGATATCAAATTATTATGTAGAATATAGAATATTATATGTAATTTTAATATTTTAGTACCTAAAAACAAATACTTAATAGTTTTGCTTTGTAGATTTGTATATATTTTTACCTTATTCATGTTAGTATTTAATATTTATACTTGTATATTAGGTTGTACCAACTTTAATCTTTATCTATTATTTTTAGAAAAGAAATTGTTTGATCTCTTGCATGCGTCGTAGTCTTTCCTGATGGGTCCGTGCAAAGCGGTGCTAAAAGTTTCATACTTGGTGATTTCACCGGTTTCTAGCGACGTAGACAATGTCGATGAAGTGGGGACAGTTCAAATTGGAGTCGAGTAATTAATTACTTGATATCTCAGTGGCGTACCATTTTTCTCTAAAAAAATTGAGATCATTACCCGTATGCGCGCCAATGCCAATGCGCAATAACTACCTCTTAAAATCCACCAAATTTCATTCGTATATCTCGACCGGTTTTAGAGCAATAAATAAATCGTCAGTTTTTAAGAAAAACTTTAACACCCCGTATCTCTGTAAACGAAGCATTTGAGGACAAAAATTTATGTAGCATAATGTTACATATCGGCCCTGTTATTTATCGGCGTCCGAGTATCGACCACAACTAGGGTGCATATTAATGAAGCCCTTTGTCGGCCTCCGTCTAGTAAATACTCGCTACTTCAACATGATTCTGTCGCTTTCGCGAAAAAGGTCGAATTATGATTTAGAGGTATAAAAATCACCGAACCCAAGAAAGAAGTAAATTTCGTAACAATATGTTGTGGTCGTAGTGTGTTTTTAAATAAATTCGTTTCAGTGGGCAATAATTATACCAGACTCCAAGGAAAGTGAATCTAGAAAGCTCAATTTTCAAGGTAAATTCACTGCCATTTACCAAATTGAAATTTGATAGCTAATACATTCAAAAAGTCAAAAATCTTATAAATGCGAATAAAAAAGAAAATAATGATCTCAGGTTTTTAAGACGATATGACATTAAAGTAAACGGTATTACAAAACTAATACACCCTGTCACAGACCAAGAAAGGATAAGGCATTATGTTTTTGATGAAGAGCTGTTTGGAGTTCTTAATCAAGAGCACATACCCACTGGACATGGAGGAAGAGATACTATTATGGAGCAATTGACCTTTTCCATACTTTTTTTATACTTTTTATACTAGATATAGTGAATTCTGACTAGTAAATGTTGATTCAAATTCATCACTTTTCGCTTTTAATCAACTTTTACTGCAAATGCGAAATATTGCCGATCGGCTAGTGTTATTATATAAATCAATCTTACAAATACTTGTAAAGAATTACGTGTAATTGTAAACAATTTTTATGTATGTATATAATTTATTTTATTCGAATTTAATTTTAAATTATCCAATTTGCCAGGCTGCAATGTGCAAAAATAATATGAAATTTACTAATTTATTTAATGCAAGCCCAGCGAACGTAATGAATAATTTCAAATATGAAAATTGCCACTTTTTATTCATCACGTGTCAAGTAGCAATTAATTTAATGAATTTTCGGTTCTTAGTACGACCTATAGGTATATAATATTGCACAGCTTTAAAAGAAACTGATAAATTGGTTTGAAAACGATGTAATTTTTAAACTTTCTTCCTGGAGGCAATTTATTATTTAAAAGCTGTAAAGTCGATTTCGTACTTTAACGATGGGATGGAAATAAAAAGTTTCGAGTTTAAACTTGTACATGTAAGGATAGTAAAACTTTTTAAATATATTTACTGCAACATGGCCTTAAAATATTGGAGCCTTCTTTGAAAGGGTGACTCTTGGGGGAGAGACAGTCAAGATGACAGTAGAAAAAGGTTTTCCCCAAGGGGGAGTTCTATCGCCTTTGCTGTGGTCACTGGTTGTAGACAACCTGATAGTTAAGCTACATGACTCTGGTTTCACGACTTAAGATTATACCGATGACCTGGTCGTCCCCATTAGGGGCAGACATACCGAAGTAATCTTTAATCGCATGCAAGTTGCCCTAAACACAATCAGGAGCTGGTGCGCAAAGGAAGGACTTAATATCAATCCTAACAAAACAATGCTGGTTCCATTCACCAAGAGGCGAAAGTACGAACTTAAAGCCCCAACTCTGAATGGAATCCAGCTCACTTTTTCCAAGGAAGTTAAATATTCGGGCGTAATAATCGACCAAAAACTGACATGGAACAGCCAACTCAAACACATTCTTTCCAGAGCTATAGCGGCAAGCTGGACATGCCGCAGAGTCTTTGGTAAGACATGGGGTCTGAAACCAAAAATGATCTACTGGTCATACCAAACTATCAATTAACCCATGGTCACCTATGCCACATTGATATGGTGGCCAAAGATGCAACAAATTTTGGCACAAGTCGAGCTGCAGAAAGTGCAGCGGCTAGCTTGTCTGGGAATCACAGGGGCAACAAACACGTGCCCTACTGCAGCCGTAGAGGTAATGCTGAATCTTCCACCATTGCACTTATGTGTAATGAAATAAGCAGCAATCAGTGCCTGCAGAACATTTGCTTTGCGAATGCCCAGCGCTTTTCTGCAAGAGGTTTAAGTTTCTGGAAGGGGCCTTCTTAAAGCACTTCGATGTCACGAACTTAGCTCCCAGGAAATTGATAAACTTTGTACAAAGTCTCGGAATCCCGGGCCTCGAATAGATTAAGGGTTAGGCACAAAATATCTGATAGGTCGAGGTGCTTGAGAGGCTGCATAGCCTTCACGACCCCCCCTACAAACTACAATCTACAAGATGTTTCACATTAGCCGGGCGTCTCGTGACAGCCACCTTTTTTTTGTTTTTGTTCGACATAAAACGTCAGAATGTAGGTTTTTTTTAAAATACGATGATGATTTCCGGTTAAAAATGAAACAATCGTGAACTAGTGTTTCAGCGAACAATTTTGAAATAACGCAAAAGGGTAGATTGCAGCAAAACTAATAAAGAAAAACAATAGTAATTTGTGTATTTAGAGAACAAAGTGATTGTGATTGTAGTTTGACATAACACTTTTTGCTCGAATTACACACAAGATTTTTTCGACAAATGCAGGGGTCAAATACAAAATAAAACTCCCCAATACTTTTTTTTAACAAATGTTATTTGAGGTCAATAAAAATTTATGAAACTGCTAAAGCTAATAATTGATTACATAAAATCGATTGGAGAGTATCAAAAGGGAAAGTAAAACATAATGAAGTGCAGAAAAAATGTCTTTTGAGAAAAGCAACTGAAAAGCGAGGGTGGTCTGAAAAAATTCCGATTTAACAAGGATACAAGAGATTTTTTCTTTAAATTTAACTTATTTTTCTTCGCAAGTCTACATCCAGCGATGCTTCCATCTCTTTAACCCGTCCAAATAGTACCTCTCTCTGCAAAATAATTGTTTACGAAGGTAATGGCCTCCTCATTAGACAAAAATGTTTGTTCTCCAAGCGCAATTTTTAGATTAGGGAACAAAAAAAAGTCGCTTGTGGCTAGATCTGGTGGGTAAGGAGGGTGGTCATGCAATTCAAACCGTAAATCGCCTTGTGTTGATGAAACAGAATTTTTTCTGCAAATGTGTCCGTTTTCCGCAATTTCTTCATTCAGCCCTATTTTTATTTCAGTTGTATAATGGTTTATCCAGGTTTCATCCAATTTTTTTTGCCTTACTAGTGTGCATTTCGTACCTTCTTATTCCGGTGTTTTAGTTGTCATATATTTTGGATATCCAATGTCTATACGGTGAAAATGGTATATCCAAAAATGGTGAAAAGTCAGCGACAAGTCAAAACATCAGGAAAAATACAAAAAGCAGTGGACAACCAAAGTAAAGAAGTCCGTGACAGACCAAAAAAAATCGTGGACAGCCAACCAAAAAAATGTCGATAGCAATTATATCACAAATCTACTACATTAAACTTATAATATAACAATTATCGACTTTTGATTGCTGGACTGACTTATGCTTGATAAATACACACTTTTTAATACCGATCTTATCAGCCGCAGCATTTGGTAAGGTTAGGTTAGGTATCATGTGAGTGGGGTATAGGTACCCCTCCACTTCGACCTGTAGTAGGTCTATTGTGGCTTCTCCCTAGAGGTTACATTTCACTGCACAAGCCAGTCCTTCTCACGAAGTTCATGGTTGTATGGGGTGAGATTTTCTTGAAATCGGTAGGTTCTAGGTTGGTACCTATAACCAAATATGTTGAACTTTATTCTTCCCAGGCCGGGGCATGAACATAGTATATGTTCAACAGTTTCGTATTTCACGCAGCAAAACCGACAGTCCGTTTGCTGATTCAGACCTATCCTTCCGAGGTGGTATCTTGGAATAACTGTGTCCTGTAAGCAGTCCCGTTAGCATTCGCAGGTCATTTCTGCTCCATTCTAGGATCTGCTTAGTTGTATTTCTCGAGGGTTTAGGTAAGAACGCCTTCGAGTGAGTGAACCCTGGTATAGCGGACCAGTACGTGAATATTTTCCTCTCCGCCCAATCTGAAATAATTGTTTTGGCGACACTTGTAGTGACTCGGACATATTATGCGACATGACAGATACTGTATTCTGCAGCTTGTTATACAAGGAAAGATACAAGGCAAGAGATCAGTCGGTAGAAGAAGAATTTCATGGCTCAGAAACTTAAGGGAGTGGTACGGAAAAAGCACCACGTCTCTATTTCGATCTGCTGTTTCCAAGGTTCAAGTAGCCCTTATGATAGCCAACCTCCGCTAGGAGAGGCAACGAAAGAAGAAATAAGAAGTAGTGACTCCAAAGACCGGTTCTGGTCCAGTGTCGCAGATTCGGTCCCCTATTTTTTAAGGTATCGGCTTTTTGGTTTCCCTTCACCTCTTGATTCCCAGGTACCCACAGCAGGGTCAATCTGTTTTCGCACCAATATACTCCAGGGATTCGATGCAATTCCATACAAGTTTAGAATCCATCTTGTTGGAGCTCAGTGCTTTTAAAGCAGCCTGGCATCATTTGGTGAACTTTAGCGATGTTATCGTCAGTGGTTGAGGCTTTGGACGTCCCGAAGGTTCATCGTCTCCCAAGCTATTACGGCTACGTTTTAATTCATCTGCCCAAAAATTCACGGTGGTAAATGATTGTGCGGAGTCCCCGTAAGCAGCGTCCAGCTTATCTTTAATTTGAGTTGGCGTATTGCCCTTCAAAAACAAATATTTAATGACAGCTCGATACTCGATTTTTTCCATATTCACATTGACTCACTCAAATGATTGTCAAATAACAACTGCGCGTCCAAAATAGCTCTCTAGCTTTTATTGACAAGTGCTGTCATCTTCACGTTAAGGTCGGAAACTTTTCAGACCACCCTCATACATAACAAAATAAAATTAGTTTTAATGACGATTTTTAATGAATAATTAGGTACAAATTTTTTGGGAAAAAAGAATATTCAATTATTTTTTGTTTATTTGTTAGTGACGAATTTTAAAAAAGCTTACCTGAAAATAAGCTTCACAATCTGGAAACTCACGATAAAATAACAATAATAACCAACTGATTTGAATTAATTTTATATGCATAGTATTTCTTAGTTTACACCATCTGCAGTATTCGTCGAGAAAATTTCTAGATATTATCAAAAACCCATCGGAATAATTAAACGGAAATGGGTACCCAAGCGACTTCCTAAACGATTAAGGATTATGTAATCCTGCATGTGAAGGACTAAAATACGGCTGCTCAGAATGCCTAAGGCACGGCAGGCTGATCGCGTTTGTAACGAAGTTAAATTTACGGATGTGTTACTTTACTTATAAGTAATTATTTAAAATAAGTTCTTATCAAGTAATAATAAGTTCAAAATAGGGTAAGGAGTATTGCCGCGATAGCTGCAGAAGAAAACTGTTTCGTCTATTCAACCACCCAGAATTTAAAAATAAATATCATATATAAATTGCAAACCGGTCTTTCCAGAGCTTCCTGACTGTGGGACTCACTTCTAAATTATGTTTTTTCTGCCTTTCTTATCTTTAAAGCTTTAAACCAAGAAGCTTGCAAGAGATGCTAAAGCAGCTTGTGTATGAAAGTGAAACTGAAAATATCCTAGTTAAAATCAATTGCCTTGAGAGATCAACGAAATATGTTCATTAACTTGACAACCACTTGACGTCCAGCCAATTTGGTCCTGGTAATATTTGTAATAATACACTTTGAAAGTAACAAAAAAAACCAGAAGTAACTTCTTCGGGAATAAACGTGTCAAATTGTGAGAATTCTACGATTAATACTCACATCGCCAAAATTCTTGGATCCCTTATGTTTGTCTAAATGAGACACTTTTATTACAAGTCATGAAGTGTATTACAAATTACATTGAATTTGGTTATGTAACCAATGCAAATCATAGACATAGGAAACTAGACTGCGGGTCTATATGCGAGAGTTGGCTCCCGATGGGAAAGAGGCAGTCGATCGAGAAGTTGTGCCTCTCGGGCGTAAGCCCTGCCCATTAGAGAGAGCACGAAACAACCTCTCGATCGACTGACTCTTTCCCATCGGGAGCCAACTCTTAGTACGGGGTCCCGCAGTCTACTCTCCTATGTCTAAGATATAAATTGGCTAAATTTAATTTTAACTGAACAAGAAAAAAATACCATTAATATTCGGTGAGTCCTTCCCTGTTCTGTATTAAGGTGTTAGCTCGCCTGTGCATGGAAACAATAAAGGCGTTAATGGTATCCATTGGGATGTTGTTCCATTCTTGGGCCGCGAGTATGAGTTCCTGAAGGTTAATAGGAGGATCCTGTTTGAGATTGCTGGTTTAACGAATTCCCACATGTGCTCAATGGGATTCATGTCTGGCGAATTTTCTGGACACGGTAATCTTTGAATATTCTCAATCTCTAGTGCATTTTGAAATCTTCTCGTGCGAGCATTGTCATACATGAAAATGAAATTGGCTTCAATTTCGTTTCAGAGAGAATAAATAATGGGTTCAATAATGTTTCGAACATATCTATTCCCCATTACTGATCCTCCTTGGTATGATACGACTTCTCTGGCAAAAGATAGTCTTTCTTGTCGCCCTGGCCCACTTCAAACTTTGTGTAAGTAAACCAAATCTGGTTTCGTCCAAAAAAAGGACATTTCACCACTGAGCTAAAAGCCAGTCTTTGTGTTTCTGTGCCCACTGTAGATGAGCGGCTATGTGTCTGGGAAGTAACCTGGGTACTTTTAATGGCCACCCGCCATATTGTGGTACAGGAAATTAATCGACCAAACGTTCTTCTTAAATGAGTTCGGACAGCTGAGACCGTTATGGTTCGATTTCGACATACATATCCTGCTAGATACCGATCTTCTCTTGCATTTGTTACCCTAGGACGCCCAGTTTCACGTCTCCAGTCAACGCTGTTAGTTTCCTGGTACAAATGCACTAACCGGATAACTGAAGCGCGGGGAATCCTTAGTCTATCCGCGATTTGATGATTCGGCAGACGCTCATCATGCAAAGCCACTATTCTTGCTCTATGGAACACTGAACCACTTTTTAAACATTGGTATCTTAAATTAGAGGAAATTGTTTTTGTAAACATTTTTGGATGCATAGCACCGGTGATAGAAATAAAGTACAAAAAACTAGCCATAATAAATATTCCGTTTTACAATTTACTTCCTCAAAAAGGTTTGAAATACATACATAATTATCAATATATAGTCACGCATTTTTTCTGCAGGGGTAGGCAGAGACCACTTCCCTCCACTTGCTACGGTTCTTACATATATCTTTCGATTCTTTCACTCTCATCATACTCGTCGGTTCTTGGTACTCTTGACGTGGCCTTTCTTCAAAACAATATCGATCTGATCGAGATACGTTAACCGAGGTTAAACTCTATCGACTTGCCTATTCACGCTCGCCTTACAAATTTGTTTCGTCAATCTTCTTTCATCCATCCTATCTACATGTCAAAACCATCTAAGCATTCCTTTATCTTTTTTTGTAACCTTTATCTTCTTTCACACCACAGAGGTTCCTTATCTCACTACTCTTCACTTTATCCATCAGAGTTTCACCGGCTATACTTCTCAGACTACTCATCTCCGCAGCATTGATCTTACTTTCATGCTTCTTTTTCCAAACCCAACATTCACTACCATACATAAGTGTAAGGACCAGCACTCCTCTATGCACATCTAGTAATTCCTTTTTTGACACATTCTGGCTGCTCATAAAGTTATACAGTGCCCTATTCATTTGTTTCCCAGCCAACACCCTTCGCTTAATGTCACAGTCATACTTTCCGTCTCTCGTAAACTTTTAACCCAAGTTTAAAAACTCATTCACTTGTTCCACTCTTACTCCTACAAACAGCACCTGCATGCAGTTTGTCATACTTTCTTCGCTTTCAAAAACCATTACTTTTGTCTTGTTTACGTTTACCTTCATTCCTTTGATTTTTAGGGCATCATACATAATAATAACCATCACCCGCAACTTCTCTTCAAATGATACTAATATGACTTGATCATTGGCGTAAAGGAGCCATTTGATGATTAAATCATTTATTCTCAATCCATATGCACACTCATTCAAATCATTTGAGCAACCATTTATGCATAAGTTAAACAGCCATGGCGAAGCTACACATCCCTGTCTCACACCTTTTCTGATAATAAACCAGTACATGTAAGCTCCATTTATCCTGACACAATCAGTGAAAATCCTCATCATGATTTCAGTGCTCATATCAAACTACAGCCCACCCCATACATAGACAATGTTGACCACAATTCATTCCTCACCACTCTGTCATAGGTTTAAAATACTATAATATTATGTTGTAGTAATTTTACTGCAAAATTATTAGCAAAATTTATTTTTTTTAAAATTTGGCATTTGGAAGCATATATTTCTCATTTGGTACATGTATGAGTACAATAAGGTAAGAATATTACAATTAGAATTAGTCTGTAATTTTAAAAAATTTCACTACATCACAATATTATTTGTCAGTGTGTTTAAGATCACTTATAAATTTATTTTTTAAACCATTACATTAGTGTAATAAACAGTTTATAAATTAGTTTTTATATCACTCAATATATCATTTTTTTCAATTGTTTTACCACAATCAGATTGTTTATCATTCTGATTTATTGCATGATTTTCAGTTTCAATCAAATATTTATCCACTTCTGCACATTTTTTATCACTAATTAAATTATTTTCATTTGGCCTGAGGATAAACATGTAAACAGAATATAATCCTTTTGGAAAATGTTGCTGCTTAGATTGTCTATGGCAAATAAGATTTGCTTTCTGGAATAACTGATGGAACAGGTACATAGGACGTGTTACTGATGAATCTAGATCATCTTTTTCTACTTCATCTGTGGAAGTTATGTTTTCTTTAAGAATAATAACACCATTTTTTTTTAAACCTTTGCTGAAAAAAATAAATATTGAAGTACAAAAACAGAAAACATTTAAGTATCTACTGAATACAATGACAAAATGAATGTATTTTAATTTCCTAAATGTTCCCATTTACTATCAACAAGTATTCATAACAGTAAATAACTATATTTTTAGAGTCATAGAGGAAAGTTTACGAATTTAAGGTTATTTAAAGTGTATTCACTTACCAACAGGACTTTAAAAAATGTACTAAATCTTTATTTGTCAAATGTCCTATGACCCACTGAATCCAAATGACATCATATTTTTCTGGCTCTGGTTCAAAATTTTGCAAACCTATAGAATAAAAATTATGCACTTTTTTTATCTTTGGTCCTAAATATTTCTTTCCCTGTTCAAGAAAAGCTCCATTTTGTTCAACCATATCAACTTTATCAAATAACTCTGTTAATAAATATTTTGAGATTCTTCCTATCCCAGCACCACAGTCCAATGCATATTTATTACCTGGAGGATCTTTTGAGTTAAATAACTGTTTTAACAACATTTTAGATCCTTTTATGTCTATTTGAGAAATATGCCCAAACCCTCCGAGCATCCCATCCAGAGTAGCTGGTATTTCTGACCAGTAATTAACAGCATTACTGTAAAATTCTTCATCTACACTATTTAAGCTTTCTAGACTCATTTGTATGTGCGAATTTAAAAGTGTCTTAACATTACAATGTTTGAATTGAAGTGCAAAATTTGCTGTGCACGTACGGGTTAATACTTTCTTCTTTTTTACGAATGGTCCTGTAGCGGCTGTCAGTAAAAACGTCATGAGTTTTCGATACTAATTCAAAACTTGCAAATGACATTTTATTTCTGAATGACAACCATCAAATGAGAAATGTCTACAAGCCGTTTTTGGTTAACCGTGGTTTAAATTATTATAATTTAGTATTATTTAATGAACCTAAAAGTAACTAATCAAAATATTTTTATTTGGAGATTTGATTGTACTGTCTTGGTATAAAAAAACGAGTAGCATTTGATGTGAACATTTGAAATTTCACCTTAGTAATAGGCAATTTTAAAATTATATTCTAAAAAAAATGGGTCAGGTATTATTTAAAATAATTTTTCATAACAAAAAATAATTTTTTTTTAATAAAAATTGTATTTTATTTCATTGACACTACGAGTGACAGAAGTCAACCTCAAAATTTAAAAAAGCTAAACACTGAAATATTTTAATCGAATAATTATTTATTATTACTCTGGTTGTCTATTCTTGACGTCTATCTAACCGCGCGCTCATTTGTCAAATCAATTGTCACTGTTACTGTTACACATGCAAGAAACCGAGAACAAAGATGTTAAGCATCAAAAACAGTATAAAATCCCAACAAAGTTTTATTATAAGTTTATTTTTCAACTTGTCCCCCATATGAGATGGTTCTCCTGGTATCTACCCTCCATACAGTAATAAAAAAATTTTTTCATTATACCTACCTGAAAAACTATATTTACATGTCTATTTAGCGCACCGAAAGAGGGCTTTTTCCTTCGGAAAATTTTACGGTGCACTACTGTCATCAGCTGCCTACCTGCATGTCAAAATAAAATAATATGTTATTGACAGTACTCTAGAAATCGCAAATTATTATTTTCTCAGCAACGGTGTAAATAACGCTTGTTTTTTGACAATTTTTTGATGTTTTTAGTGATAATATCTCAACAATTTGTGGTTTTCAGGTAGATATAATGAAAAATATCGTTCATTACACGTCCAAAAATGCTTTTTCCGTGCTTGCACGCCTTTCCTTGTTCGGCTGCGCCTCCCACGGAAACTTGTAGTGCGCGCACGAAAAAATCCTATTTTCTCGACTCCTAATGAAATATTGACATTTTAACCTTTTTTTTCCCGCGCTGTCATTCTGCCGTTTTTGACGTCAAAGTGTGATGTTTACTAAGGGAAGTGTACAATTTAGTGAAAATTTTGATATTTACACGGATCTGTTTCTACCATTGTCCTCAATTTTTGTTTACCTGGCTGGTACTTCAAGTAGTCGATGCATTGTGGAGGGTGAAGCTGTTCTGGCAGCAAACCACGTTATTGATTGTGGTGTCAAAGAAAAAAAGGATGAGTGGATTATCAAAAACAATTTGCTCTGCTGGTCATTTTCACTTGTAACAAATTATTAGTCACTATTAAACAACTATAATCTTCACACAAATGCATGCTTCCAGGTAAATAAACACAAAGCAATTATACTTGCTGGTCACGTGATATTGATGCGAGTTTATTTCGCCAGATAGCGTATTGCTTAGTATTAAAACTCAATACTGTTACGATTTCTTGAGTCCATCGCTGTTGACCCTTTCTGTCGCGATAATGCGTTGGCCACAACTGGGACTGTCGGCGCGGAGACCAAAGGAAAGTTTCCGCAAGTTCTCGACAATTCTAATCGTTTCGAAAGGAGGTCTACGCCTTCAAGAATAAGGTCGAAGTATGATCTAGAGGTATAAAAAGGACGGCGAGAGGAGAGACAGTATTAGTTTTAAAAGTGTTTATGAATTAAGAAATGTAAATAGTTTTGTATATCCAAGTGAATATCTAAGTGATTAATAAAAGTAGAATTTATTGTATTGGAATAAACATTGTTTTGTTACTGTAACGAGTTTTAAATCGTCGAACCCATAGATTCCCATTATTCAATTATGTTAAGTAATGCATATGCTCCACCCGAGTTCAATAACTTCTAACCAGACCTGTCCTGACTTGTCTCAGTAACTGAACCTCTCAAAGAGTTTCTTTCAGCTTTCGAAAAAGACAAAAACCAAAAATGAATAAATCCCCCTATTTCCCGATAAATTTTTTAACATAATTAATCCTTAAACATTGACCCCATGACCTTGACAGAGCTCATTGACCCTGCACATTTTGCTCTCTCATAAACCATCTAATATTTTTTGTTAAGATCTCATAGTTACTACAGCCAAGGTTTAGCAAGGTATTTTGATCGGGCGAAAGACTGGTAGTCACCACGTCAACAACCGCTTTAACTCTTATTAGATGTTTCACACTAAAAATCTTTAAATGTCCATTAAAATATTCACAAAATTTCATTTTTAATATATGAATAACCAACTAGACACATGCATCTAGCCTGTAGTAAAAAATAATGAAATATGATGTGACAGTAGTTCTCTTTCTCTCTCTTTTCTCAGCTACTGTTCATCCACTCCTGGACATAGGCATTTCCTAGTTCCTTCCACTAATTCCTATTCTGTGCTTTCTTTTACCAGTTTCTACTTGCCACCCTCCTTATATCATCCATCCATCGCAAGGGCGGTCTGCCTATACTTCGCTTCGTCCATCTCGGTCTCCATTTTATGATTCTCGGCGTCCATCTATCGTTGTCCTGTCTTGCTACATGACCCGCCCATTGCCATTTCATTGCTGCGCTCCTTTCTAAAATGTCCTTTAACTTTTGTTCTAAGGATTTCCTCGTTTCTCATTTTGTCCCTCAGACTCACTCCTAGCATTGATCTTTCCATTGCCCTCTCCATGACTTGCAGCTTACTGGCGTTTCTTTGAGTAAGGGCAATAGTTTCCATGCTGTATGTGACAACAGGTAAAACACAACTATTGAAGATCTTGCGTTTTAAGTTTATTGGGATAGCATTATTCTTTAATATATATGCCAGTTTGCCATAGGCGACCCTTGACAGTAGTTAACTAACTCATTATATCTATAATGGTTCAAAACTTTGAAATTGTAAATTTACATTTACATTATTCATAAATTATTAATAAATCGTAGTTAACAAAATTGTGCATTTTCAAAAGATTTTTATTAGGAAATTTTTAAAAAAATACATTAAATCAAACTTAAAAAACAAAAACACTGACTTTAATTTTCATTTATAATTTTATTTTGGCTGAGGTGTCGTTCTGAGATATCCTTTTCCAGAGGGAAATGCCACTACAGTTAAAGATGGGAATAAAGTTTTCACTTCATCATCCGGCACATTTGGTTGTACCATAACATCTTCGCCTGGCTGCAATAATATTTTTAATAAGTCTAGTTATACAAAATCATTCTAATAAATTAAAAAAATACTTATATACAAACACTAAATAAAAAAAGTGCGTGAGTGTCGTGGAACACTCAGTTGGAACGGATCGTAGTATATTATTATTGATAAACGTATTATATTTTCTCTCATGCTTGTTTTTGCATTTTCGGCATTGTACAACAGAACGCGCATGCGCGTTATTTTTTCAAATGTCATTTTGACAAAACACGTGGACTACACATATAGACGTCACGTTGCTGAGTATATCTATGCTACGCGTCTCCTCTCCTGTACAACAGAACGCGCATGCGCGTTATTTTTGCAACTATCGTTTCGTGTTTCGTGACGGAAAAAATCTTACATCCCCATCTTAAATCCCCATCCCCATCTGCCATCGTTCCAAAAACTTCATACTTCAAATTTGAATGTTGCATTGAAATGTAATGTATAAATTTACTTAATTTAATAAGGTGAAAGTTACAGCCCTTAATATTAATTTTAAGTACTTTCCCTGAGCGTAAAAAGATTTTTCATTTATAATACACATAAATCAAGACTTTTTTATAATTAACTCATCCGCATTTTATGCTATTATATCGTACTTGGTCGCGATTTACCCAGAATTAAACAATCTATAAAAAAGCATACAGCGGCGATAGTGTAACGTATGCTGGTGAGTAAGGACATTTCACTGATGTTGATTTTCACCCAAATTTCACGTTTTTTTGCTGATTTTTCCGAAGCAATCAACTTTGCGAAAAAATGTAATTAGCAATTTTGTTGAAAATTAAATTTCCTTTAAGTTTTATCAAAAACGAACGTTTGAGATTATTGATTGTTCCTATTATATTACTATATTTTCGTCGAAATATTACAGCCCTGGGTGGGCCTTAGCCTGCTGTAGAATTTGTGACCATTCGTTCCTGTCAGGCGCCTTCCTTCGCCATCTTCGTTCCTGTCAGGCGCCTTCCTTCGCCATCCTCTAACTCCAATCACTCTTAAGTCATCCTCAATATTCTCCATGTATCGAGTCCTTGGTTGCCTTCATTTACGTTTTCCTATTGGTTTGTGTAGAAGGGTCTTTCTTGAGGGGTCATTGGCATTCATTCGCATTACATGTCCCAGCCATCTAAGTTTAATATATAGTTAAAAAGAAAGGTCTTGATTAATGTATATTGTAAATGGAAAATATTTTCACGCTCAGGGAAAGTACTTAAAATTAATATTAAGGGCTGTAACTTTCAGGGAATTTTCTTTTGACATATCAAACAAAATTTCGTGTCAGCACTTGAAAAAAATAGTAAAAAAAAATAACCCTAGTAATGTAATAATTAATAATAATTATTTTTCTGCTATTAAGTATACATACCATCCAATCTGCAGGAGTAGCAACTTTGTATTTATCACAAAGCTGTAAAGAATCCAATACTCTCAGGATTTCACTAAAAAAGTAAATTCTTTGTTATGTAGTTTTTTTAACAAAAGCTTTTCAATCTGTAAAGTGTATGTATTTAAAGCTGGAATTATTATCAAAAAAGAGTTAAAATCCAGATTTAATAAATAATTGTACATAAATGTCAGATCAAAAACATTATTTCATTCCTATAATTATATTTGATTGAGTAACTAGATGAATACTTACTCAAAATTCCTTCCTGTAGTTGCAGGGTACAGTATAGAAAGCCTTAATTTTTTATTTGGATCAACAATAAATACAGCTCGAGCAGTAAGAGGAATGCCACGTGCATCTCTTTCATCAGAATCAATCATACCAAGCTCAATTCCTAGTAATCGGTCTTCATCAGCAATAATAGGGTATGGAAAATTTGCATCAGAGCAGCCACTGTACATTATAATATCATTGCTCCATTTCAAATGGCTATCAACTGTGTCACAAGACAAAGCAATAATTTTAGTGTTTCTCTTAGTAAAGTCGGGTATAAGCTTCACTAATCTAGCCAATTCTGTAGTACATACAGGAGTAAAATCTGCTGGATGTGAGAACAGAATGCCCCATCTGTAAAAATTACTATTGATTAACAAGTAACCAATCATAATTTAAAGATGACGTCTTGAATTACATTAAGTACTTACATTTTATGAATAACCAAATATGTGTGATGTCAAGTAATTTAAAAAAATAAACTATATGCTGAAATATTAGTTTAAATAACACAAAAAAAGAATATAACAACTTGACTACACCATTTTTAAATTCTTAGACAACGATAACTGTTGTCAAAGAAAAATCAAACTTACGAATCACCAAGCCATTCGTGAAATGATATATCTCCTTTTGTAGTTTTTGCTGAAAAGTTAGGAAATATTTCTCCCAATGCTACCATTATTTCAAATATATTTTGCAATCTTCGATGCAGTTACTTTACAATCCACAGCCAATTCCAACTTCCAACAAAGATAGGTTATAATTAGTTATAGCCGCCGCGGTCAACATAAAACCAGAGAATAAAGACGTAAATAGAAGTACAATGCTGCGTTGTATTTGGCGATCACCCCAAAACCCCAAACTGCGAAGTTCAAACCCCAACTATCAGGTGGCGACACCATGGGTGGAAGCTTCCGTACCCCAACCACCAGGTAGCGACACGTGCAATCAGTGCAATCAGCCAATGAAAGAAAGGGGACTTGCTGGTATACATTCCCCACCTTTATATTACGAACTCTTGAGCTCCGCCCAACAACTGTCCTGCTATCTAGCGACGACGAGTCATACTAAATTTTCCGACGACAGTGACCCAATTAGAAATAAACTTCTTTTTACGTCTCTATTCTCTGATAAAACACAAGTCACAGATTACATTTGTGTTCTGTGTTAAAAGCTAGTGATTTTAACCAGTGGTAATTTTTCGCGAGATCCCGTTGATCTGCCGGGAACTGAACCTCAGTTCCCGCTGCATTTTCGCGTCAGGACGGTAATAAGGCAATACGATAATGACTTTATCAGTGACGTCATAATGTATAAAACGGGAACTGTTTTAATTCCCGCATCTGTGAACATGATTACTGGCGGTTATATAAAGACCACTTCATTATATATCTTTTCAGTCCATATGATTTACCCTGTGGTGCAAATAGTCATCTGAAAATCGTGGTCTTATTGTACTTTGAAATGTAAATAATGTTATGATACAAGTACAAACGGAGTTGTATAAAAAAATAGTCAATTATCGACAGAACTGTAGGCACCATTTTGAGCCACCCATTAATTATTTAATTCACTCATAATAAATGAACTCGGCAAAAGGAAAACTTCAAACATGCAATTCAACAACAACAATCTAAACGGTTAACCAGTTCATTTTCGTGAGAGATTTATAATAATAATTAATCTTCATATTTTTTGGTGGGGGTATAACCGCTCTCTTACCAATGTCAGATTAACGCGAACTCGCAAAAAAATACCTAAAGCTTGTCTTCTATGATATCTATGATACAAAAATAAAAATATAAAACAAAACAAAATATTGAAAGATCGAACATTTCCTAATCGTTGATGACAATAGCAAGCAGACGCTCTTTTTAAAATAATATATGTACATTTATTTATAAGTGCGTATGTGAGTTTGAGTTTACCGCCAAGGTATTTTCTTCTTTTTTTTTCTTTTTAATAATATATAAGGTTGCTCTGCTGGCAGCGCAACTAATAGCCACATTAAAATTTATTTGACAATTAATGAATTCGGATGTCCAGTACTTTTTTATTTTCTATAAAAACTTTTTACTACTATAATAACCCTGTTTAATTTATTGTCACTGTTTTAACATTTGTGCGTTGTTAAATTTTAGAAAAATGTGGGCAGATACACTTTTAATAGTATTTATCTCTATATGTACAGCTTTTCTTGGTGAAGGTCTAACATGGATAATGGTCTATCGTACTGAAAAATATCAAAAATTAAAAACTGAAGTGGAAAAACAAAGCAAAAAATGTAAGTTCAAAATATATATGGAGTAGATACTTTTATATATACATTAATCTCTATGCTACAGTAAACTTTATACCCATTATATTGCCAGAAGTTTTATAAATGTTTTAATAATTAAACTGATTATTTAATTTTGCTTTACTACGTATGCAGCTTTATTGCATTTGTATTAAAATTCTGATTAGCAATATTACTGTAATTAATGGATCTATTATTATTTTAAATTTTTGACTTCAAATAAATACATAAAAAACTTGAGATTTGCTTCTGTGGATTTAGGTGAACTTTGCCATATATAATCATACAACTTATAGAAAATATTTTATTTATTATATTGATGTAATTAATTTGAAAGCTGTTTATACTCTTATTAACTGCCACAGTTATATTCTCGTTAATTTGCCCCTTATTTAAGTAGTTAGTATCTTTTAGTGACACCTGCTTCTGACAAAATATCTAAATGACAGCAAAAATAATAGAAACTTGGGAGTAGGATTAATTTGAATGATTATACTTATAAATCAATATTGTTGCTTGGTAATGATTTCCTTTCCACAGTTGAAATAATCATTATTTTACAAACAAGATTTTTTCTTTTATTGTTGATTATTTTAAGTTACCTATTGATCTTGTAGTAGAAAAAAGAAAAGAAATTCATGGAGATTCTTTAGATAAACAGCAGAAGAAAAAAATTGAAAGAGAAGAAGAAAGACTGAAAAACAATAACAGAGATTTATCATTTGTAAAGATGAAATCAATGTTTGCAATAGGTTTTGCATTTACTGCATTATTAAGTATGTTTAACAGCATGTAAGTAGATCAAGTACTTATACTAAAACGAATGTGATGTCAAGTTTTTGATAGGTACATCACCTAAATAATTCATTTTCTGATACAAATAGGAACATTTAAATTTTTTTAGTTATTTATAATAAATACCCTTTATTTTGTTAAATACCAATTAAATATATTCCAATTTTTGTATAAAATAGTAACAAATTAAATTTTTATTTATAAAAGTGACAGGAATCTACAAACATTATAAGTTGGTTTAATTTATTAAAATATTTAATTTTTATAAAACTATACAGATGTGCACATTGGACCTATCAGGAAAGAGACTAGGACTACTACTACTACTACAAAATGGGTGTGAAGGAAATGAAATATAAAAACCATCAAAAATGGCTGATATTAGTGTCGAATTCATTGTCCGATTTTAATGAAATTTTGTAAATGTAAATTGATTGCTCCAACTTGAGAGATAGGATACTTTTTATCTTGATAAGCCACTACGAAAGGGGTGAGGGTTGAAATTTAAAAACTTTTGAGCTCTCTGAGTTTGATAGTGTCATTCCCAATGTTAGCACCTATACATATATATATATATATATATATATATATATATATATATATATATATATATATATATATATATATATATATATATATATATATATATATATATATGTATACATACATACATATAGTTACGCCTTTTTCCCGTAGGGGTAGACAGAGACCACTTCCTTCCACTTACTATGGTTCTTACACACATCTTTTGCTTCCTCTACTTTTATCAGTGCTCTCGTACATGCTCGTCGGTTGTTGGTACTCTTGACCTAGCCTTTCTTCAAAACAATGTTGATCTAATTGAGTTATGTTCACCGAGGTCGACCTCTACCGACTTTCGTCCATTCACACTCGCCTTATAAATTTGTTTCGTCAATCTTTCTTCATTTATCCTTTCTATGTGTCCAAACCATCTAAGCATTCCTTTGTCTATCGTTATAACCACTTTATAACCAGACTACTCATCTCCGCAGCATTAATCCTATTTTTATGCTACTTCTGCCAAACCCAACATTCACTACCATACATAAGTGTAGAAACCAACACTCCTCTATGCACAGCCAGACGTGCCTTTTTTGACACTTCCTGACTGTTCATAAAGCTATGCAGTGCACCATTCGTCTTCCTGCCAACACCCTTCGCTCAATGTCACCGTCATACTCTCCATTTATCATAAGCTTTGAATCCAAATATACACTCATTTACTTGTTCCACTCTTTCTTCCTTAATCAGAACTTCACAGCTTGTCATGCTTTCTTCTCTTTCACCATTACTTTCGTTTTGCTTACATTTATTTTTATCCCTTTGATTTTATAGTTTTTGTGGTCGCTGAGTTTGATAGTGATATTCCCAATTTTGTTAGCACCCTTACCAATGGGGCGGGAAGGGGATGTAATATAAATACTATCAAAAATTAGTGCCAAACTCGAAAGTTGTTGGGGTCACTGAGTTTGATAGTGACGAGCAGGACGTCTGCTGGATCCGCTAGTGCTACAAAAAATTGAAGGATTACTTCACAGATATCTTTGTCCTCAAAAAATAGCCGAAAACAAACACAAAAAAATACTTTAAACTGGTAAACCATAAAAAAGCAAATTTAGTGACTTAATAATTCACTAATTCATTAAAGAAACAATTACCAGAGAAAGAAAATCAAACAATATTTCCAAAGCATAGTTTTATTGGCTAAATAGATACTGATACAATGATTTCTAAAGTACTTTTTTCTGTAGCTGTCACTTTAAGTTTAAATATAATGAGAAATAATAAAAAAACGGTCTAGCATTTATTTAATAAAAAAATTAACCATTAAATCAGAACTTTAAAATAATTTTTTTAGATTTGATGGCAGAGTAGTGGCAAGACTTCCATTCTTACCATTAACATGGATTCAAGGATTGAGTCACAGAAACCTTCCTGGAGAAGATTATTATGATTGTTCATTTATTTTCTTGTATATCTTGTGTACCATGTCAATAAGACAAAACATTCAGAAGTTACTTGGGTTTGCTCCTTCTAGAGCTGCTTCCAAGCAAGGAAATAGCATTTTTGGACCTACACCAGGACAATTTAAATAAATGTTACATATTTTAAAATTGCATGTACATATTAAATCATTACATTAGTCACGGATTTTAATTTGTAAATTTTGTGAATTGCTAATTGATATCAATAGCTAGTATGAAAAAGTTTATGTTTAAAAATTATAGCTGTAAGTTTGCTAACTATATTCCGGATATTTTTATACGCTTTGTATTAGCTTGACTTGTATCTCACTTTGTAACTGAATCTTTGGACACGATTTTCACCCACTTGAAAACATCGGCCGACTTGAAACTTTGTATACTTCTAAAGGACCGATGACAAGACAATAATTTTATAAATTTTTTCAAAGATCCTGGTCAGGATCAGTTATATTTAAAAAAAGTGTTTTATATGGATTAAAAATGGCCAGTATCCCCCATGAATTCAATTTAAATAGACTGACATAGGAAGTAAAAATTTGATGGCGACGCTTGAACTACTCTCAGATGTCGCTAATGCATATTACCATTTTAAATCCTAGTAATTTTAAAAAAACCCGAACTAAAAAATAATTTTACAAACAAAAGCTTGGGGTGCTTTTTATGATGTTTACGTTTTCTTCTTGAAGACTTTACTTTTACCAATATCTGTTTATTATCAAATATATTAATTGATATAGCGCACCCCACGCTTTTGCTTGTAAAATTATTTTTTAGTTCGGTTTTCTTATAAAGCATGTTTTAGTTTTTTTAAACTATTATTAGTATTTCTGGTTGATAAAACAATGTTGAAAAATAATTAAAAAAAATTGCCAGAAAAAAAATCTTATCTGTATAAAACATAATTCGAGAAAAAAATGTTACTTATGACCCAGTGAATCATGTCATTATTGCCTTGACCAATTAAGAACTAATAAGATTGCTTATGGCTGCTTTTTACATCTTTATTAGAGTTGTCCCAATACAAAGTGGCCCAAAAGTAGGTAAAGTTTTTCTCTGTCAACGTCGCACGCGTTCGTTCAGACTTCGATGCATTGCCGACGTAACTCGTGGCTTCAAATTTGTCTCTGATGCGGTAAATAGTAAGACCTGACGGCGCGGGCAAATGAAATTCCTTTTCCCACATCCTACGCACTGTGTTCATACTTCCAGAAGTCTTAAGGATCCACCGTCGTTGCTGCTCGCTCATATTTTCAGCCATCGTTTATGCTATAGAGATAAGATTAAAATAGACTATATGCATCATGCATACATATAGGTAGTCACGCATTTTTCCCGTGGGGTAGGCAGAGACCACTTCCTTTCTTTTGCTATGGTTCTTACACACATCTTTCGCTTCTTCTATTTTTATCAGCGCTCTCATACATCGCACCTTGGCAAGAAAAGTGACATAACTCAGAATTTAGTAAATTTGAGGAGATATGAATGAATATTAGCAAAAACAGCCGGTCTTTATTAGTGCATTAAAAAAGAGAAAATTTCACATCTTTTGAATTAGTGTCTTATTTTTGTTATCCAATATTAAATTAGTGAAGTTTAAAATTTATTCCTTCATGCATCGTCATTATAGCCAGTATTTTTGCATTGTTAGGTAGTAAATATAGATAACACACATTGCATGCGAATGTAATGTGTATCATCTATAATTATATTAGGTTGGAAATTCATCTGTCATTTTCTTCTTTTTTCAATTTATTTTAATTCCTTTATACATCATCATTATAGCCAGTATTTTTGCAGTAGTAAATGTAGATAACACGTATATGTAAATAAAATTAACAAATGTCTCTTTCAAAAACCCCACAAAATCCTTCATACCCGGCGCAACCCCCTGTGAAAGTTCTGGATACACCACAGAACGAGAAGAGTCTCCTAACCTTTGTATTACCTATAACCCTCTCAAAACTTGAAGGGCATGGGCTAGAAATTTTTCATTTTAATACCTTACTTAAATGTTACTATTAATGTTTTTATGAACTGCATTGCTTTAGAAATAATGAAAACTCCTTTGTTAATTCCTAAAGAAGAAATTAAAGAGGAACCATATGATTACAATTTGGATATAGCAGAAGAAGTTGTGGATATTAAAGATGTCGTAGTAAAAGAGGAATACATATATACACCAAATAATGAACAGTTACAAATAAGTGAAGCTAAGATAAAAAAAGAGCAAAAGTTCATTAGTATTAAAAATGAGATTAACCTATCGAATGTTAATATAAAAAATGAACAGATAAAAAAAATTTCTACAGAAAAAATATTTCAGTGTCCTATTTGTGGAAAAGGTGAGATATAATATAAATTTAATTTAAGCGAGTGGGTCTCTCCCAAGCAATTCAAAATTACCATTTTTTTTTCAAATTTTTGTTTTATCCCAAACTATAATTAGAATTTTTTTGTTTTTACTGCAATGAGATAAAAGTAAACTAAAAATAAATAGTACTTTTTATTATTCCCTTAAAAAAGTAAAATGTAGGATAAATAAGATAGTACTATTTGCAATAATTGTGTATAAATTGTCTTTCTTAAGTTTCTGACACAAATTTTAAACAATCAACACATTTGATGGCGATTTTCATTCACTTAAATTTAAATAAAAAATGCAATCAATCTTTACTACTTTACTGTTTGATATTCTCTTCATAGGGGAGATTTCATTAAACCAATTGTTAAATTAAAAATTGTTCAACAGATTATTGGTTTTATAAACTATGTTTTAGTTGTTTGAAGTTCTTAAAAACAGTATTAAATATTATCTTGATTTATTCTTGAGTTATATAATATATACTGTACATTTGATCAACTGTATACAATTTTTTCCACAAATTGTTTACAGTCACTATCATTTTTAAACAATGGTGAATTTGTTTTTAACTGGTTACTACATTCTCACTGCTTATGTTTAAATACATGCTTTTAAGAAAAGGAATACAATTAAGAGTACATAAAATAAATGTTGCTCTACTTTATACATATTTTGCTGACCTAAGCATTACAATGTGCTAGCACCTGACAGATAACAGAGTGACCAACAGTGAGATTGATATTCTCACTGACAGTCTTGTGGCCATTGAGGCCCTAGTGAGTTGCACCACATCATCAGTGGTGTGGGACTGCATGCAGGCCCTCACTGAGTTAGCGACTGCAAATAAGGTTACTCTTACATGGGTTCCTGGACTTAGAGGGATAAATGGCAACGAGGTAGCCAATGAACTGGCAAGAAATGGGACCCTGGTGGAACCAAGAAACCAGTTGGTAGGATTGCCAATTGCCAAAGTGAAACATGAATTAAAACTAATCCTTGAGTAAGAACATATTGCTCAGTGGAATGCAAATACTGGCTGCATAACATCAAGACAGCTGATGAAAAAAACCTCTCCAGAAGAGGGCAGATGCACTTTGGACGATGAACCGGAGTAGGCTAAGCAGCACTCTTGGCCTGCTCACTGGTCACATTGCACTAAGGGCGCACCTTTTCAAACTTAAGCTGGCAGCTAAGAAAAACTGCCGACTATGCGGCAAAGAAGAAGAGATACATATTCTGTGTTGCTGCTGGATACTAGCGGTGTACAGGTATCAAACCTGGGGCTGCATGATAATGGATCCAATTGATCTAAATGAGACGGCCAACAGAAATCCTGCAGTTTGTCAAAACCAGCGGACTGGAATTCTGATGCCCTGAAGACACAGCAATAGTCACAGAGGATCAAAAGATCTAGATGACATAGGTGCCTATACCAATGGCCCAACCGCAAGAATGTAATGTAATATGTACTGTACATTTGATCAACTGTATCTACAATTTTTCCACAAATTGTTTACAGTCACTATAATTTTTAAACAATGTGGTAAATTTGTTTTTAACTGGTTACTAAATCACTGCTTATGTTTAAATACATGCTTTTAAGAAAAGGAACACAGTTAAGAGTACATAAAATAAATGTTGCTCTACTTCATACATATTTTGCCAGCCTTAACATTACAATGTTAAAAAATGTATTATATCAAAATATCTTTAAATTAGATCACTACCACAAACGAATCAAAACTATTTTATATCAAAATATATTTTATAAAAATGAGTTAGTTTTTAAAAATTTTAAACTTAAGTGATAAGATATTTTTACCTAGTATAGATACTTCTCTCCATTTGGTTCAAATTAGATTTTATCTGTTGTCCTAGAATGATTTTATTACACTTTAACTTATCAAACTAATAATATTTTCAGGTTTTGGTTCTTCTGCTCTGACAAAACAGCATATCGGCTACCATATGAAAGGTCATGTTAATTGCTGGTTTTGTGGACTAACATTTACTGATTGTGAAAAATTCATAAATCATTATACAGTTCCAGCAGATTCAGATAATACACGTTTGAATTCAGTACTTCTGCAGTGTTCAACTAAATATGTTGAGCATAAATGTGATTTTTGTTTGAAAGGATTTGTCATGGAAGATGATTTGAAAAGACATTTACGGTTTCATCCGGAGATGAATGAAATTAGATTCCAATGCAATAAATGTTCCAAAGATTTCCGTAGAAAAACTGATCTGACAAAACATCAGAGAAAACACATTGAGGGAGATTTTAAGTGTCATATATGTTTCAAATATTTTAGTTTCAACAGGTATTTACAAGCACATTTACGACGACACGATAATGTTAATGAAAAAAAGAGTATTTGTGATATTTGTACAGCGGCATTTCCTAATAATTCTGAATTAAAAATGCACTTAGATGGTCATAGACACATAAAAAAATTTAAATGTAAGTTATGTTCCAAAAAATATTTAGTGAAGCTTAGTTTAACGCGTCATATGAGGAAACGTCATGGTATTAAAAAACGTTGAAATATTCCAAATGCAATTTAACAATATTAACTTAACTCTGTAGTTAACCCTCTAGCAGGCCAATATTTGTTTTGATTGAAAAATTACGGTGCGTAGAACACGAATTTGAAGTCTAAATTTACACAAGAATAATTATGAACACTCCAAGGCAAAAAAAAGTGGTAGCCCGCCAAAAGGCGCGTTGGCCAGGGAATGGAAACTGAAATGAATTACAATAACTATGGTTGGGTATGATACATTTGGAAACAATTAGTTCCTCATCTTCACGTGATACTTCATAATCTGGGTCATTTACACTATCATCGTCATCGAAGTCGCCGCTTGCATCTGCCTTTGTATCAGATTTAACACCTCTACATGCTTCCATAATTTGCTGAATTTCAGCTTCTGATAACTTTTCGAAATTCCACGTTTTCCTTTCAACACCATGATATCTAGAAAATCTCTTGTCTTTTCCTTTTGAAGACATTTCTATAACAATAAAACAATTAGCAAATTCATCAGCAACGGTAAATTACAGATGTAAGAAGACTATGCCAATCCCAGCCTACCCGCCTTTTGGGTGTCACTGCCACTACCTTTCAGAACATTCATAATCTAATATATTTATAACAAAATACAAGTTGTTTTATATTTACCAATAAAAAATTTTATGTCAGGAAAATAACTATAAATATTTCTAATATTTTTGCGAAAGTTACACCTAAACTACGAATAATTATTAAGCCCAACCTTCACCACTGTCTGTGTTCAACTAACGATATCTCTCAAACGAATTCAACTAATGACCAGTCTGTAAAATGAAAACAGAAAAAAGGCTGGGACGCCAGTTAAAACCAATATAATTATTATACATAGATATAGAGATAACTTGATTTGAATGTAGCCCGTCAAAAGGCGGTGCGGCCTGCTAGAGGGTATAGAACATTTTTACCGGAGAATTTTTTTTTAAAGTGATAAACTAAAAAAAATTCAAGGCCACAAAAATGAAAATTATTTAAATATTTCTTAAGGATGTGTATAACATTTACGAATTTTTAGATGGCTGTCTGAATTTGAAATATGTTATAGAGTAAATGATTCTGCATTGATAAAGATAATTTAAGCAAAATAATTCATTTTAAAGTCACCATTTACTCAATGTTATTTTTACCAGAAGTAGAATAATTTTTAAAAGAATCGTAAAATGTATGTTCTTCTATAAAACTTGTATGGTTAAAAAACTTATTGTTAGTAAGTTCAGACGATTTGCGATTCTTCGAGCCCAAAAACAAGCGGGGTTTCCGATAATTTCAGAGAGATATTTTGTTTTGAGGCTCATGTAATTATTCGTTCTGAACTCACTACCGGTGTAGATGTTAGCAATAAAAAAATCTGACAACATCGCACCGCAGCATGTCGATAATAACGTTCTCTTTATTTACCTCTCCATTTGAAATTAAAATGTATAACTCGTGTATGAAAATACATTTTTTTTTTCATAAACAATATATAACATCAAATTTACAACATATTATGAACACATTATTAGTACTGAGATAAATATTAATATATTAACACTTGTGTGCATCACTAGTAGTATCCATGACTCAAAATTTCAGGGTTATAAATTCAGGACACGCGGCCTGCAGTGTTGTCAGATTTTCTTCCGACTACAAACGCGGTAGTCAAATTCAATGTGAAATATTTCTTTATATTTAATTAAAATTTTTTTTTAAATCTGTTATGGAAACTCATTATAATTAACAGGAAATGTCGCTGTATACAATTTACTACATTTTATTAAGTTTAAAAATGAATTAGATGTACTACGTAATTTGACCTTATACCCTTATACACATCCTTAAATTTCTGTTGATTTTTTGAATTCGAATTTATATATTTTAATATGTTGTTAAATTTAAAGATTCTATTAAAATAACTTAAAATGTTTATTGTTTCAGTTATTTATCATAGCAAATAAAAATGATATCAAGATGATTATTTATTTGTTAAATAGAAACATTTTTAGACTCAAAATTAAATACAACCATTATTAAAAGACAACCGGTAATTCAAATAAATTTTATGTGTCTTAACTAGAGGCGACGTTTTACTTTGTTTTTCTATTTATATTTTTTAAATTAAACTTTTAAATAAAATCAAAATGTCAAATTTTTTGACTTTTATTAATTTTTTTTTACTGTTAATTAATTTGTTTTAACGCTCAGTAAAATATGTTTGAAATGTAAAATTGTATGACACTATCAGAGCATTTCATGTGAAGCAAACAGCGAAAAAATGCGAGGTTCTGAAATTAGTTCATATTAAGGCGGCGCCACAGATGCGGCCAACGTTTGGCCTAATTTGCCTCCAACATTTGAAGCAAATATTTGATAACTTGTATTGGCCAAGCGCACTGTTACACGGTGGGACGAATTTTTGGTCCAGCCTTTGAACCAAACGTTGGTCCAAACTCGGCCCGCACTGCGACTATTAGAAGGGGAAGGGATTATAGAAAGGAAATGATTGTGGACACGCTTTTTAAAAAGTTGCAGGTCATAGTTCTCTGGAAAAACTGATTTTGGAAGCTTGTCGCATTTCGTAGCAGCCCTGTAAAAGAAGGATTCTTGATGGAGATTGGTCCTTGTAGTGTCAATTTTGAAAGTAAATGGGCGAGACTGATCAGCGTGTCGAGTTCTTCGGCCGAATGTGGCCAATGGTGGTACAAGAGTTTTTATTTCCCTGGAGCATCTGCCATGGAAATATCTGTAGAGCAATGACTGGTCTGCAACTCTTCTTCTATGTTCTAGAGGGTGAAGGGTATCTGTGAGAGTTGAGCTGTTTATCAAGCAAATGGCTCTTTTCTGAATGGGATCTAGAAGACGGAGAGAATGCCTTGGTGCTGAACCCCTAATGTGCGAGCAATACTCCAGTAGAGTTCGGATTTGAGCCTTGTACGTCGTCAACAGTTGATCAGGAGTAAAAAACTTTCTGGCTTTCCACAGAAAACCTAGCCTCTGGCTTGCCGACTTTGCGATGTTAGCAACATGGTCATGCCAAGACATATTATTGGACACCGTGACTCCCAAAATCGAGATGAAGGGACTTGGTTCAAGGGTATTTCCGGACATTGTGATGGGATGATTTGAGGAATTCAGTTTCTTGGAAAACGTGGCACTTTGTGTTTTTTGGGCGTTGAACTGAACAAGATTGTTGGTTCCCCACTCGACGATTGCTTTAAGATCTATATTGATGGAATCAACCTGTTCCTGCCTGAGTCTATTTGTATCATTCACCGAAAGTGATCGATAGGATGTGAAAGTTGAGACAAGTGTGCTATCGTCTGCGAAACTGTAAATGGGGTTCGTGGTGGTTTTCAAGAGGTCGTTGATGTGTAAAAGAAATAAGGTGGGGGACTACTATATAACTATATATACTACTATATAAAATTAAAATACCTTTTTTTTATATGGCGGGGAAAAAACGCATATACAAAAACAGTCTCTAATGTGCAAAATTGAACGAACTTTATCAGTAAAGTTATTAATTAGAGTTGATTTATTAAAGAAAGAGACCTGTCAAAGCCCCCACTTTATTCCCAACCAGGCAGATGTCGAGTGCCTAATTTGTTACCACCCAACCACAACTTTACTTTTTCAACATTACATATTCTCGCTTAAGAATATATGCGCGAATTTCTTGGTTTATTGTCAAGCAGGGTTATTCGGCAACCTACGTACTCTCTAGGGAATACCGGAAAATTATAAGCAAGCCCCAATTGCCTATACACCTGGACGCCTATGACCGTGAAAGGAATAGGCTTCGCTCGAGATATCCTTCACTAGTCACAGCAGAAACCCTACACCAAAATAATTTTAATATCACCGAGTTATGGAAAAGAGAATGGGAATCAAAGCTGCCGGACAACGGACATAATGTACCGTCCATAACTCAAAAATCTCCCGGCTTTGACATGCCACGAAAAATATGGTCAGCGTTAAACAGAATACGGACGAGTCACGAAAGATGCGCTGACTCGATGTTTATATGGGGAAAAACGCCCCTGAATGCGACGTCGAATACATCCAAAACGTTGATGTTTGTTTGCAATTTCTCTTTGTATTTGTTGGTTTTATAATTGATTAATGTTTATTGAACATAATCTATGTACTAATGTGATGTATTGCAATACGATAAACAAATAAAGCTAATATTACTAGGATTTAAAATGGTGATATGCGTTAGCGACATCTGTTGGAGAGTAGTTCAAGCGTCGCCATCAAATTTTTGTACTTATGCCAGTCTATTTAAATTGAATTCATGGGGGGTGTCATCCATTTTTAATCCATATAAAACAATTTTTTAAATATAACTAATCATGGCCAGAATATTTGAAATTATTGTATTTTCATCGGTCTTTTAGAAGTATACAAAGCTTCAGGTCGATCCGATGTTTTTAAGTGGGTGAAAATCGTGTCCAAAGATTCCGTTACATAGATAGATTAATACTAGTCAAGCTAATATAAAGCGTATAAAATAAAAAAAAGAGTTGTGTTTACGTTCACACCATCTATAAGTACATTTAGGTCTAATATGAACCTTGCATTTTTTTCGCAGTCCGCCACACTATGCATTTTCTCTACAAATCTTGTCAAGTGTTGGAATATTAAATTTTGAAATTAGAACTGGTCTAGGTTATGGGATAGGAACTGATACAAAACACCACAATGGGCGAGACCAATAAATTTTGGAAACAGCATAATCTAACCTTTATACTTAAAAACTATCATATAATGTAATTTTATATTTTTTATTCGTTCTGTAGTATGAATTACATAGTTTCCATTTTAAATATAAACTTTTATGCGCCATTTGTAAAGGTTGCTCTCATTGGTGTAATGCAGTGCGACGTGATAACCCTACACTTCAACCTTAAGAGCCGACCAATCCTAGGTACAGTGCAACAGAAGTAGCTTGGCGGGCGAAGAACACACTAATCTGCGCACAACGAAAACATTCGAATAACGATCCGATCGGCGACGACGAAATTTTCAGTAATCGTGAGTCTCAAGTACAATCGGAGGAAGAAGTTTACGAATGTGAATATTCAACCGAATTTTTGATATTTTAGAGGCTAGTCGCCCGCCAAGCTACTTCTGTTGCACTGTACTTGTTTCATCATAGTAAACCCATGCATATTGGTCCTGAGGTTCCGTGTCTAACAGAGACAGATGTTAGCCACTATTACGTCATAGCACCGCCCACATGATTCTGGCAATTTTTAATATACCGATTTTAAAACGCTAAAGAATCCATTTGATTAGATTTACTCATATTGTTGTATTTATGGTGGGTGATAAAAATGTCGACGTTATCAGTTTAGTTATGATTAGTAGTGTGTTTTTTGTAGCTCTTGTTATTTTTGTTTGGTAAAATATTAAATGAACTAAAAACGAAGCAAAACATGGCTTGATATTCGAATTTTAAGTAAAGAAATGGGATAGACAATGGTCTTCTGAAATTTAAATCTACCAAAAAATGGTGATGATCATGTGAATTTTGTCACTTGGAACAGAAGCAACCCATTTAAAATTTTTTAGAGAAATATTCAATTACCATTACAAAATATTTACAATACGCCATTGGTAATCAGTTCTGTTTAGATCGGCGCTTTCCTTGTAGAAGGAACGTTTAAAGTGTCCCTTTTATTAGTAATTATTCTTTACTGGGAAAGTTTTAGCTTTGACACCTCTTCAGTTTCAAAAATCATGTCTACTAATATCAACCTCTTTTTTTATAATAAATTATTTTCCGATAAAATACAAAACAACTGGTTTAATAGAATCTCAATTGACTTATTTATTTATGAATGTAACAAAATTAAAATGTTAAG
Source organism: Agelastica alni (assembly GCA_950111635.1). Lineage (NCBI taxonomy): Eukaryota > Metazoa > Arthropoda > Insecta > Coleoptera > Chrysomelidae > Agelastica > Agelastica alni. The sequence goes on from OX467713.1 coordinate 36,151,761, forward strand.
ATTTAAATTTTAACTTCAGGTTTTATGGTGGTTAAAATAAATCAAGTAAAAATAATAAGAATTATTTAATTAAATACATTCTAAGCTTTCAATGCGAATTTCCTTGGTGGGAATGCAGATCGCTTACGAATTTCCTTAGTTGTCTTAATCTTCTGTTCATGTTGGGACAGAGCACGACGGATAGCGCGAGTTTTCTTTGGCCTAAGATCTAATGGCTTGTACTTTTTGTTTTTATATAATTTCCTTAGGTTTTCCTTTTGTTTTTGGTGCATAACAATATATACACGGGCAATAGCTTTCCTTACAACACGGCTGAAAATAAATTGCAAATTTAACTTTATATTATGTATGTTAATATAATAAGTTTACTTTTAAACAAAAACTTAAAATGATTAAGGTTGATTAAAAACCATTATAAATTGAGCATACAACAAAAATTTCAATTCTTTTTATTTAACTTTATGCTTTGTAATTTTTCTTTCCAGTATTTTACAGATTCTTTATTTAAAATCTTAAAAGTCTTCAGTCATTTTGAATTTCACAACTTTAAAATTCTCCAACTATTATCCAATTTTTGCAAAAAACACTAAATTTGTCTTTTAGCTGTGTCTTCTTTTCTATGAAATTTGTTAACTTATTGATATTTAATTATGTCAGTTGTGCATTTCTTATTAGACATGTTGATCCAGAAATATTGGATTATTCTGAGTAAAATACATTGATACAATGAATCAATCAATGAACCTCTTGTCCTAAACTGACTGGGATATCCTGGTTTTTTAATTTGTTCCTATTGGACGCAAAAACAACTGGTCATACTTGATATAAGCTCACCCCCTATTATATGGGACATATAACATAACTGGTGACAAAATGAAAACACTACACACTTCGAGGAAATACAGGTGTGATGTAATGTTTATTAATTTAATGATATTTCTATCCAATTACTTGTATGCATGGTAAATTATCATCGGTAGTATTGTGTCTATATTAAGCGATTAATCAACAACTGACGAGCATGTATGAGAGCACTAATGAAGGTAGAAGAAGCAAAAGATGTGTGTAAGAACCATAGCAAGTGGAAGGATGTGGTCTCTGCCTCCACCTACGGGAAAGAGGCGTGACTATATGTATGTTACAATGGTAATATTACGGAGTCGAATGTCGTTCTGCTCTATAAATGATGAAAATTTTAATGAAACAATATTCAAGTGTTGCCAAAAAACTACCAACATTTTAGTGTGTAAAGTGTGGTTCAATTTTTCATTTATCCTGCTCGACTAGGAAAAAGCAGAAATGTGAGAAGTTATGTGATATTAGAATCATTTGCGAGATGTGTAAAATTCAGCAAAATAATAAAAATGAAGACCAAACTAGTCAAGAAGAGAAATATCAAATCTTACTTAAAAACAATAAATTACTAAAAAGAACAAACTTCTTAAGGATAAAATCAAACAAAAATCATGTAAATCTCAGGTTAACAAAGTTGTCCTAGAAAAAAAACTAAGAGGTCTTTGAATACTAAAAAACCATTCTGGAATCGCGACAAGGAATAAGTCAAGCCCTTCATGATAGCAGTAAGGATACTCCCAAACCTCAAACTCTGCAACAGGTTGACGAAACTTTAACACAAGCCCAAAATTATACAACAATGAACAATATTCAACATCTGGCTCCAACTTCAGAAGGATGAAGGTTGGTCCAAAGTGACCCACAGGAGAAAGAGGAAATTCTTGGTAGAAAGTCTAGTACAATAGAGAGGTTTTCACCTCATAAAACATGCATAGCCAGTTGTGTAAAATGCAAAAATTTGAAAAGCAAATAAATAATTAGTTCTATACCTCTAAATATAGGGAATTCAAAAAAAGTAATTAAGAGAATGTGAAAATGTATCACAGATCAATGACGGCAGAATAAAAAACTCCAATAATGTTGCATGTGAAAGTTAGAGAATAATCAAGGAATCAACTGATAAGGAATTATTTCCCGACATTTATGAACAGAATGGAGAACTTATTAAGGATGAAGTGGATAAATGTAATTATACCACAATTATTTTAAAAGAGAGCGTAAATTCCAATAAAAACATAAAAATGAACACTACTCCTGTTACCTTCTATCCTGACACTTATAATGCCAGATGAATTGAGAGCAATTTTCATAAAAACTACCTCAGGCAGCACCAGGAATTGATGATAATAATGGAAGAGTGTTAAGATCAGTTGTGGACTCAATTTGTAAGCCACTAGAGCATACCTCATAAATGAGTCTTTTACAGGAGGTATTTTTCCGGACCTAAAACAATGGAAATGTATACCAATATTCAAAAATAAAGGTTCTGAACATGATACTGCAAACTATCTTGCTATTTGTGTTCAGAGTCAAATCTCCAAAGCTTTCGAAATTCGATTGATCTCCTACCTTGAACATCACAGAATCATTTCTGATAACCAAAACAGATTCCAGAATGCTAAATCAACCTCAACAGCTATTGAGCAAGCTCTAGAATTCATTTATGAACAGCTTAACAACAACAAGAATGTATTAGGTTTATTTTATGATTTAACATGTATATTTGATGTGGTTAATCACGACTTAATTTTTCATAAGCTACACAGCGTAGGAATTAGTGATATACCACATGATTGTATAGTATCATATTTGGAAAGTCAGTGTCAGTAATAAATAACAACAAATCTGACTGTAAGTGTTGAGTTAGGAGTGCCCCAGGAGTCTATACTGGGACCAACTCTCTTTATAATAGTTTTAAATGATATCTATGATACATGCACCACACCAAATACCAAAATAAAAAACCAAAATACTGTACGCTGATGATACAAATATACTACTAGCCCATAAAAACTTGGAAAATCTTGTAAACCTGGGTAATTATGTATATGACAAATTCAGTAAATACTGTAGCAACAATGATCTAATCTGCAATATAAAGAAAACCAATTTCATCAACTTCTTACCCAAAAACGGTATCTTAAACTCAGATCTAATGAACAACATCAATATGTGTGGTGAAACTCTAGAATATAGTTAGGTAGCTAGATTTTTAGGAATAACTATTAATCAAAAGCTAATATGGGAGGCGCATATCGACAGTTTATTATGGACTTGTACAATCCAGGCTACAATATGGATTGATTTTCTGGGGTAACTTTGCACATACTGACCATATTTTCAAGGTTTAGAAAAGAGTCATTCGCAGCATGGACAAGGGTCATCCACTGGACTCTTGTAAATCATTATTTAAAAAATATAACATCTTACCATTGCTGTGTCTCTACATATTACAGCTAGTTCTATTTATATATGATAATAAACACTTATTTCCTAAAAGTTCAGGTATACATAATTATGCTACTTAGGGTGAAGATACTTTCAACACTTCTACTCTCAATCAACTGTGAGTCAGAATTCCCCAAAATATTTGGATATTAAATGACTCTATAAGATAAAATACTTTATAGGGATTAATAAAACTAGAACTGTATAAAGAAATGAAGTACAGGGGTTCTTGCTGGATAGCTGTTTCTACAGTATGGATGAATTTCTTGCTTTCAGTGTTTAAAAACATTTTGTAACTTGTGTTTTTCTTCTTTGACTAGTCTAATAAGTTTTCTCATGTATTTAATTCTGTAATTGTCCATGTGTAAAAATTTTAGTGATAAATATATTATCTATCTATGAGGTTTCCCAGTTTGTTATTGTTACCCCATTTCATAAACTTCATTTTGTACTTTTAGCTCAGTTGCCTACCATTGGTATGGCTTTAACAAACTGTAGTGTTCTTTTCAGTTGCACACCAATCAATTCAACAGTTTTAAAAGAAAAATGTTATTTCTTGATTGGATAATAAAATTTTATTTATCTTTGTTTAAATATCGGTACAATCTTGAATCAATAAGTATATTTAACCAATATTTTTTACACTTTATATTTAAAGTTAATGGATTCAAGCTTGTTCTATAAACAAGGGTTTCTTTAAAGTAGCTTCTTGGAAAGTATTATAAAAATAGTCTGGTATTAAGTTAACATCCAAATCAATTAATTTGATTAGGATTGGTTTTTGGCTTTGTTTGTTAAGATGAAATCTCTTTAGAAGAAAAACTTAAGTAATAAAATTTATTCATAAAATATCTACGCTTAAGATAGCAATATTAAAAATGTACGGGACCAAATTCGTAAGAAAAATGATGCTATTACATAAAAGGTAATAACGCCAAGTTATACATACATTTTTGACAGCTTAGATGGTGCTCCACCGGTAACTTTCGCAACCCGAAGGCTGGTAAGTTCTGTCTTGAGTTCATCGAGCTGTTTTGTAAGCTCTTTTTTATCTTTTGTCCTTAAATCGGAACACTTTACCTTACCCTGAAACAAAAATTACAACAGTTTTGGACATTGTCAACAATCAAAATAACATGTTATAATCTTTATAAAAGTTAAAAATTTAACTTAATATCTATTGAAACTTATAAAATAACATTTTCTATAATTAATCAAGTTAATAATATTGTAGGATGCATTTAAATAATAAATAAATTAAAAGATTTATTCTCACCATGTTTATTCTATGAAAAACAAACTTTAAAAGAGTATGACAACTTTGACAAATTAAGTTCCAATGACACGTGACAACTTAAAAGTTGACAAATTCCTCTTTTTAGTGGACTAACATATATTGAATATTAAACCACATTTTTAATGGTTTATATACACAACTGTACAGACCAAGACCACTACAAAATTGAAAGTTGATTGAGAGTAACCTAACTGTCAAAGTGGGTGTGTTATTTAAGTTAAAATATATTTAAAATTAAGAACAGTTTTCAAATGGCTAAAAATACATCTAGCTCTGCTTTCCGAAAGATTGATGTCGATCAGTATTCTGAAGACAATTTCAAAGAAGACGATACTGACTCAGGAGGGTCAGTAGGTCCAGATGAAAATGAAGTCAATAGTTTATTACAAAAATATCCTTTTCACTTGCATTCTAGTGTAGACTTAACATATATCCGGAATTATTTAATTTTAATACTAAAATTAAATACTCTAGTAAATAAGTCACACTTATATTTTACTTTGGTATTTAGATATAGTAATTTTGATCTATTTTTTTGTTGATACAAAGAATTTTTTTTGTACCACACTGTATCTAAGTTTTAACTTCTACAGTATCAAATTTTTATATTTTAAAGTTATAAAATTCATTATTGAGAATCTCACTTTCATCATAACTAAGGTGACCAAAAGTACTCCTGTAAAAAACCTGTATTCCATTGTATTATATTATAACAAAATGATTATTACATATAACCTTTTATATGTGTACTTACAAAATTTGAGACCTAAAGACTAAAGAAAAGATCATTTGGCTTTTAACTTGGAATTATTTGCACAGTTTTAAGGAGTAATCTTTGGGACATGCTTGCTCTTTTTGTATCAAAAATAGTTGATCACCTTATCATACCATTGCCTAATATTTGTGTAATGAATCAAACAAGAATTTTGTATCAAATGTTAGTGTGATACAATTTAAATTAATAATAAATACTTATCATTTTAATGCATAATTCAGAAAATATTCCTTGACTCAATAATTACAGGAAAACATTTAGATGCATTAAAAACGGTTTTAAATAATGCTCCATTAGGAATTAAGAACCAGCAGATTAAAGTAAGTATAAATTAATTTTATATATTTATAATGAAGAAATACTTTTGAAAGTTTATTTGAAAAAGAGGATACACAAGTGCAAACATGAGTGAAAATTACAATGAAAGTGAAATTAGTGGAAGAGTTGAACAGAATGAAATTGGGTAAGTCTGCCGGGTATTACAGAAATACGGTTTAAATGCTGATGGCTGGACAGTGCTGCTGTACCGCCTTTTTAACTTTTGCTGGAGAAGAGGTAGCATGTAGATTGTAGTGGGGGTCGTGAAGGCTATGCTGCCTCTCAAGCACTTTGACCTATCAGATCTTTTGTGCATAACCCTTAATCTATTCGAGGACCGGGATTCTGAGACTTCGCACAAAGTTTATCAGTTTTCTGGGAGCTAAGTTCCTAAGATTGAAGGGTATTAAGAAGGCCCCTTCCAGAAATTTGAGCCTTACTAGCCTTTTCGCTTGTCTTTGTCCTGGCACTTTATGCCAGTGAGATCTCATTTCATCTGTTTCCCAGTGTCGAACCTCTTCTTTCAAGTGTGGCATTCGCTATGGATGTTTATCTTATTCATAGACCGTTATTTTAAAGAGATTGCAGGTCGACCTCAGCGAATGTATTTTGATCAGATCAAGATATGATCACAAAGGTCGTAGGGAATGGTCTCTTTCGACCTCTACGGGAAAAAGGTGTTACTTTATATATTTATTATGGAGCAATAGAACATTGATGTCAGAATCAAAAATTAATTTTAATAATTAAGGTAACAATGAACCTAAAAACACCTCTTCAGACCTACTTATTGAAAGAAATAAGTATAAACTATTTCCAAATATAGCTAAACTGACAGCATATTATTAATTTTACGAAAAAACTGCATAGTTTAAAAGCAACTATCAGATATCAACATTTTCCAGCAAAATTTACCTTTTAAAAAATATGAATTTTACCAAACTGTTTATTTAGAATTGGTAATTAATTTTTAATAAACAGTTATTTCTTCAATAAAAATTTGACAATCTTTACTTTTTTTCACCTCTGAGTTGAATTATTTTAATAATGAATTAAAATAGCTGATACACATAAAATAATTTATCATACAACTATCAACTTGAATACACTATTATTAATTCCATATAATATTTACTAATTGTTCCACCCTAACATGCTGCAACACAGTAGTTAAAATAATTAAAAATTGTCAAATTTGTTATTGAATAAAGATATACTCATTTATTATAACTTCACAATTCTAAATAAATTTTCCTGGTAACAGTTTTCGATATTGTCAAAAAAATTACTGATGTTAAATAGGCAAGTCGGTAGAGGTCGACTTAGGCGAACATGTCTTGATCAGATCAAAATTGTTTTGAAGAAAGGCCAGTGCAAAAGTACTAGCAACCGATGAGCTTGTATGAAAACGCCAATGAAAGTAGAAGAAGCAAAAGATGTGTGTAAGAACCTTAGCAAGTGGAAAGAATTGGTGTCTGCCTACCACTAGGGAAAAAAGGCGAGACTATATGTTTAGTATGTAAAATTCATATTTTCTAACAGACCTCGTATATGACTAAAAAGTATTGATATCCGATGGTTGTGTATTTTAGGTTTTACACTTTGCTGAACTTTTTATGAAGAATAACTTTTTTCGTAAAATTAATAACAAAAAAGTTTCCCATTTGCTGTCAATTTAAGTAGACACACAGTATATTTATGTCTGATCTTTTATATTTCTATTACATTTAAAAATGTAGAAATGAATTACTATTGAAAGGCACCCCTACTTGGTTAAATTTTTCTCTCTCTGTCGCTGGCACTACAACTCCGCGTGAGTCTTGGCCGCATCCACTATTGCCCTCCAGCTCTGTCTATCTTGTGCTTCCATTTCCTATTGTGCTATACCAATTTTTCTCAGATCCTTCGTAACTGCGTCCTTCCATCTCCTCCTAGGCCTCCTAGATCTTCTTCCCTCTGGCCTTTCATGGTATATGATGTTCAAAAGCCTTTGGTCATCACTTCTAAGAACATGTCTAAGTCGACTGGACTTGATCCTCCTTACTATATTTTCCATGCCGTATAGTTTTTCCAGCTCGTTATTTTTTCGGCGTCGCCACTCTCCTATTATACTGTCCATGCATGGTCCATATATTGCTCTTAATATTTTTCTAACAGCTTATCGATTTCGCGTTTGTTTAGAATCCATGTCTCGCTACCATATGCTGTAACAGGTCGTATTAAGATCTTATACATCCTTACAGTGCAACAGAAGTAGCTTGGCGGGCGACTAGCCTCTATTTGTCTGAATATACTTCACATTCGTAAAATTCTTCCTCCGATTGTACTTGAGACTCACGATTACTGAAAATTTCGTCGTCGCCGATCGGATCGTTATTCGAATGTTTTCGTTGTGCGCAGATTTTGTGATCTCTCGCCCGCCAAGCTACTTCTGTTGCACTGTACCTTAGTTTCCCTTGTAAGTAGTTTGGATCTAAAGAATGTAGATAGTGCATAAAAAGGCTCTGTTTGCCGATGCAATACGAGCAGCTACGTCTTTTTCATTTCTGTTGTCGTCTGTTACTGTTGCTCCTAAATATTTGAACTCTTTTACGACTTCAAAATTGTAGTCATTAATAGTTATATTTTGTCTTATCCTTTGCCCCTGATTGGTTACCATGTATTTAGTTTTGGCCTCGTTGATCTTTAATCCCATTTTTTGAGCTTGAGTTTCAAAAGAAGAGAACACATCCTTAACATCTCTGGTATTATGCGAAACAGCATCTATGTCATCGGCAAAAGCTATCACGAGTGTTGCACCATCCATAGCGAAACCCGGCGTTAGTTGCGGGGAGACTTTTTTCACGGCCCAGTCCAACGCAAGGTTAAAAGATATAGGGTCTCCCTACCGCAGGCCTGTGCGGATATTAAATGTTTCTGACGAAGCATTCCCAACTCTCACCTTTGCTTTCGAGTTTTCAACGCACATTCTGCTTATGTTTATTAACTTTAATGGTATTCCCATCTCCCTAATTGCATATCAGAGCTGATACTGGTTGATCGAGTCGTACGCCTGTTGAAAATCCACAAATATTTTATGTATATCTTTATTGTACTTCCAACATTTCTTCATGATCTGGCGGACTGTAAAAATTTGGTCTATAGTGGACCTGCCTGGTCGAAAGCCGCACTGATAATCGCCCATTATTTCCTCGGCATACGGTATTGGCTTTTGCACTAGGATCAACGATACTATCTTATAAGCGGTGTTTATTAATGATATTCCTCTATAACTCGGACAGTCTGCTTTCTTTCCTTTTTTATGGATGGGTATTATTATGCTACTGTTGCATTCGTCTGGCATCTTTTCATGGTTCCATATGTTCGTTACAATACGGTGTATCTTTTGGTGTAACGCATTTCCTCCGTTCTTTAGAAGTTCCGCATTTATTTCGTCTTCACCTGGGAAATTTGACAGAGAGGAATTATAACGTCTACAAAATACGAAGAACCCTGCTTGATGGTTAGAAAGAAGTATGTGCGTAAATTTTAGCGGGTATAATGTATGGGTTAAAATTTTCTGTGATTTTATGGGTATTTTTTTGCTTAGTCAGGAAAGCAGCTTTGTATTTCATCTCTGAAAAGATGCACAAGTAGTCAATTACAAGAATTAGGTTTTTAGTAGCAAAAAACATCCTTTATTAAAGATATATTAACGAAAAGTATTAATGTACTATATAATTTTGAAATAGTATAAAACAGACCAATTTTCTCAAATGTATCCATTTTTAATTTTTCTATTAACTTTTAATTCCATTACATTTTCTGATAGATAAATAATTGGTAACCGTTACAAATATTTAGGAAACGCCAATGGTAACCAATTCGGTTCAATTCGGCGTTTGATGTGCGCTTTTGTTAAAGGTGGAGTGTGGACACTGCAAGTGTACCTTTCAATAGTAAAACTATTTTATGTTATATCCAATGACACATTATTTTTTTAGGAAAATGCATTTAACCTCACATTTAAAGTGCTTTTATCTATAAAACCATCCCAAATAGAAGAAATGGTAAATTCATTAGATGTGGATTCATTGGATACTTTGATGAAGTATGTCTACAAAGGATTCGAATTTCCTGCTGAAGGAAGCAGTGGACATTTGTTGTTATGGCATGAGAAAATTTATAATCTTGGAGGAGTGGGATGCATTGTCAGAGTATTGTCAGACACCAGAAGAATATAAATTATTAAAATTTACCATTATCATTAAGAAAAATTTGTCATGTAGATAATGACCCAAAGATGATCTAATTTAAACTAATTTGCTTAGCTTTTTCTAAACTAATTTACTCGTTCAGTTTTATTTTGATAATTATTTGCTGATTCCAATTTTAATTGCAAATTAAAACAATTAATATCTTAAGAAACATTCACCAAAACTTGTAGATTTTGTTTGGATAAAATTAGAAATAATTATGACCTGGCAACATTCTTAATTAATAATTTTGCGTTGCAGTAAGATTCAAAGACTTTCTTCTTCTCTTGACACATTCCTGGTCAAGTGATCATACATTTTTTTTTATTTTAATATCATTGTTGAAGTTTATCAGTCATTATAATTTTTGTATTTTTTTTATTACAGTATTTATTTGTATCAATTTTTAATAATTATTTACAAGCCGTTTGTTTTTCGTTGAATATTAAATTTATATCTTGTCGGTAAATAAAAATTATTAAATTAAGGTATTTATTTTTTTAAAATATTTATAATGTAACGTTTTACTTAAAAATGCACTCAGGGTTTGAATTTATATGCAACACATTTACTTATAAACTTTACTGAATAATTTATGTAAACTAGTGAACGCAATAATCAAACTTCAGTTACAGACTAACTTCCGCGATCGGCGGTCCATCTTTATATACAACGCTACTGTTCAGTAGACACTAAAAAATTCGATCGCGTTCCATCGAACATTCGCGATTCGACATGGCGTTTCTGGAATATTCTCTTAATTGGCATTGACGTCACCGTAGCATATTCCTGTGGCGTATCGTAAAATCATTACAATAATTTGCTAAAAAAATGCAAAAATTTAATCTTATACATAAAATTCAGCTTCCGTATGTTTGTGTCCGCTAAACTCGAAGTAGTCGATTGATTGACTTAAAAATTTTTCACAACCTTGCATATAAATAGTGTTTATATAAAATTTATTCCGAAGTTCCCACTAAAACGGCAATTTTCAAGCGTCAAATTTGTCAAATACTTATGATTTTAACATTAAACGTCAATCTCAACCAACAATATTAATGTAGATAGTGAAAATAAACCTTACTGCGAAAAAAAAAGGTGTTAGGTACTATGACCAGCTGATTGATATGTATAGTGTTATTTATAATTATTTATTATTCTTCTTCTTCCTCCTTTAATGCAAGCAAATTGTTTTTCTTCATATCCTTTGCCATTCAATTATTAGAGAGGTTGTCGCTCTATCTCTTGAGGGGTTTTCCAACGCTTCGGCGCCCTAAGGGCGACTTGTCTCTAGTTATTTTGACCATTCTGTCGCCATTCATCCGATCTATGTGTTCGTTCCACTCTCTCTTTCTTCCCAGTATCCATTCATTTAAGTTGTCCATTTTACATGTTCTTCTAATGTCCTCGCTTTTCTCCCTGTTAAGAAGTGTTTTTTCAGCGATCCTGCGCACTATTTTCATTTCGGTGGTTTCTAATAGTCTCTTTGTTTGATGTATCTGGTATAGTTTCCGCTGTGTATGTTAATATAGATCATATGACCACCTTGTAGATTCGGGATTTGGTCACAATTCCGATATATTTGTTTCAGAGGATTGTATCGTTCAGGTAAGCTGAGGTTCGTGCTGCTTTTGCCGCTTGGTTTCTTACCTCCGCCTCGATGTCACCGTATCCTGATATTTCTATTAAATTTCATCTCCTGTTGTATAATTTTATCATCCACAACCAGTTTGCATCTGATAGATGTTTTTGAGGTGGTCATGCATTTCGTTTTTGCTGCAGATATCTTCATATTTAGACTTTTTGCCATTGTGCTGAATTTGAATAGTAATCTCAGTAGGTCATCTTCATTTTCTGCAATCAGAACAGCATCATCGGCATAGCATAGGATTTTGACGTCTTTGTTCCCCATTTTATACCCTTTCAGGTTACGAGTGCTTTTAATTATTTCATCCATAACGATGTTGAACAATAAGGGGCTAAGGGAATCTCCTTGTCAAATACCACTATTTACAGGAATTTCTTCGGTAGTTGCGCCATTAATTTTGGCTTGTATTTTGTTTCTCTGGTAAATGTTTTAGATGGTTTTTATAATGTTGTATGGGATTTGCCTGTTGTACAGAAGGTGTACCACGTCCCCCAGTTGTATTCGGTCAAACGCCTTTTCCTGATCTATAAAACACATGAAGGCTGATTTGTTATACCCAATAGATTTTTCAGTTATTTGTCCTGCGACAAATACCGCATCTGTACAAGATCTTCCTGATCTAAATCCTTGTTGTTCATCGTCCAATGTGGTGAGTTCATTTATTTTATTTGTTATAATCGTTATTACTAGCTTTAAGGTTGTAATCGATAGTTTGCGGGTAATTATTTAATCAAAGGTTGGAATTGATTTGATTTTATCATATCCGTTTTCAAAAAGATAAAGGTGAGTTAATTTCATACTGAATGCTGTATTCAATTATTTGTTTTGGAAATGGAAAACGATTTTCAGTGAAAAACATTTTTTCTTAATTTTCTTTCATTCCACAGCAACGCAAAGTGGGGTATTCAATTGAATAATGTGTTTTATTGGTAAATCTGTGTTTGCTAGAATACTTTTATTCACTTTCCTAATAATTAATATAAGCCTGAGCCACAGTGAAGCGTGAAGGGGTTTGGCTAGTAAGATATATTTGTGAAAGTAAACATTAACTGTCAAGTACGTAAATTTATAACCTGTTTTTCTGTGACTATGTAAACAACAGAGAAAATGTTAAAACATAAAACAAATTAATTTCTAATTTTTAGTAAGTTATAAAAACTATCGACGAGTAAAAATACTTGGAAAGAAAATAACATTGTATGAAATTAATGTTTACAGACAAAGGAAAATAATTTTCTGACAAAAATAACACTAATCAATAATTTTTTATTAAAATAAAAAATAAGATAAAATTCGAATAAAAAATATCTATTATAAATTTTAACAAATATAAATCGTTTAGAAAAATCTATTGCTTATATTACAATTTTAGTAGTAATTATGAATTACCTAGATGAGCACATCAAAATATATTCATTATTATAAGGGTGCATTTTTAGAGATGAATTATTATTGTTAACTTCCTCTAAATCAATCGGAGTAGGATGAAACGTCAAAAAAACAATACGGTTGCCAAATAACCTTACTTGATAAACAAAATACGTGCGAATATTTTTAAGAGGGAATATGTAATCATGTAGAAGGATGTTAAAGGTGTAGTGGTGCATGGGTGTTGCTCTTATATTTTTTTACTTAAAATGGGTAGACAGAAAAATAAGAACTACTCTGACTTACGTTCACCATTTTAGAATGTTTATTTTGTTTATATGTCTGTGATATTTTCGAAATTCTAACTAACATGTTCATCCCGCACTAAACATTTTTTATCCCGTTTCCCAAGGCGAAGGATAAAAGCTCTTACTTCCCGTGGTCTTCCCTGGGCAATGACCATTAAAATGTTAATAATTGAGAAAGTAAAGCTTGAGACATAATAAATGTTTCTACTACTTTTCTCTGGAATCGTTTTTTAAGCAAGTAATTATTATTTTACACAATGAATATACATTTACTTAACTCCATCGAATATTATATGGTATATTTGGTACCAGTAATATTTTTTATTCTGTCACTGTTGAAACGAGCAACCCCTAATGACCTCAAAGTTTCAATTTATATATTTTTTTATTTACCTTCAATTTCAATACATTTTCTAATACGTAAATATTCTGTAACCGTTACAAAATATTTACGATACGCCACTGTTACCCACTTCGGTTAAAACGGCACTGCACATCTGCTTACTTTGGGAATATGGTGGGGGCGTTTGACATGTTTCTTTCTTTAATAATTCAACTCTAATCTAATCCAAACGAATAAATGAAATCACGTGACCGCATTTGAAGCGTCATTATGACAAAATGCACCCTCATATAAAAAATCGTTGGCTGAAAATCAATGTCAACTTGAATGGAAGTTATCTCTATTACACATTCCATATTTTCCTTAAGGAAACAAGTGAAATCATCATTATTTTCTAAATATGTAACAGAATAATGATTTTTTGAGGCGCATGAAATTGTTAAGTTTAAGCTAACATTACGGACTCAGTCCAAAAAGTCTCCATACACTACATGCTTTTTTTTGTGTCTATTCCAGAGGATTCGAGAATGTTTTAGATTCACTCCCAATTTTGTTAGCACCCCTACGAAATGGGTGGAAGGGGTATATAATATAAAAACTATCAAAAACGGCTAATATTAGTGTCCAATTCATAGTCTTCGGGGACGATGAATTTGATAGTGACATTCTCAATAATATTAGGACCCATATAAAGGGTGAGGGAAGGGGATGGAATATAAACACTATTAAAAACGCCGATATTAGTGTCGAATTAATAGTTTCAGGGTCGCCGAGTTTGATAGTGATATTCCCAAAGTAGGCAAGCTAACGTTCGGGCAGGACATGGTCTACCGGGTGCGCTAGTAAAAATATAAATTTTATTTTCATAGTTTCAGTTAGCTGGTTAAAACTAATAAAAAATATGTAGTGTATGGAGACTTCTTGGACTGAGTGTATTTGTTTAGGTCTCATTACCAAAATGGGTTGATAACGAACGGAGACAGAACATGCGATAACATTGTCTATCATGCCGCGTTGCCTTTAAAGGACCGATATAGTTCTAGCCACATAAATTTTTTTAATATCAATATATATTCATTTATACTAATTAAATTCTACGTAGAAAGAATGGACCCCGAAAGAATAGCCAAGATTGTGCTAAATGGAAATCCAGTGCCAAAATGAGGAATTTAACATAAATGTGTTTTTCTTCTTGAAATTTATGTTTGTTTTGAACTTAAGCTGCCTGAAGAAAAATAAATAATCACACAAATAATTAAATAAGTATACATTTGTGTACGTTGGCTATACGTTGCAGCTACCAGTTCTTAAATGTTGTAAAAGTCGATAACATAGGTCTACAAGGTTCTGTTGCTTGGCTACTTTCGAGTTATGTACAGAATGCACTACATTATTTTGGTCTTTTTTTGTTGTTGAATCAACTAATACGACTCTTACCATTCAAAATAAACTATTAATTGGTCACCTACGATATTTGATGTGAGACATCTAATGGCGCGCTTGAGGGGTAACAACGACTGTTGGTGCCATGATGTGAAAGCTTTGGATAGCCTCGTAACTACTCGGCTCGCTCCGTCGCTTAGGCTCCGCCTACGTTACAAGTAACACTTTCGTTGCTTATTTAAGTTATAATCGGCCCGTTGTAACTTTGATACCATCAGAAACATCATCGATTAATATTACAGAAATAACTTCTTCTTCTAAAAGTGTCGTACAGATTCCTGCGTAGGCGTTCATCGTTTTCTTATCAGATGAGTCTATTTATTGCCGCATTTTGTATTTCTTGTAAGTCCCTTATCCTCGTCCATTGACGAATGTTCCTCAACCACAACAATTTTTTTCTACCTACACCTCTTCTTCCTCCTTCGATTTTACCTTGGAGAATGAGGCGTTGAAAGTGGTATCGCTCTCCACGCAATATGTGTCCAAGATAACTTATTTTTCTCTTCTGAGGATAATGAATTGTAAACTTTATTTTTTATGTATATTTTAACTTCGTTCAATATTTGTGTATTTCCCCCTTCATTGCATCATTTTCTTATAAAACCCAATTAATTAATTTTCAACAACATTTAATTTCCATGTTTCCCATCAGCCAGGCGTCCCGTGATTGCTCAATTTTTTTTGCTAAGTAACGATCATTTTAAGTCATGAAATATATTCCAACAAAGTCACGAGTCACATTAACCCCAAAAACCCCAGGATGCAGTATTTTAAAGACCAATATCGTTTTTTTGTAATCTGCAATCTAAGAAATAAAAATTCTTTTTTTAAACATGATATTCGTAATTAGCAACCCTGAAGACCCCCAGGTGAAATTTTACATACATGCAAAGAGTCACGCCTTTTTTCTGTAGACCACTTTCTTCCAATTGCTATGATTCTTGCACACATGTTTCACTTCTTCAACTTCCATCAGTGCTCTCATACATGCTAGACGGTTGTCGATACTTTTGACCTGGCCTTTTTTAAAAACAATGTCGATCTGATCGAGTTATGTTTGCCGAGGTCGACCTCTACCGACTTATAAATCTGTTTCGTCAATCTTCCTTCTTCCATCCGCTCTACGTGTGTCCAAACCATCTAAGCATTCCTTTATCTATCTTTTTAACCAGATCATCTTTTACACCGCAGCGTTCCCTTATCTCACTATTCTTCACTTTATCTAACCGAGTCACTACAGCTATACTTCTCAGACTACTCATCTCCGCAGCATTAATCTTATTTTCATGCTTCTTCTGCCAAACCCAGCATTCACTACCATACATATGTGTAATTTTTTAGGGACCAAATATCGTGTTTTTAATTTTCTGCCTTTATATTCATACTTATTGACCCCAAAAATCCCTAAGAACAATTTTTTAAAAGAAGTTAACCAGTAAAAAATGTTTGCCTCCATGGGTTAATGTGAACGCTCATGACTTGTTGGGATATATTTCACAACTTAAAATGATCGTAACTTTCCTGAAAAAAACTTTGATCACTTAATAGTTTATTTTGATAGGTACGAGTAGTTTTAAATTATGCAACTAAAAGACCAAAAAAATTTTGTGTATCCTGTACATAACCTGTAATGTAAATTAAATTAAATCACTACCTATAATCCGTACGCAAAAACGTAAAAAAAAACCGACTTCAAAGACTTATATGGTTTTCTCATGGATGCCATTGTCAGAACTGGACCAAATTAAAATGGGACCACACGGAAAGCACCAGCTTTCAAATAAAAAAAAAATCGGTTCACCCAGTCAAAAGTTCTGAGGTAACAAACATAAAAAATACAGTCAAATTGAGAACCTCCTTTTTTGAATCGGTTAATAACTAAATAATAGTATATTATTAAATTAACTAAACTAAAATTAAATAAACCGCATAAATAAAAGTATTTGCTTTAAGATCCAAATATCCACTTCGACGTATTTGATCGAACTGTGCTTTCTACCCTCCCTGGCATTTTACTATTGCCTCTTTAACCTTCGCGACTGCAGATATTCCTGTCCGAGTATAATTAATAATAGAAAACTAATACCTAATGTAAATTAAGACATATCGTAATAAACTCCCTTTTAAAAGATGTCACTCAAAATAGTCACCTTGGTAATGTGTGTTATTCATAACAAAGGCAGTCAACATATGTTAATATCGAATCGATAACAAAAAAAGCATTCACAATTTTGACTTTTGAGTTTGGACGAGAATGTTATGCATATCTTGAAGACTTTCCGCCAAAGCTTCCCTAAATCGTCTAACTGAAGTTACTCTGTTATCGGCAAAAGCCGAAACTCCAAAATTGATGTCGTATGGCCGCGGATTGTAACAACAACCGTAACCGTCGTCAGTTAGGGGCGCGTAACACATGAAACCGTCACATTTGGTAGCTACTTGACTGGTGGATAGTCGCATACGACTACTCAAAATGTAGGATTTATCTTTATAGATGGCCGGCAATTCCATTCCGTTTTCTAAAGCAATTAATTTTAGGCCCAGAAGATGACGATCGACTCCAAAACCATGAACAGCCTGAAATTAATGCGATCATTTTGTTAAAAAATATATGTATATATACCGGATGTCGCAATGTAAATGACATTTCTATTTAATAGAATTATGTCTCGAAACCAAACAAATTTAATTTACTTTATTACCCCTACTAATTTAATTACTTTTTTAATTTAGATTTGAATGGGACTTACTTGAGTATAAAAATAAATCACTAAATGATAACAACAAAAAATTCATTTTATATTTGGTACTACACTTGTCTTAACATCAATACATCCTAATCCCTGAAGACTTTCTTCACTGTTATGAATAATAAGAGATGCAACGATGTGTAGTAGTATTTAAAAAATAAAGTAGTTTTTATACTATTTTAAGGAAAAAGTGCGTGAGTGTCGTGGAACACTCGGTTTATTATTGATAAACGTATTATATTTTCTCACACGCTTGTTTTTGCATTTTTCGGCATTGTTGCCTTTTTTGATGTTTTTTTTGGTCAATTTGTCAACTAATTGGCTATAAAAAAATTAGAAAGTGGTAATTTAAAAATGTTAGGGTAAAAATAAATTATTCACATACTGTTGCACTTTAACTCTGACACTTACCTAGCGTCATATTATCTTCTAAGCCTCTATCACAATGCATTATTGATGTATATTAACCAATAACAAGTTATTATCAACCAACAAAAGTGTTTACAAACAATTCGCAAAGAGGTTACGCAGCACGCGTTTAGTTGAAAATAAACACAAGTACAAGTAGTCAATAAGTTCGCATCGGCTGCGCTGGTATAGTTGGTAAACGGCATACGCGTCTGCTGTTTCGTGTTTCGTAACGAAAAAATCTTACTTTCTTTCGCCTAGCCCCCATCCGCCAAGCCCGTACTGTCCGATAAGCAACTTCGTTCCAATTAAGGAACAAGTCTATGCTACAGAGGTTAATTCACACCAAGAGTTGCAAGAAATGAGCTGATTATCAACCGTTTATAAGATTAATGCATTCTTTAAAAAAAGGATAGAATTGTGTTTCGTGAAAACGGAGGACATTTTGAACACTTACTCTAATTTCGTATCTTGAATACGGATACCATTACGAAATTTTTTTACTGAACAAACCCAACTTATTTTGCAGTGTTCTATCTAACCTAGCAACGGGGCCACCTTTTTTTAAACACCCTGTATATTTAATTTAATGACGCTCCAGTAAACATCTAAATATTATTTATTTACCTCCAAAGAATATTTCTTGTGTGACGAAATTGCTTCCTTAAGAGCACGTAATTTTTCGTCAAGCGACTTGCTACTGTCTAACATAGTTTTCGCAAATTCTATCGATTCAATTGAACATGAACGAATTGTCTCCGTTCTGCCGTGAATGTATTTCCTGGTGGCTGCCGACTCATAATGTGCTCCAGGAGTTTTATGAATTCTGCAACAAAAAAAATAGACTAATGCGTTATTTTAAATTATAGTTTTAAAAAACTAAAAAACACGCTTTTAGAGTTAATCAAACTAAAAAATAATTCTTAACACGAAACGCAGAGTTAGTTTAAAAATGTCATACAAAGCACCCCACGCTTTTAGAACAGTGACATTAATTTTCTCGTCAGTAATTTTATTCTTATGTTAAGAATTTTTCTACTTTGATTTCTAGTTTGATTAACTCTAAAAGCGTGTTTTTTAGTTTTTTTAAACTATAATTTATTTTTCGTTTTTTAGTTCGACACCTGTTACACTGAATACATTGTTATTATAATAAAACAAATTTTATTTAAAGAATATTGGGTTTTATCATTAGTGTTTTTAATAAATTAACACTATACTTTTATGCAACACAAAATACAAACTACCATTTGCATCATTGCAAATTGTTAGTGGCGCCATCTACCAGATAATAGACAAACTACTTATTTTGGAAAGTAGAAAGTATTTGACGAGTGTGTGAAGTTTAAATTAAATCTGATCGCTTAAAGTAGGGCAAAATCGAGGCTAAAGAGTCAGTTACAAACATACAGGTGAAAATAATATAAGCGTGTTAAAAATATTAAAACATTTACACTTTAATTATTGATTAATCTATTGGAGCATATACCAACCTGTAGAAAGCAAACTGCATGGCAATTTGTATGAAACTATCAGGGCTCATTTTCTGTGACTTAACGAATTCTTTTCCGAACGATGAGAAATTAAATGAATCCATGTCTAAATTTCTCGCTAACCTAGAAAAACATTCTTTATTATTTAAGTTAGCAATAAAGTTTACATTCTTACTTGTCGACGTTAATATTTGCTAGCTGTATGTGTTTTCGTAGATCATCACTTACGTTAAAGTGTAATTTTGTCGGGGGTTTGACCATCTTTGTATCGGGTAGATTTTTTGAATTGCCATTTTTGCTGAAATTTTTAAAAATGATAAAATATTTATTTGCAATAGACACAATTTCCTAACTAGTTGGGTTATTTTGAAATGATCTACGAAATTACTTTTGTAATTCCCTGTAATGAAAGTGAAAAAAAGTGTTTGTGCCAGATTTTGGAGATCTCCAGAATTGATGTTAGACGTTCTGAGAACTGACTATCGAAAACGGTACTTGTTTACGCCACCAAAAAAAAATTGTTTTTATTTTATTAATTATTCGTTTTTATAATTTATTTGATTCATTTTATGAATACAATTCGGATTTTAAAATAAACTAAGTATATCGGCTGCTGACCTCTTTCAAAGTACATGTGTACTACGCTCGTGTAAAATTGCCTGGTCGAGGCAGTGTCATGTTCAGTTTTGCTGAAATCGTAGCGCGTAAAGCCAGATTGTTCGAATTCATTTTTAAGTATCAGTTAAACTAATTCTCGTCATCAATACGGAGACAGACGAATGTATCCTGGCTCACATTTCATTTCTTTTCAGTATTTTCGTAATCTTTTACCACCACGGCAAGCATCAAAGTGTGAGGCAAAAATACGTCAAAAGTGAGTCCTATTTTTGGGTAATTATTATTTATTTTAATATTTTTTTTGACTCATTTTAATTTGTCAACATTTGATCGTGGTAAAGTTTTTTTTTTATTTCGTTAAACAATAAATCGGTACAGTCTGCTTTTACCGAACCATTGGTCAAAAACAGTGCTTTTATTTGCAAATACGTTTGAGATTTACGTAACGACTGTTGCAGACTACTATTTTATTTAAGACAGTATTTGAAAGAGAAGTAATCATGGCAAATTGCAAGGTGCTGATTAAAGGAAAAAGAGTGAAATAAGTGAATGAGCTTGCATAATTGGGTTTAAAGTTTACGAGAGACGGAAAGTATGACTGTGACATTGAGCGAAAGGTGTGGGCAGGGAAACCAATGAAAGGGGCTCTGTATAACTTTACGAGCAGCCAGAACGTGTCAAAAAAGACACGAATGACTGTGCATAGAGAAGTGCTGATCCCTACACTTATGTATGGTAGTGAATGTTGGGTTTGGCAGAAGCATGAAAGTAAGATCAATGCTGCGGAGATAAGTAGTCAGAAAAATATAACTGGAGTGACTCTATGGATAAAGTGAGGAGTAGTGTAATAAGGGAATGCTACAAATTAACAAAGATAAGATAAAGGAATGCTGAGATGGTTTGGACACGTAGAGGATGGATGAAAGAAGATTTACTAAACAGATTTATAAGGAGAGTTTAAATGGGTAAGTCGGTAGAGGTCGGCAAACGTATTTCGATCAGATCAAAATTGTATTGAAGAAAGGCCAGGTAAAAAGTACCACCAACCGTCGAGCATGTATAAAAGCGCTGATGAAAACAGAAAAAGCGAAAGACGTGTGTACGGACCGTAGCAGTGACATTAAGAGAAGGGTGTTGGCAGGAAAACAAATGAATGGGGCACGGTATAACTTTATGAACAGCCAGAAAGTGTCAAAAAAGGCACGTCTGGCTGTGCATAGAGGTGTGTTGGTTCCTACACTTATGTACGGTAGTGAATGTTGGGTTTGGCAGAAGAAGCATTAAAATAGGATTAATGCTGCGGAGATGAGTAGTCTGAGAAGTATAGCCGGATTGACTCGGTTCGATAAAGTAAAGAATAGTGAGATAAGAGAACGCTGTGGTTTAAATGAAGATATGGTTACAAAGATAGATAACGGAATGCTTAGATGGTTTGGACACGTAGAAAGGATGGATGAAGGAAGATTGACGAAACAAATTTATAAGGCGATTGTGAATGGACAAATCGGTAGAGGTCGACCTCGGCGAACATATCTCGATCAGATCAACATTGTTTTAAAGAAAGGTCAGGTCAAGAGTACCAACAACCGACGAGCATGTATGAGAACACTGATGAAAGTAGAGGAAGCAAAAGATGTGTGTAAAAACCGTAGCAAGTGAAAGGAAGTGGTCTTTGCCTACCCCTACGGGAAAAAGGCGTGACTATATGTATGTATGTATGTATGTATGGCTTTATGGTCAAAAAATCTTGAACACATTAAAATATGCTTTGTTAGCACTTGTCCCTTTTATCGTCCTATCATTCTTGATACCCTATGTAGGGTGCCCATTTTGCAAACACATCTACAGAGAATCATGAGAGAAATTGTCCGGTAGAAAATTTTCAACACAGTGATTTGATGAAAGGCAACGTATAGTTTTGTTCCGTTTTCATAGAAGTTTATTAGAAGAATTTCGCAACCACGGTTGCATGACGACGCAGTGCACATGTATGACTCGCGTGACAGACACACTACAAGCAAGATTCGAGTGAGTGGTTTAATGTTATCTCCAAGGAACTTCTTGTTATACGCTAATTAAGCATTTTTTATTGCTATTAATTACCTATTTTAAAATTACAGTCCACACGTTTTTTTGTCCAAATTTATTGAGAAGTGTCGAATACCAAACCTTATCATTTATACAAGTTAATATAATGCGAATATTTAATTAAAATAAAAATGTTTCATTAAAATAAATAATAAATAAATGTGTAACATACATGTAATCAATAACAAAATCTGTCATTACGGCGATTGGCTGTCCTTCACTAGAAGAATGTTCGTATGTTAAGCCAACTGTACCGTCTTGTCCAATAACAAACTAAAAATAAAAATTATAACGCTGATTTAATAAAAAAATTAAAAACTAAATCAAAGCCAATTATTCACTAAATAAATTTTTGTTCATTTTATGTTTCATTCAAGTACTTTCATCATTATGCAACACTTTAATGTTGGAACATTTTAAAATTATAACTGGGATATTTTCTCGCCGATTAATTGTGAAAATATGCCAACAAAGAGAATAATTATTATCAACTAAATTAGGAATATTAATATATTTTTTATACTTATAAGAGTATAATTTATTAAAAAATGTTTATTTTCGAGGATTGTAGACTTCGTTAAGTCCAAATTACTTACTAAAATAACATTAAATAAACCACAAAGGTTTGTTCGATATGATCAATAATAAGAATTAGAAATATTTGGGGGATTTATGTTGAAAAAGGTACGAATTTGATAGTTTCTTCATGTCAATTGGGGGACTTTTGGTTAACCGACCTGGCAACCTTGGCCGGGAGAGAGTGATTAATAATTAATCAGAATTATTCTGAACAAGAAAGCGACGGTGTAAGACGGTACGATTTGTTTAAAATTCATTATTTCGTTGTTTTATTTTTAAAAAAAATTGGCAGTCATTGGGACAGAAGTGAAAACTTAAAAGTATGAAATAACACTGGTTTTTTTGGATATCCAAATTAATAGTAGTATTATAAATTAAAATCATTGAACAAATAACCTAATAAAAGCTGGGGGCCACTTTTTGACAAATAGATAGAAGAAAAAGCTATGACATCACCGTTACTTCTGAACCCTTTGAGGGTGGAAAGTTCAATGTGTGTGTGTATGTGTAAATTGTGTTTAATTATTATTTTAATTGAATGTGTGCGTAGTACTAAATATGTTAATATTATGATAAAGAAATATGAATAACAAACACAAAGCATTAGTTTTTTTTTAAATATTATTTTGACCCCTGCTGACAACCGCTGCCACCTTCTACATCGAAAACACCATCTGTCTCTGACGTCACAAAGGTGACGCAAACATAAGTTTTCCCCCTACCAAAAATTACTCAACGCGTCTAAAACAGTTTTCACATCAATAACAATCAGGAGTAAAAGTTATAACTACTTATAATGCACAAAAGATCTGATAGGTCGAGGTACTTGAGAGGCTGCATATCCTTCACGACCCCCCCCCCCTACAATCTACAATCTATTACTACTTATAATTATTATAGATTTGTTATTGCAGCAGTTACAAATGGTTTGCAAACGTAGGAAGCAAGCGCAGTTGAAAATAAGCGAATAGTGGCGAAGTTAAATGTAATATGGAGGAAAAACCCTGTGAGTCAATTTGGATCTATGAATATTAAAAAGTTACATACTTGTATAGTTTTATCAAACCAGCGATTTGCAGAATTGGCTTTACTTCCACCACCGTGAATGAACTGTTTACTAGCCATAGATCGGCGACTATCATTGTTTTCTGGCATGGGATTATCTAAAGCTACTAGAAACAAAGACTTCTGAATGATGTCCACTGACTCTTCATTTGCTGGATCTAGCCATTAAAAAAAAGAGAAATTTTATTATTTTCCGGGAATAACAAACCAACGAGAAGCGACAGATTTGTGGGAACTTTTAATATTTATGAAATCGATTTTTGATGACCTTCGTACACTTTAAATACATCACTACATGACAAAAAAAAAGATGACCTTCAGAATCGGGTTGAACTGTACACTGCTGAATTACCGCTTTAACAGTACGAGGTCAAATATATCTTCTGTTATATACAGGGCTTTTCACGACGAGCGTTAATTAGATCAATCTGAAATTATTATTACAATTTGCGAGCCGGCCCTGTCAACTGTCGCCTTGAGACGACAGCGCATCGACCACAGCGCGGGGAATGCATAATTTTATCCCGAAACAATAAACGAACTTTCGCGCTCCTTCTAGTAATTTTTTTTGGAGAAACATAAAAAGACAGCGGGCACGGAAGCTTTAGATTAGTTTGAAGTCAAGTATTTCGAGTTTGGATTTATGCATAAATTAAGATGATTTACACGCCCAAAATATTTTAGACGATACTGTAAAGTAGCGGATACTTTGATTTTTTAAATAGAACACCCTGTATATAATATCATTTTATGATTTATTATCACTTTCCCAACAACTTCATGTACTATTACCCTATACCTGTTACCGTATAGGAGATCGATTTTTTTTCCTACTAAACATGTACTTCAATAAACGCTGATAATCTTGAACTCTCTGGTACTAAGACTTTCAAATACGAAATCGAGTATAGTGATACCATGAGGATCCTCACTTATTTTCCTCATACGAGGTAGTTAGAAAATGCAGATACTTTGTTTACATGAAAATATGTGTGAAAGTCAAGTTTTCAAATGGAACACACTGTATATTTTCACACTTTTGAGCTCTACATCTAATTTTAGATTGACTTTGTCCATCATGTTTCGATATTGAACCGTTTTCGAGGTAAACTGTTTCAAACACAAACTGACGTGGTTTCCTTTTGTATTCATCACTTATTTTTTTGAGACAAACCATAATGAGACTGATTAAATAAAACATACAGAAAATATTTTATTCACCCAAATTTATTGTGTCTCCTTCAAAGTAATCCCCTCCTACTTCTTCTTCTTCAAGTGTCATGTCCGTGGCGGAGGTTGGCAATCATCATCGCTATCGCAACTTTTGAGGCAGTTGCTCTAAAAAGTTGTTGGGAGCTGCAACCAAACCATTCTCTCAGATTTTTTAGCCATGAATTTCGTCTTCTTCCTACGCTTTTTGTGCCTTCTATTTTCTCTTGCATTATTAGCCGCGCATTATGGGTCCCAAATACTGTAGCTTTCTCTCCTTATTTGTTCAACTTCTTTTTGTTTACCGATTCTTCTTAGCACTTCGATGTTAGTAATTCAATATACCTATGTAATTCTTAAGGTTTGTCTATATATCCACATTTCGAAAAAGTTAAGCCGTCTCATTGCATCTGCATTTAGCGTCCATGATTCTGCACCATAGTAGAGCACACTAAGTACATAACATTTTGCCAATCGCAGTCTCAGGCCTAACGTCAAATATCTGCTACATAGTACTTTTTTCATTTTTATAAATTTGGTACGAGCCTGTTCAATTCTGGTTTTTATTTCTGCGGTATAGTCATTGTTTTCAGTAATAAGCGTTCCTAAATAATTGTATCTTTTTACTTTTTCAATCTGTTGACCTTGAACCATTAAAATTTCATTTGTGTTGTTGTTCTTACATATTTTCATATACTTGGTTTTTTTATATTGAGGGAGAGTCCGTAAATCTCACTAAACCTTACTATTTTGTTCATAACTCTTTCTAAATTCTCAAAACTTTTGGCTATTATTACTGTGTCGTTGGCATATCTGATGTTGTTAATCAGAACTCCATTCACCTTTATACCGTCGGTCTCATTTTCTAAGGCTACTAATATAATTTGCTCCGAATACGCATAAAATAATAATGGCGATAATATGCAGCCTTGTCTGACTCCTCTCTTTATTTCCATTTCTTCAGATTTTCCCAGTCCAATTTTTACTGTGGATCGTTGCTTGTAATACAGAATGAGATTAATCTTACATCCTGTCTATCCAAGTTTTTGTAAGAAGGTCTATAAGTTGGTCATGCTTTACCTTATCTAAGGCTTTATTGTAGTCTATAAAGCAGATATAAAGGTCATGATTAACGTCAAAGCATCTTTGAGTTAACACGTTGAAAGAAAATAATGCCCCTCCCACTACAATACAATTATTCTAACAATTTTTTCAGTCTTGAAACAGTTATTGTACTCAGTTTTCAAAGCGGCCAGTGTATTCTCTTTTGTATGGCTTCTATCGACTCATAACGATGTCTACGAAGTGGTAATTTCAATCGAGGAAGTAGAAGATCAAACGGAGCCATATCTGAAAAACTCGGTGCTTGCAAAACGACATTCACTTATTTCTTGACGTAATACATACGAATGGTTATGCGACGGTGCATTATGTTTTGCAAAAACCATAATTCTTCGTCATAATTCTGGTTGTTTTTTACGAATTGTCTGATGTAAACGACGCAAAAGTCCTAAAGTACAAGCTCCTTGATTTTGTTGATGTTTTTATCAGCAGTTGAGGTGATTGGCATTCCTAAACAAGTTTCGTCTGCTATACGACCCTCATCGAATGATTTGTACCACTTAAATACTTGTGATTTTAATAAACTTTTTAAAAATCGCTGCAACAGCTATTCACACACAAAAAACGCTGCAATTTCTAACCTAATAAGCCCAACAGTCATACCAGCCTACCAAACGAATCAGACATAACCCCTACCCCACACACTTAGGAATTACGCTAGAAGCTCCCACACTCATAAAATCGATATTCATCTCAACGAGTCAATGCCGATAATTACTGGCACCATAAAACCTACTCCTACTGTGTGGCTTCCAATTCTGGCCAATATTGCTCTACCACAACTTCGGAGAACGGCAGCTGCCGATAAAGAATGGATGAAACTTAGCAACCCTTTAAATAACCTACCCATTCAACGAGGTCTTAACCGTCCCCTCCCGACCGCCTGAAATCCCGAAGCCCCATCTGGATGGATAAATAAATAGAAGTCATGTAGAATATACATTCCGAATGGAATGAGGCCATAGCCGCCAACCAAGAGGTTAGAAATCTGAAAAGCATTACCGATCCAATTAGCAAACCTGAGAGCATGAATCTACCTCGATGGACCTGGTGTCGGCTAAATCGGTTTAGAGTGGGCCATGAAAGGTGTCATAATGAAATGTTTAAATGGGGAATAGTGTACTCGGCGGAGTGCGACTGTGGTGCGCCGAGACAGACAATCTTGAATGAGTGGCCAATTAGATCCTTCCCTGGTGGCATCCATGGAATTTTCTCCGCTTTCCCTGGGGCAGTGGATTGGATTAACGGCCTAGATATTGACGTTTAAATGTTTGTTGTTAGTAGATTTGTACTGTAAAACTTGCTTGTACTAGACTATGTGTGATATACTCTCGTACTGTAATTGTTCTGTTATATCTTTTGTTTACATGTGTACTTATACTATGGCTTCTTGTTTTTACTTATATTTGTTTATATTTATTGTGTGCTTCTCATACGAAATATATATACCAAACGATAGCAACCTAAACATCGATATTCATAGCGCGCGTATTTTCAAAAATACAGTATCATTACTTTTAGTCCAGATTATATTGTTGGTTTCAAAGGGAAAGATCAGAACAGCCGATATTCTTTGCAATATGCAGACTTTCTTTGTACACCATACTCTTCATCGTGAGCCTTCAGAAAACGTTCGCTTTTCATTGGTTTTTTATTCTGACATTTTTTGCTGCATTAATAAATTATCAATGATTTGTATTGCTTTTGGCCTGATTTTTTAAAATAGTTATTAAAAAAATTAAGAAAAATATTTGCAGTAAAAGGTAAAAAATTTACCTTTAATAAGTTCTTCATATGCTTCACTCCAGTTATCCCTGTTATCACTACTTAAAATTCCAACAGGAGGGCCAGAATTTTTTGAATTTTTAACAATAATATTTAATTGATCAATCAATTCATGTTCACTAGGAAGTTCTTGATTATTGTTCAAAACCTCCAGTTTAAAAAACTACAAAATATATAAAAAATTTACATTTAGACATGCCATTAATATTTTTATATCACCAAAGAAAGAGAAAAGATATACCCTATTTAAAAAAATTATATTTAAATACTTGGATGTAATCCAAATTTTCTAAATGTAAAAAAGCTTACATTATTATTCTTAACAACAACAATGTGTCTTGATGTGTGATTAAATTGCAAGGCATCTCTTTTATTTTTAGGAATGCGGCAAGTTCCAAATATCTTTTTGTACTGATTCATGTCCAATAAATCCTTGCCCATTTTATCCACCGGTAGTTTGTCACTAAATAAATGTATTTTGTATGAAAACAGAGAAAACAAATGAGGAAGATAGTAAAACATCTTAATCAAGATTTGTTAGTTGTAAATGCTCACACAAATTGAATAGTATTTTTCATAAAATGTTTATACAAAAGAAGAGTTTAAATAATGAAATATTTAAGCTTTGCTCCCCATCAAAAATTCAAGAGCAATAAAAGTTTTTTCAATATTCTTGATAAGATCCTACAAAAAAAGATCGAGCCTGAGAAGCTTTAAGGCAAATAATAATTGCTATCGTCGAAGTCATATATAGTTTAGTTCCAAAAAAAATAAATTGGTGGAGCTGTTTGTTTTTAGAATGCGCTATAAAGTTTAGGTTAGGTATCATGTGAGTGGGGCATAGGTCAACCCTTCACTGCGACCTTTAGTAGGTCTATTGTGGCTCACCACTAGAGGTTACAGTTCACTGCATAATCCAGCCCTTCTCACGAAGTTCATGGTTGTATGGGGTGACATGTTCTCGAAATCGGTAGGTTATAGGTTGGTATAACATAGTATATGTTCAGTAGCTTCGTTTCCACACAGCAAAACCAACAGTCCATTTGTTGATTTAGACCTATCCTTCCGAGGTGGTATCTTAGACGACAGTGTCTTGTAAGCAGTCCTGTTAGAATTTGCAGGTCATTCCTGCTCCATTCTATGATCTGCTTAGTTGTGTTTCTCGAGGGTTTAGGTAAGAACGCCTTCGAGTGAGTCAACCCTGGTATATCGGACCAGTACAAGTATTTTTCTCTCCGCCCAGTCCGAAATAATTGTAGTGACTCCAAAGACCAGTTCTGGTCCAGTGAACACAGATTTGGTCCTCTGTTTTGCAAGGGTGTCGGGTTTTTTGTTTCCCTCCACCCCCTGGTGCCCAGGAACCCACAGCAGGGTCACTCTGTTGTTCGTACCAAGGTACTTCAAGGATTTGATGCAATTCCATACAAGTTTAGAGTTTATCTTGTTAGAGCTCGGTGCTTTTAAAGCAGCCTGGCTGTCTGATATTATACTAATGTTTTTGTTTGCTAGAAACAGTATTAGTCTTATTTTACAAATCTCATTTATATTTTTTACCACTGAATACTTATTCTGTAGTGTTACTATCACCTCAGTAAATTGATTGCTTACCTCCACACATTTAAATAATACTGAACAGCTGCTAGTATCAAATTTGCAGTATATATTAATCTATCTCTTTCATTGGTAAAATCTTCAAATGGAAATACCAAGCCAGGACTAGAAAATACAACAACAGGATCACGATACTCTAAATAAGCAGTATTTAGCCACCATTCCTCTAACCAGTTTTCCTGATTCTTGGCTCTTTCAGTAAGAAGTTTTTGTAATTTTTTACCTATACCTAAAAAAGTGTTGACTTGAAACTAATTTAGATTTAGAAGATACTATTATTGAGGTGAACTATAAAAATTTTAAAAGAAAGTATAGCACTTGAAGAATAGGAAATAAAAATGTTTATATTTTGCTATGTAGAAAAGCATTGTGTTTTTATAACAATAATTATTTTAAACATTTATAAGGAACAAATATTTTATACAAACATTCATTTGCAACTTACCCTTCTCAGAATTAAACTCTTCTAATATTTTTTTTGTATTGGATAACTCCAATTCGTTTAGAAATGGAGTCACAGTTTTAATATACTTTTCTATTGTTTGATTTAACGTAGGCACAGGAAGGGACGGTAAGTTTAGAGGATTCTCAAATATTTTTTTTGTAGCTGGAGTAGACATGGTACTGTTTCTAATATAGTGTGAAACTGCTTGAATAGTTTGTTGTTTAATCAGCTAAAAACAATTATACACCTAGTTATATACAACGTTAGAGTACAGGAATCAGCAATGAGTTTGAGAAGCTCTTATTACATTTTTATTGACTAAGCTATTTGAGATTTTTAAATGTATATCATACAAAAAGAATTAAAATATTTGAATAATACCATATGCTCCTAAGATTGAGATTAATTCTAGTAAATTTAATTCATCGAACTCTAGTTAACTAGTTAACTATAGTTAATTTAAATACATACCAGTCTTGGTTTGCAAAGAGCCATATTTTAACTTACAAACACAGATCAGATACACCTTATATATCTTATAATAGTGAAAGGCACTTTATCGTAATTTAAAGGTAAACAACTTTCGTTATCAATTTTTTAATTGTTTTGAACGTTGCTTTTGACATTTAAATAAAATTAAAAAACCGAAGAGGAAATTGACGTTTGTTTGTTTTGACATAGATGACATTTGCTCTAATGACAGTGCTCCACAATATTATTCTGTATTAATAAAAATAATTTATTTTAAACAATTTTAGCATTTTAGTAAATAAACACTATGTTTCCAGTTTTTTTATACTTATTCATTGTATTTGCTAGTAAAATTAATGCTGGAGTAATGCACAGTCATACTAATGAATTGCATAAAGAAAGAGAGACTGATGGGGCTTACAGTCCTAGGGATCATACTCATTTTTCTGACGATGGGGAACATTATGGTGAATTCGATCATGAAGCGATATTAGGCAGCCACAAAGAGGCTGAAGAATTCGATCATTTACCCCCAGAAGAGGCTAAAAGACGTTTAGGAATACTTCTAAAAAAAATGGACCTTAACAGTGATTACCAGATTGATAGAAATGAATTAAAAGCTTGGATCATTCGATCTTTTAAGTAAATACATTTTGTAAAACATAATAAAACTAAACTACATTTAAATGCTGCAAATAAATATTCATACTACACATTGAAAAACACAACATTTCTTTATTATGGACCAATAGTAAATACATTTGATGTAGTTTTCACTCAATAATGGTATAATTAATTATATAATAGGGATTATTAATTCTAAAGTACCATATTTTTAGAATGTTGTCAGAAGAAGAAGCCAAAGATAGGTTAGAAGATGCAGATGAAAATAATGATGGTATAATAACATGGCAAGAGTATTTAGCTGATACTTATGGAGTTGATAGCTCAGAATATAGTATTGATATTGGAGGTGAAAATGAACATGTAAGGCTAGGAAGTAGTTTTTTATTAAATTGTAAATTGAGATATATTTATTATGTAGTTATTTTTGAGTCAATATACAGTTGTAACCATATGGAAAACATTAATATTAATTTTAGAAAAAAAGTTATTCTTCATAAAAAGTTTTGCATGTTCTAAAATCTAAAATACAATCATCAGATATAAAAAAAATTTCAGTTGTATACGAGGTTTTTTAAAAAATATGAATTTTGCCCAGCAGTAAAGTACCTTTATTTTTAACAATAACGAAAATTGTTACTAAAAAAAGTTGATCCGAATTAAAAATCAAGTTTAAATATGCCATTACATCCATTTACAATGAAAAATAAGTTATTATTATATATTTAAGGTGAAAATGATAAATCTAATGTGGCCTGTGTGGTTACCAATTTGCTGTTATAAAATAATATTTGTTTTACTTTGCATATAAACTAAGTATACTTTACAGCTAATTGAAGATGACAAATCAATGTGGAAAGCTGCAGATATGAATAATGATGGAGTTCTAGATTCTCAAGAATGGGTTTCTTTTTCTCATCCAGAAGAAAATCCAAATATGCTTCCCATTATCTTAGAACAAACATTAAAAGACAAAGATAAAAATGGAAATGGTGCAATTGATTTTCAAGAGTATATTGGTAATAGGGGTCTTGAAATGGCAAAAGAAGACTTGATTGCTGAAAAATCTAAGTTTGATGAAGTTTTTGATAAGAATAAGGACGGAAAATTAGAAGGAAATGAGATACTGTCTTGGGTTGTTCCAAGTAATGAGTAAGTATATTTTACATTTATTAAAATATCCTGGTTAATAATGTTAAGAGTCAAAAATGGATTTTATATAATAATTTTTTTTATGATTTACCAGTATATTACCAAAAAAAAATTAGGTACATTTATTGCTTCAAATATATCCTTTTAACATGCTTTATATTAGCTTGACTTGTATCTATCTATCTACCTATCTATATCTATCTATCTTTATATCTATCTATCTATGTAACAGAATCTTTGGACACAATTTTCACCCACTTAAAAAGATCGGATCGACTTAAAACTTTGTGTACTACTAAAGGACCGACGACAATACAATAATTTCATAAATTTTTTCAAAAATCCTGGCCAGAATCAGTTATATTTAAAAAAATTGTTTTACCCCACGCTTTAGTTTGTAAAATTATTTTTTATTAATTATTATTTTTTATTTTTAGTTCCGTTTTTTTTATAAAGCGTGTTGTTTTAGTTTTTTTAAACTATTATTTATTTGTATATATTTGTTTAGTAAGGTTATAAATCAGCTGCAGAAAAGTATATTTAAGTTTATTGCAGTAAAAAAATAATTGTTTTCCTAAATATAATGCTTTATTTTAGTGAAATAGCACAAGAGGAAGTGGATCATTTGTTTGCTCATAGTGATGATGATCATGATGACTCACTAAGTTTTGATGAAATTCTTGATCACCATGAGACATTTGTTGGAAGTGAGGCAACAGATTACGGTGATCATTTACACAATATTCATCATTTTAATGATGAATTATGATAAATATGTTTCTTTGGTATAAATTATTATGTGTTATTTATTTTATATTTCATACAAATCTGTAACTAAAAATTCACTACATTTTATATTATCATTACCGAAGCAACTGTACACCACTCTCACTACTAATAAGTCAGAACTGGTAAAGAAAGTTTAGCATATTTATTTTAAATGAAATTGTACTAGTATGGGTAATGTGCATGTGAAGTTTCATCCTGACAACGGTCGAAAGAGTGACGTCAATGACGTCATAGTTTAAGACGTGCACGTGGCATATCAGCTTGAAAATGGACGAAACAGTGACGTCATAGTTTGATATTCTTCCATCTTTTAAAAGTGGCCGGCTACAGTTTTTTTTTTGAGGTGGAGAAAATCATTTATGGAACGGTTATGAGCCTGACAGCTCAAGGTCTACTGTGAGACTCCACTGACTGTATCAGGTCTACTCACTAAAAACTCCACCCCTATTTAGGTCCGTCTGGCTATTGCCTCCGGCGACACTTAGGCCCATTGTATCTTACCTGCTACAGTTAACAGAAATCCTTTATTTTAATACTTAAATATTAATGTTTAGTATTTAAAAATCACTTAAAACACCACAATATTGTTCCTTAAACCTAAATAATTGTTAAATAACTCACTCTAAACTCAAAAAACCAAAATCGTTAACCAAACACACATTACATGAAATATATGTCGTTTGTTTCACAACGTGTATGTTACCAATCTCAAGCACTGACGTACTGTGACGTCACTATTTCGTCCAAATTTATGAAAAGTGGCCTCGGCTATAGTAACATAAACCCTACTTTTTACTTAATATTAATGTTTATTCCTTAACAGTTAGTAATAACATCACAATATTGTTTCTTTAACCTAAATAGTTGTTAAAAGCTCACTCTAAACTCTAAAAAATAAAAAATAAAATTGGAAAACCAAACAAACAACCTTATGAAAGATTTTTCATTTGTTGTATCACGTGCACGTTACCCATCTCAAGCAGTGACATCACGAGTACGTGACCCGTTCTACCGATGTCAAAAAGTGGCCACGTGCTACACGTCACCCACTGATTTTAAAAGCGATATTTTATATGTACAAATAGTGTTTACTTACAGCAGATAAGGAAATCAAAAAATTTCACTTTTATTTTAATTAAAATTGAGAAAAATTATTTAAATTTTGCAAGAATTTATAAAATTGTATTTAGACTATTATATTTTTCTTTTTTCTCAGTCACAAATATTTGTGACTTTATAAATTGTTCGTGTAATATTTAGTTGTGACTCTTATGATTTTATAAAATGTTTTGCGCTTCCTATTTGAAGAGATCTTCATAAATTACGACTTAATTATTTTTAACAAAAATCATCCTGAGATGACTTGAAACAAAATGAATCGGTTCATTTAAATTATGACGTCAATTATATGGATTATACAGATCTTAACTTTTGTGCATAGACAACTTTATTTATCTTAAGATTTAACTCTACCACGTTAGTACTGGCAACAGCGCTACTTCGTAGTGGATGTGATCCGAATTTAATGGGCCCTCTACACAATGGTCCATGATGGGCGATTACTGGCGATCACGATTCTGTAGTGGGCATAATCCCCTGTAATGGCCCATCATCGCTGATGATCGAGCGTGATGGCCGTTGGTTTTTAGACACTCAAAGAAAGAAAGTTCAGCCATGATTGTGCACGTGCCCACACAGATCATTTCATATTTGTTTATGAAATAGTGACGAACGGTGAGGATGCGCGCTATTTGTCATATACCATTTATACATTACTTATACTTCTTCTATTTTGATGTATAGTAATCATACATGTCGGACAAATGACAATTAACAAATGTGGGATGCACGATTGTGTGGACAGCGGCACAATGATGGTGGCAATCATGGCTCACTATGTAATCGCCTATCATGGCCGATTGTGTAGAGAAGGCATAACGTGGTCGTGATAGTGATTATCCATCCGTGAGGGGGTGGCGTAGTCTAGATGCATTTAGAACTCTTCTTCTTTCGGTGCCATATCAGGTCCCACTAACGTTGGCAATTACATTGGCGAGTTATTAGCGGTTTTCTGCTATTCTGAATAGTTGTTCGGCACTGCGTATTTCGGTCCAATCGTGAATGTTCTTAAGCCATGACATCTACTTCCTTCCAATGCCTCGGCTGCCCTCGATGTTACCTTTCATTAAAGCAGGAAATCGGATTGTACATTTGAATGATTTTGGAAAATATTTCCCTAGAACCCATGTCTAAGCCGACAGATATAATGCCAGTTAGATACGACTTCAAAATGTAGTTTGAAGTGGTCATAATCAACCACCAAGTTTGCACAGAGAACGGACATCAACTAGGAACTAGTGTGGTACACCAATGGATCCAAGATGGATGAAAGGGTTGAAGTGGGCGTTACAGGGCCATATTTCAGGCTTTCAAAACCCCTTGGTAACACTCCAACCATCTTTCAAGCAGAATTACATGCCATATAGATATGTGCCCAGAAGTGCATCGAAAGAAACTCCCGAAGGGCAGAAATCTATATTTTATTAGATAGCTAAGCAGAACTAAAAGCTTTGATTCACACTTGTGAGTCTAAGCTGACTTGGGACAGTAAACAATCCCTGAGACAACTGGCAGCAAACAACCATATCACTCTGATGTGGGTTTTAGGTCACAACGGAATTAGAGGCAATGAGGAAGCAGACTGCCTTGCCAAGGAAGGGGCAAATGCACAATTTTCCGGCACAGAATCCTGCTGTGGACTCTCCAAGGCCCACTTGAAAGAAGCGATTCAGCACTGGGAAACAAATGAAATGAAATCTCACTGGAATAAAGTGCCAGGACAAAGACAAGCGAAAAGGCTAGTAAGCCTTTCGCCAAGGAAAGCTAAACAGCTTTTTGCATTGGACAAGAAAGACTTGAAACTGGTGACGGGACTTCTCACTGAACACTACCCTCTGAGGTATCACTTGAAAAAGATGGGCAAAACAGAGAGTGATAGTTACCGCTACTGTGAGAACTTCGCTGAAACTACAGAACATTTGATTTGTGAATGCCCAGCGCTTTTCTGCAAGAGGCTCAACTTTCTGGAAGGGGCATTCTTAAAGCCCTCCGATGTCAGGAACTTAGATCCCATGAAACTGATAAACTTTGTACGAAATCTCGGAGTTTCGGACCTCAAATAGGTTAAAGGTTATGCACAAAAGATCTGATATGTCGAGGTGCTTGAGAAGCTGCACAGCCTTCACGACCCCCCCTCCCCCCCTACAATCTATAATCTACCTTTCATTACGAGCTGAAGGGTTTTGTATTGGTTTCCTCTAAGCACATGCCCCAGGTATGATATCTTTATTATCTTAATAGTTTCAAACAGTTCACGAACGGCATTTGCTCTATTTAAAACTACTCTTGTTAATCAAAATAACGGAACAAAAATTAATGAGTATGATTATTGTAATTATTTCCTACCCACCGAATAAAACGAATAAAAAATTATACATTTTTAAAACAAACTGAAAATGAATCCCAAAATAAAGTAAATAATTCTCAAGTAAAATAAATAATGCAAAATCAAAATAAAAAAAAACAACCTTGTAACAAATTCTCAAACAGCTCTTGACCATTAACCACACAATATTCTAATCTGTTGTCTTTCTTTTGCTACTCTGGGAATACCCGTGTCAATTTGAACAGATTTATACAATCTGCCGCATAATTTTCTTCTATTACTTGAAATGTTTCCTGTGTGCTTTTTAAGAATGTGTTAAATATAAACGATGCACTTTGGTTCTTAGTTAATTTAGGAATGAAGCAATTCATTTCCTCTTCTACTTCAAACTATAAGGCCAGAGTAGCGGGGGTGCGCTGTTGCCGATTGCCGGTGTTACATTTCTTATCCACTCAAAGTGATCTATGCACGACACAAAAGCTTAAAACCTGTATATATTTTAAATTTTAAAAGTGTAGGTAATCATTTTGAATATTTATTACATTCTTCTTTAAAAATTAATTGATGATAATGTTTAAGAGAGACAAATATTGATGTGTCTTTAAAGAAACAAACTAATTTTAATATTTTTATCTGTAAAAAAAGAAATCTCTGCTTAAAAATGCACTGTTCAATAAAGAAAGGGTATATTTTTTTTTATAAATTGGTAATAAATAATTTAAATTTTTAATTAAAAAAAATAACTCCATTTAGATATGCAGTAATGTTTAGCTGTTATAACAACTAATTCATACTTTTTAATTACTTATACTAACATATTCGGTATTAGTATCGAAATAAATGTTCAAACTAGTAATTATAATTTATTTGCCTTAATTAGAGTTCTATCTATAGTATCGGAATAATCGTTTGCCATGTGTTGTATCATTGTTTGCATTAAATGTACTGATAGCCCTAACTTATTTTTATGAGGAATAATTCTTTTTCCCCTCTAGATTAATCGTCTCATTTAAGAATGTTAAAAACGGTAACAATACAAAATTTTACGTTATTATAGGCGACATTAGAGAAAATTCGGGGAAACATTTGTATTATAATTTTCAATAAAAATAAATTATCCCAAAACATTACTCTATAGGTTTGTTCCAACTACCATACAGTATCGGTTACGGTCATGCGCAATGGATAAACTGTACAGGAATTGGATGATTCGTTTTCCATTTCAACCAAACTCGGGATTGTTCTTGAACCAGTTTTTGAACAGTCATTTCGGTGCATTGTCGAATGTAAAAACTGTTTGGACTGACATTCGCATTGGGTATTTCATTAGCTGTTACTGTCACTTAATTGTTATGGGTCAATGAGTAGTTGGTTTGTTTGCCGATTACATAAAACGCTCACAAAACCGTTTAACATTTGGATTTTCTAGATTATAAAGTTAACGCATTTCCATAAATTTGATTTTTCCCTAATATATAAGCTGTAAGTTGGAACAAACCTTATATTTTTAATAGCTCTCTCTTAAAGCAATATTGTATACACATATACAGGGTGGCCAACCTAAAACGAAACAAAGCCATTTGCAGGAACTTCGTCAACATTTTAGAAAAACGCTCAGACCTGTCGATTTTTGGTTGGCCACCCTGTATGTATAGTTTTGTCACAATGTAATTTTTTCTGTTACTTTTATCTTGTAATAAGTGTTTTCATACATGCTCGTTGATTGTTGGTACTCCTGACCTGGCCTTTCTTCAAAACAATGTTGATCTGATCGAAATATGTTCGCCGAGGTCGACCTCTACCAACTTGCTTATTCATACTCGCCTTATAAATCTCTTTCGTTAATCTTCCTTCATCCATCCTCTCTACGTGTCCAGACCATCTAAGCATTCCTTTATCTATCTTAGTAACCAAATCTTTTTTCACACCACAGCGTTCCCATATCTCACTATTCTTCACTTTATCTATTACTTGTATAGTATGGTATGGTTACATGTTAGGTTTACGTATCAAATAATTTGTAAATGAGAGAACTAGTGTATTTTATGGATATTTTATTATAAAAATTAAATTTATGTTAACGATTTGTATCGGTCACTAAATAAAAAAACATTGAACAAACAATTTTAAAACAATGCGAACAGTGCATATTTATTAAATGAAACTCAAGAAATGATTAAATGAATTACTTGTTAATAGATTATAAGTTAATAAATATTTAACCAGACTACATAATATATTTAATAGAGAATTAATTATTGCATTTTCATGGTTACCAAAATATTGTTTAATGTTGTATTTAACTCAAATATTGTTTGTCGTTAAAAGTATTTATTGTGCCATATGTAGTTTAACAATGTAATTATTTGTAAATAAAGCATAATTGTAAATCGTCTTGTACTATTAATGTCTTTTTCGTATAAAAAATAAAACAATTTTTTTATTTGCATAAAGGTTATTGAAAGACACTTTCAGCGTCTCCACTCCACTTTAACAGAAGCGCACATAAACTGCCGAATTGTTACCTAAATATATTGTAACGGTTACTTATACTACTGGACGAA
The DNA here is from genome assembly GCA_950111635.1 of Agelastica alni. Lineage (NCBI taxonomy): Eukaryota > Metazoa > Arthropoda > Insecta > Coleoptera > Chrysomelidae > Agelastica > Agelastica alni. Next base: position 36,191,017 of record OX467713.1, read on the forward strand.
AGTAATGAGACTAATTTTAAAATACAATTGTGTGGGCTAAACTTGACTCCTCATAAACTCGGAAACCAAGTGTTTATTCAAAATTTAAAAAAACACGTCAAATCTTATTGGGATGGGGACGAATTTTCATACGAAATTCATAAGCAAAAATGCAACCCATTACAGCCGCGCATTAACCCCCAATTTTGATGTGTAACATCTTTGCTTTCGCTTTCTTGAAATTTGTGGGAGTGATTTCGTGAAATTTGTCGGAAGTGTGTAAGTGTAACAGTCGCCGCGCGCTATTTACATTCAGTCAGATAGCCGTCAACCAATTCGGAAGCGCGCTATTCAGATTCAGTCAGCCGTCAACCAATTTTCGGAGAGGTCAGTCATCAGCTGTGCACTTAAGTTACAGTTTTGTGTATAAAGTTTGCTGTTATATGTGTAAACTATATAAATAAATATTTACTGTTGACAGTAAGTCTCAATAAAGAGCAGATCATTGCCGTAGCAAAACTTTTCCAAACACCGAGGGCTCTTTTTTATTTGATATAGTTATCCTTCGGTTCAGAAAAGTAAAAAAAAAAATACCTGAAAGTTTCATCGCCCTAGCTCTACTTCTGAAGTTATCGTACGAAAAGTACAAAATGCGGTTAATTTGAGGATCATCTGGTACGGTAGCTACCTAAAGGAATGTACCGTTATGGCCCATCTTCGAACTAGGTCTTGTCCTTCGGGTAAAGCTTCTACCCTGTAAGTTTTAGTGACCTACCGCCTCTCTGTCTCAAGATATCGTGCCCACAAAATTTTCCAACACACACACACACAGGCAAAATTTGAAACAACCGTCACGCTGAAAATGGTGCCATTCGACGCGTGGGTCCATCAAACAAGCGGCGCACATGGTTTCGGCGATTTTGATTTTTGGGGGTAAACCAATTCTTTTCCTTTTTTACCCTTCGGTTTGGAAAAATTCAAGTAAGTAAAAATAAATAATTATTCGAATAAAATATTTCAGTTTTTATCTTTTTTTAAATTTGGAGGTAAAATACAATTTTCATTAAAAAGAATTATTGTTTGTTATGAAAAATCATTTCAAATAATACCTGACCCATTTTTTTCAGAATATAATTTTAAAATTGCTTATTACTAAGGTGAGATGTCAAATGTTCATCATATGCATCATCATATGTAAGACTCGCTCGTTTTTTTTAAATAACCAGTGTGGTAGGGTGACACATCATTTCGCCAAGGAAAGCTAAACAGCTTCTCGACTTGGACAAGAAAGACTTGAAACTGGTGACGGGACTCCTCACTGGACACTGCCCTCTAAGGTACCACCTGAAAAAGATGAGCTAAACAGAGAGTGATAGTTGCCGCTACTGCGAGAACTTCGCTGAAACTGCAAAACATTTGCTTTGCGAATGCCCAGCACTTTTCTGCAAGAGGCTCAAGTTTCTGGAAGGGGCCTTCCTAAAGCCATTCGATGTCAGAAACTTAGCCCCCAGGAAACTGATAAACTTTACTCGAAGTCTCGGAATCCCGGGCCTTGAATAGATTAAGGGTTATGCACAAAAGATCTGATAGGTCGAAGTGCTTGAGAGGCAGCATGGCCTTCACGACCCACCCTACAATCTACAAGGTGAGATGTCAAATGTTCATCATATGCGACTACTGTGAGGCTCGCTCGTTTTTTTTAATTAACCAGTGTGGTAGGGTGACACATCATTTGAAAGGTAATTTAATTCTCTACACAACATTGTAATATTTTTCTTAATTTATAAAATAACCATAAAGATATTTTGGATTCAACTAGTTTATTTAATGAATATCATTAATAACAGAAAAACTTAAAATTTCACCAAATTAACGAATTAAATGTTAGAAATGACCTCCGCTGACCTCCATACAATGATACAATCTATTTTCGAAGACTTTTCCAACATTTAAATGTCGTCGAACTAAAGATGTTTTAACTATCCAGGAAGTCCATTGGAAATGAAATCGCGGCCATAACAGACAAGGGGCAGGTGGATCCCATGCCAGTCATGCACGACTTCTGCAGAAGCTGTCACGATGAGGAAGAGAAGGAAACAATGGTACATCTTCTCTGCCACTGCCCTGCCCTAGGCAGAAAACGGCTTTCTATACTAGGGCAACCGAACTTTGATGACTTATCTGATCTCAGCTCAGTTAGCATTAAAGACCTACTTTTTATTAAAAGTTCCAACTGGTTCTCACGGTAGAGGGGGAAGGCGCCTCCGTCCATCGCGGTATCACAACGGGCCAAAAGGCCTAAGTGGGTTCCCTCCGAACCGCCGTTTTAACCTAACCTAAATGTTTTTGAAGTGAAACTTCTATGCGCGCGCTGGGAGTAAAAATTCAAGGTCGTCATACGAGCTAGCAAGACGAAAATTTGTAACGATTTATAACGCGCATGCGCGTTCTGTTGTAGAGCAGAGATACTTAGCAACGTAAAGTCTATTTGCGTAGTTCACGTGTTTGTCAAAAAATATAACACATAATATACCACGAAAGGAACTTCGTTCCAACTGAGTGTTCCACGACACTCACGCACTTTTTTATTCAATTAATCCGAAGCCATATAAAGAGGCTAATAAAACAAACAACTCGTTTAATAATTTCACATTTATTGAAATCGAATTAATAAATATAAAGAGTTTCAATTAAATGACAATGTACCATTAAATATACAGCAGAAAAAGCTCCACCCCTATTTTAAATATAGCGCAAATTTTAGGTAAATACGTTTGTAATTTATGAATCGTTTAAATACGAGTAGTTTCTTGAATTTTTAAAGTCCCCCTTAAGCTTTCAGTAACTGATTTTAAGTTGATACTGTTAACGGTAACTAGGTTAAAATTACTATGTACACAAAACTTTATATAATAACAATTAACATGTTTAACATATTTTTTTATGAAGTTGAATATCACACACATCACGTTCTTTTTACTGATAATTAAAATTTGTTTATTTAGACATTTTACAACCGTTTAGAACGGGTCAAGAATAAACGCAGATCAAATTACACTCGCATGAAAAAACTAACAGAATAAAATTTGTTCTTAATGTTTACAAAAAATATATGACCAGAAGCGACTCCTCTTCCTCTCCCAACACCTTAGTTGAAAAAAGAACAATGAGAACAAAAAAAGTAGGCAAAGGTAAGCAAGGTAAAGTAAAGGTAAGGTAAGGTAAAGGTAAGGAAGAAAATGTTGTAAAATAAAAATTACCAACAAATATAAAAATGTTCTACTAAAATGTATAGAAGTCGCTTGACAAATCCATCTATAGATGGCTCTATTGGATACAAAACTAGAAATGTTTTTATGCAAACATATACAATAGTAGCCAAAAATCAGAGTTAAGGAAACTTCCTGTCGTTACATATATCAATTATTACAATTTAATGGAGTAAATGTTACTACCAAACTTTGTTATAATAACATTAAAAGCAGAGTGCACTGTTTGCTTGTGTGTTATTATAATGAATTAGTTTAGAAACAAAAATATTAAAGTGTTTTTTTTTCTTCAAAACGTCTTTGCACAGCTCAAAATTACTGAAATCGTAAACTCGAATCTTAAGCATATGCATATACAATCTGGTTACAGGTACGTAAACTAAAAAGTCTGAAGTAAATACAAAACTAAACTCAATGCACGTCATCAATGACGTAAATGTTTCAAAGCACTATTGAAACATTCAGCCTAACCAACGTCCATTTGCAAGCGCACATTTTTGTAGAATAAATTATTTAAAGTACTTTAAACACAACAGTTTATAATACTGTACAATTTATTTACAAATTGGATGAAATAGCACATTGAAGCTTGTTTATAGTACCTAAATAACTGTAAAAACAAGATATTCATTAACTAAAAAATGAAATTCCATTCGCTCATGACATATTTTCATGCAAATCAAAATTAACATAATAAAGGTCGAGCAAAATGCATAGCTGCCGCTTTAATTATTATCTTTTCAGGTCGGCGTGTTTTGGTTACGCTCACAAGCTATTTGTTCCATGTTCAACTTTTAGTGTGTGAATTATTCTTAAAACCCTGTTCTTTTTAGAAAATAATTAGTTTCATATTTAAAATGGCAAGATTTTCAAGTTAAAACATAACTACTATTTCTGAATTCTTCTATAATTCTGACAATTCGGCTGCGACGCTAACAAATTGTGTGATGTGCACATGATTTTGTTTTGTATTAACTATAGTTATTATTTAAGTATTGAAAGAAATTATTTAAAACCGGCGTAGTGTCACTGAATACTCGATATATCTTAGCATCTATTTTTAAAATATATGTACAGGATTATTAACTATAAATTACCAACCATTTATCGTTTAAGTGGAATGCACTGTATAATTTTAAATTTTTGGAATGTTCTGTTTTTGCTGATTTTGAAAATATTCTCCTACCATACACCGTTTTTGAGTTATTAAATGCCGAATCTTTGTTAAAATAGTTACTGTAAATATGCACAAGTTGATATTTTTAAATTAAGCTATGAAAATAACAACTATTTTGTTTGATAACTGATATTTCATAATGAAACAATCATAAAGTTAACATTATTAAATTGAGGTATGAAAATGACAACTATTGTGTTTGATAAGTGACATTTCATAATGAAATAATCAAAAAGTTAAGATTATTAAAGTGTATTAGTGAATGGTTTTTCGAGTTTATACTCGACGTTTCGCCATCTCGAGTGGATGGCATCTTCGGGAGATGCAATGTCTGCTTTATAAGACTGACGGTTTGAGACATTTGTATATCACGATCGCAGGTTATTTACGTTTTGGTATTCGGGGCATATTTGAGGGCTGTTCAGGATTTGGTCACGTTCCGGAGATCCATTCTTCTTATGTTTGTAAGGAGACAGCGTTGTATTTTAAAGTACAGGTACCCATGTTATATTGATTTTAAGTGTTTTCTTAGATCTATTATTAAAGTGAGCTATGAAAATGACAACTATTGTGTTTAATAAGTGACATTCCTTTAATAAAACCATTTTGATTATTTCATTATGAAATGTCACCTATCAAACACAATAGTTGTCATTTTCATAGCTTACTTTAATAATGGTAACTTTTTTATTATTTCATTACAGAAATGTCACTTGTCAAATACACTAGTTGTCATTTTTATAACTTACTTTAATGACAATTTTTATATACCAACAGTAACTATTATAAGATATTCAAAGTTTAATAACTCACAAACGGTAAAAGGTAGACGTAACATGTGGTATATTTTTAAAATCAGGAAAAAAATCATTGCAAACATTTAAAAATAAAAAGGGTAGGTATATCATTTAATAAAAAATACTTTTTTTAATCCCTGAAATCTGCATGTTAATGTACTTTTGATGACATCTTAACAAAATTCAATCAGAACCACACAACTTTGATGTAAAAATTTTCTATAGGCAATAACAACGACGATAAGGGGTGGGTAATTTGTAATGAATAACCCTGTACACTTGTAGGTACTATAGAAAATTATTTATAAACTGTGATTTTACATTTTGAGAGAAAGTTAGACGAGTATTTTGATTAATACTGATGCTTAAAATGTTAATAAACTACGACCGTGATAACGGTAACAATTACCATCGTTCAGAAATAAGAATATTAAACGTACACTTAGACACATTTGTTTCTAACCCATTTGTTAATTAATTTAAATAAAAAATAATTTAGGAGAATTGTTTACAGCGGAATTTCGAAATTAATATCTAATTTAGCGTCTCTAGCAAGACTGACAATGTTTGAAAGCTTTACCGCTAATCTCGCAGCTTCGTCCAAGTTATCAACTGGTAGAATTTTCAAACCAGAAGCAGCTATCAGCACCTTAGCATCATCTACGTTAGTTCCTTGCAATCTACATACGATCGGCATTTTTAGACTGAGCTCTTTCGCAGCAGCTATTATTCCTTCAGCTATAACGTCACACCTCATAATACCTAGAACGAAAATATTAATTAGTTTCAAATAAAATCATTAAAACCTTTTGCAGATGTGACCAAAAAGGGTTTTAAAAAATATAAACTTATATGATTTTTTCTCCACAAATAAATAGGTGTTGAAGTTCACCTTGTAACTATCTATTCAAAATAAATTAAGGAAAAACAACTAATATCCATATTTTCTAAAGTAAAATTGTGGTAAAATTACCTACATATGAGGGTGGTCTAAAAAGTTTCCGACCTTAACGTGAAGATGGCAGTACTCGTCAATAAAAGCTATGGGATGTGGTTGCGCATCTTTTGACATGTACTCACGAACATTTCAGCCATTTTTGACGCGCAGTTGTTTGACAATCGTTTGAGTGAGTCAATATGAGTCTTTATGTGAAAAAAAAAATCGAGTATTGAGCTGTCTAAAAATATTTGTTTTTAGAAGGCAATACGTCTACGCAAATCAAAGATGAGTTGGACGCGGTGTACGGAGACTCTGCACCATCATTTACCACCGTGAAACTTAAGGCAGCTGAAATTTAAACGAGGCCGTACCAGCTTTTTTTTGTAGAGGTGGAGAAAATACTTTACGGAGAGGTTATGAGCCTGAAAGCTCAAGGTCTACTGTGAGGCTCCCTGATTGTGTCAGGTCTAGTCACTAAAAACTCCACCCCTATTTGGGTCCGTCTGGCTACTGCCTCCGGTGACACTTGGGCCTGTTGGCCCATTGTATTTTGCCTATGTGGTTTTATATCATTGTACCCAATCCAGAACTTTCTTACCTTGTACAAGTTCTGTACTGTGTGGGATTTAGTTCTGGGTCGCCAGATGGCTGCCCAAAAATTGCTTGTCTTTTACAGTCCAGTGCCCCGCAGCAGCACAGTATGTTTTACTGTTTCTGGATCCTTGCCGCACAATCTGCAGGTCAGGTCTCCATTATACACTCCCATTTTGTTAAGGTGCTGATTCCTGTTCAGTGCCAACAGTTCTGCCGTCCTTTTGTGACACGGTATTCTTTCCCGGGTTTGTTTCCTGATCTACTTTCTCAGTAATTTTTGTGTTTTTCCCCAATCCAATCTTTTACAGACATTCTTACTGTATGCTTTGGTACCCCTAGCATCTGCCCTCGGCTTGGGGGAGTTTCCGAACCTCTTCTTGCAAGTTCGTCTGCTTTTTCATTACCTGCAATTCGCTGGTGTCCTGGAACCCATATCAGTTTGACGTAATTACGGTCTGCCAGTGTCCTCAGTTCTTCTATGAAGTCCCATACCAGTTTGGGCGTCACTTCCTTGCTGTACAAGGCCTTAAGTGCCGCTTGACTGTCTGACAGGATGTTTATATGCTCGTTTTCAACATTCCTCCAATTATTCTCCTTCGTGCATTGAAGGATGGCGTACACCTCTGCCTGAAATACGGAGGTGTGGGTGCCCAACGATTAGCTGATGCCAGTGTTTAGATTCCTGGAGAACACTCCTGCGCCCGCCCTATTCTTACTCTTGGATAAATCTGTATACCAGATTTTCCACTGTAGAATGTTCTTGAGCTGGGAGTCGTCACACTCAGTTCTGTCTGTTATCAGCACCTTGAAACAGGACCGTTTCGGAATGTGGTCCGTACTCGTTTCCAACGCGTTCCTTACCAAATCTTGTAATGGTTGTGTTGTGTTTTGGGCCACCATATCAAAGAGGCGTGGTTTTAGCCCCACGAGAATTTTATAAAGAGCGAAGGGCCGCTTTAAAGAAAGATAAATGAAGAAATCTGTGGATTTCGAACTACTGAGTAATTATCATCTGAAAATTGCAGGATATGCAACCAATTAAATTATTGTAAAAGTAGTCAAATGAAAACAGAAAACTAAGAAAGCTATGTAACCCATAATTATCAAAATAATTACCTCCAAAGATATTAACAAGAATGGCGTGAACTTTCGGATCAGCAGTAATAATTTTAAAAGCTTCTTTTACAGCTGATGCGGTGGCACCACCGCCGACATCTAAAAAGTTGGCGGGAGAACCACCGTGAAGAGAAATAATATCCATTGTCGCCATAGCAAGACCAGCACCGTTGACCATACAGCCAATATTACCGTCTAAAGCGATGTAATTCAAATCGAATTTGGACGCGGCAACTTCTTTTTCATCTTCTTGAGTCCAATCTCTAAGGTTGAATAACTCCTTCTGGCGGAATTGAGAGTTGTCATCAAAACGGAATTTGGCGTCCAAAGAAAAGTCTAGTAACAAAAAAAATTCAGCTAAAATATTTTCAGTAATTAAACTATACGTACTTCAAAACAGTTGGGTTATATAAATCGATAACTTGTTGCATAACTATAAAGAGTGACAATTTGACAGGTAAAATAATCAGAATGCAAAGCAGAACAATTAATATGTTTAATTGATACAATTTGAAGTTTGAATTCTCCAAACATATAGTCACGCATTTTTCCAGTAGGGGTAAGCGGTAGGGGTAGACCTCTTCTTTCCACTTGAATTTCTTTGGGTGTTTCAAAGTGTACATGATTTGTTTTAAACAGGATGGCATTAGTCTTCTTTTCATTAGTATTACTTCCAAACCACTGATTTGCCCTTGTGAGTGCTTCATTTGCTTCCGCAGTAAGCATACGGACACATAGTCACGCCTTTTTAACGTAGAGGTAGGCAGAGACCACTTCCTTCCACTTGCTACGGTTCTTACACACATTTTTTGCTTTCTTTACTTTCATCAGTGCTCTCATAAATGCTCGTCGGTTGTTGGTACTCTTGACCTGGCCTTAATACAAAACAATGTCGATCTGATCGAGATACGTTCCGCCGAGGTTTACCTCTACAGACTTGTCCAATGACACTCGCCTTATAAATCTGTTTTGTGAATCTTTCATCCATCCTCTCTACGTGTCTAAACCATCTAAGCATTCCTTTATCTATCACACCACAGCGTTCTTTATCACACTATCCCTCACATTATCCATCAGAGCCACTTCAGCAATACTTCTCAGACTTCTCATCTCCGCAGCATTGATCTTAATTTCATGCTTCTTCTGCCAAACTCAACATTCACTACCATACAAAAGTGTAGGAACCAGCACTCCTCTATGCAGTCAGTCGTGCCGTTTTTGACACGTTCTCATGCTTTCTTCTCTTTCAAAAACCATCGCCTGCAACTCTTCCTCATCGTAAACGAGGCATTTGACGGTCAAATCATATTTGATGCAATTACTTTTTGAGTAAATTTTTTGTATTTTCAGGTATTATGGGTATAATATCACAATTCTCGTGACGCGCCTTCTTACCCTCCAGACTCTACTTTTTATAAGTTGTCTATAAAATGTTATTATTAGACATTTTGTACTTGAAAATGATTACTAATAAAATCGTTAATACACTATGCCCTAGTCGTGCTATTTTTTTGGCTGTTTCACACATGAAAATAAATAGAACTAGTTCAAATTTTCCCCCTGAATAGGACATTTATGGAAATGTCAGGATCACCAACACAGTCATTACCTGTTTGACTTGACATAACCAACAAATAAATGAATTAAAATAACATAGTCAATTTTGTTTATGATTATGCAGCTCTAAAATGACTACCTGAAACAACAATTAAAAAAAAGTATGGTGTAATACTGCTAATAATTTGAGAAAAAAGACATAATGAAATAAGGGCTTTATGTGATTTACCAATTGGATCAGATTTACAGAATTTAAACGATAAACATCAACAACCACAATTATTATTATATTAGGCAAGTGAAGGTGGAAAAATTTAATGCATTGGGAGTGGTAAAATCGAAACTTGACTAAATTTGACATTCTATTTATTGAAAATCACACTAAAAAAATAATTAATTAAATATTTATAGTCCCAGGACTAAGTGCAGATTTGATGGGTATTCCAGAATGACTAGAAATTTTAGAGGATGTAGCCAAGACCGTGTCCTTAACAGTAAGGCTAATGGGCCCGACGACCCCAGGCGGTTAGTGCGTAGAGCAGCTTTGCTCAAAAATTAGTGATAATTCCAGAACGGTTAAAACTCATTTAAATCGATAGATAATAAAAAAAATTATTGTGCCTTTTTTAATATGTCCCTGCATTTCCAATTTTGTTTCTATAGATCCAGGTAAGAATTAATTTTATAAAAACGTATGAATCTGTTCTCAAGATAATATACATTACATGTTATAACTTATTATTATATGTACGTAATTTGCTAATTATTGTTATTTTCTGTTTTAATAAGATATTTTTCTACGAAATCATAATACCTAATATGCATAAATTACCGTATATGTTCGTTTCTTATTTCATTCTTTCTCTCTCTCTCTCGCTTAATTACATTACCCCAAAAAAGAATGCAAATATTTTTAGTTTTTTATGATATTTTGTGGTGTTTTTTTATACTAAAATTGGAACGATACAGAATAATTTAACAGAATAGATTAACATGGCCCTTGCGCAGGGGTCTTGCTAATCTTCTCTGTATCGTTACAATTTACAAGAAATATTGTTACAAGAAAAGACCCAAAATTGTAACGATACAGAGAAGATTAGCAGCAAGACCCCTGCGCAAGAATGTTACGCAAAACTGTAAAACATTCAACAAATATTTATTTATAAAGACACCTAATAAAAGAGTACAATATATTTTAATGTTAATATGTCATTCTTGCGCAAGGGCCATGTTAATCTATTCTGTATCGTTCCAATTTTAATATAAAAAAAACCATAAATCATAATAATTATTATTGATTATTTGACAAATTAATTAAATAAGTTAGTCTCACGTTCAGTAATAATGAACAAAATTAACACTTGGTGGCTATAGAAAATAAATTGAAAATGCGGGGTTGCTACCAAACTTCACACGATCATTCGCCGGGCTAATCTAAAGATTGGTTGAAAATTTCATCATAATCGGTCCAGCTGTTGGCTATAGAAAAGAAACTGCGGGGACGTATTAGAAAAGACCCAAATTATTAAATGTGAAAATATCCGCAATGGAAGTGGGGCAGTTTAGCTAATCTGCAATGCGGAACATGTCGCGCCAGTCCAGAACGGTTGCTGTAACTTTGCACACATGAAGATTGATACTCAAAACTCATAAAAATCACAATAAGCTGAAAAATCATCAAATTTGCGAATAAATGATATTTTGGTTGTATAACTAAAAAAATACTGGTCATAGAGACTAGGATAGATAAAAGTTTCCTTGTGAAGAGACCTACAATTTAAGACTTAACAGTACTCATTTGGACCAATAGGACCATGTGACATTGTTTATACATACAACACCCACCAGATATTCTAATTTTGTATCATTAGAATCTATATTTTGGCTATTTTCGTAATTTCAAGTTGGTTATCTTTGCCTTGGTGGAGTAGACTTAATGTAATCGCTATGTGGACAGAATCTTCATGTGTTCAAAGTTTACAGAATAATGTTTACCGGGAGACTGGCACGATATCTTCCGCATTGTAAACTAGCTAAACAACCCCACTTCTATTGCGAACATATTCACATTTAATAATATTTTTATTATCCATCAATTTATATATTCAACCGTTCTGCAATCATCACTAATTTTTTTAGGAAAACTACGTCTTTGATCCCACGTGGCCAAACCGCTACGGTTGGAGCTTTCCGACGACTAGCCTTACCGTTGAGGACGCCGTCCTCGATTTAAAATTAAAACAACCCCATAACTGCATGGAAGCTTAAATAGTCCAAGACGGCGACAATTAAAATAATTATACAGAGTTAAGTATCTCTAATCAAATGTGTACCCTAATTTAACTGGACTTTAAAATTGACAACTTCCTCATTAGGATATAATAATAGTTTGCCTTAGTTTGGCGTCAATTAAATATTTAAATTTTATTTGTTATACACATAAAGCTCGCATTTCCTTGAGACTAGTGAACTTTAATTCACGAATTAAATTAATATATTTATTTGACCTCGAACGCTTTAAATAGTGTCTTGGTTTATTATTATTAATAGTTCAATGGTTGAAATAATGTTTATCATATGTTCTGTGTCAATTAATAAAATTCTCTTCGTTAACAATTTAAATTTTATATGCTCTAGGTATGTTTATTTATAATGTTTTTTTATTAAAGTAATAGAAATAAAGATCCTTTAATAGGAAATGTGATATTATACTTAAAAGTCTAATCCTATTAGATAATGAAAGAAAATGTTTATTTTTTGTAAATATCTGCTAAAGACTATATTATAAACATTTCATTCTTCATTTATTTGAATTGAAAATGCTTTTAACACTTATATGAAACTAGTAGAAAATGTTATTTATTTCATTAATGTAATTAAAAATTAAATTTTAAAAATAAATATCAATGCAAAAAGTTATTAAATTTTTTTTATCTTTAAACTCTGGTTATGCACTTATCTAGAGTATTATTACTGATAACAACATGATTTGTTAATTAAAAGTATACCTACACTTTGATTAATGTCAAAGAACAAAAATAATAAAATAGTTTGCAAGATACAATGTATCATTATTTAATACCTTATCTAATCCTATTAGATAATGAAAGAAAATGTTTATTTTTTGTAAATATCTGCTAAAAACTATATTAAAAACATTTCATTCTTCATTTCTTTGAATTGAAAATGCTTCTATTAACACTAACATGAAACTAGTAGAAAATTTCATTAATGTAATTAAGGAACAATTTTACAAAATAAATATCAATGCAAAAAGTTATTAAAATTTTTTATCTTTAAACTCTGGTTATACACTTATCTAGAGTATAACAACATGATTTGTTAATTAAAAGTATACCTACACTTTGATTAATGTCAAAGAACAAAAATAAAAATAATTAAATAGTTTGCAAGATACAATGATCATTATTCAAGATACCTTATTTTTGATTTCTAGTTATTGTTTAATTAAAAAAAAAAAAACTCGGACCAATTATTAAAACATTTCCCGAAATATCATTTTTATATTTTTACTCACACTTTTCTCCTGCATCTTCAGCATATGGATTAATTTCAATAAGGAGTGCATCCTTTTTAGTAAATAGGTCATACATTCGTAGAAGCATGTCTGCAGTCTTTTCTTTTTGAGATTCTAATCCAACTTTAACGGCAACTTTTTCTGCTTGTTCTTTAGTCAGACCAATAACAACATCAATGGGTTCATAGAGAATAGCATCTGGATTTTCTGCAGCAACTTCTTCAATGTTAACACCACCTTGTGAAGAAGCAATTATCACTGGACCCTAAAATTTTTTTTAACAAGAATAAAAAACAACTTATCAGATATAAATCTTTTTAAAATTCAAAATGATCATGTTTAAGTTGACTTTTGAATGTAATGGACCGGCCTTATAATAAAATTGATATTACATTAAAAGCTCGTTCCATCATAACAGCAAAATAGAACTCCTTCCTGGGAAATTTTCTTTCAGCAACCATAACAGCATTGCAAATTCTACCTTTTTCCCCTGTCTGTTTGGTTACTAAGTATTGCCCCAACATTTGACCACAAATATCTTCTGCTTCTTCAGGACTAAAAAATTATATAAATTAGTTCCAATACATTGATTGCAATGAATTTTTTGGATATTTACCTATAAACCATCCTGACTCCACCCTTAAGTCCATTTTTAAAACCTCCTTTACCACGACCACCAGCTAAGACTTGGGCTTTTAATACTAAATCCTTGGTGTTAAGTTTTTCTGCTATCTGTCTGGCTTCTTGCTTTGTTTTAGCTACACCAAAATTTGGAACTGTAATTCCAGCATTTTTGAGCAATGTGTAACTGATATGTTCATGGACATTTAAATTTCGTGTCTGCTGCTGTTGAGGTTGCCAACGACTATTTGGGACCGAACCAAGAACCTAAAACAAGTAATAGGCTCAAGGTTTTACATAACACTTATTTTTATCATGGGTTATTATCTAATATTTCGTGTGTTCAAGGTTAATATCCATGGTTTATAGTTAATAAAATGTATACTGAATTTTCTTTTACCTTAGAACCGTTTTTTAAAACATTTTCAGCTAATATCGCTGACCTCAACATTTTGCACTCGTTCAATAAGTGATCACCAACTTAACTTTTTCTCCTCGGTATTTTGGCAGATGCCAAAATTTAAATGTCAAAGTCTTCTCTCTATTTTAATGTCAATTCAAAATTTCACATTGTCGCTAACCTTCACGCTGTCACTAATCTTCTTTCTGCTTTTCTGATAGTTTGCTTCAACTTGGTAATGTAGTCTCAATTCATTGTGATATGCGAAGTTAAAAACTTTGATTCTGTTCTACCATTAATATTAAAAGAGGTGAAAAAGAATGATTAAATAGCATCATAATTATAGTTTGAAATAATATCATGAATGATATGTATATAAATTTAAAAAAATGGTTTAATTTGATTGACTATTGTATTGAAGTTGACATTGAAATTTTTTTAATTGCAGGTACATTTCAGCTTTAAGTTTACATTATTTCTTTTCAGATAATTATGTGTTAGTTTATTAAGCATGATAATTATTATTATTTAACAATAAGATCGGACCTCACGAAAGCTATATTGGGCACCTTAATATTTTTATGCCATCCCTTAGATTATTTATTGTGTTATTTCTGGGTTCATTATAGTATGAAATCAGTTATCTTGCATCACAATTTTTAAAATCCTCAGGTAGGAATTGCCAACCAAGTGATTTTACTTTTTTTGTGAAAGTGCTTCACATTCTATCAAAAGATTATGCATCGACAGATTGTTTGTTCTCGCCGCAGAATCGTTAGAAATCATCGCCACCTCGACCATCTTTTTTTAGATTTTCATCTTTTAGTCTAAATGTTCTGGTGAAAAAATGAGGCTGATTTTGTGCCTATTGCCAATTACTGCAAGAATTATTTAGAATGTAATTAATAAATATTTCGGTTTGAACAAAGTGGTTTAATGGAACGAAAATATCGGTCCAAATTAACAATTATTCTGATTAAATTGCTCTTTTCAATCGATTGACAGCAGAAAGTAAAAACAACGATGTTTGGTAAAACTATAAAGATGTTTGCACTGCAAAGAAATTAAACTTACTAAACTTCTAGCAGACGTCACGCAAAAAGTGTTAAACTGATCCGCTTGCGCCTGCGCAAATATGTTTTCTGTTGAATTTATTTGTGCATTACTCGTAAGTAAAAGCAAGATAGAAAAAAATATATGCATACATACATATAATCACCCCTTTTTGCGGTAGGGGTAGGCAGAGACCACTTTTCTTTCCACTTACTACGGTTCTTACCCACGTCTTTCGCTTCTTCCACTTTCATCAGCGCTTTCATAAATGCTCGTCGGTTGTTGGTAAACAATTTCGATCTGATCGAGATATGTTCGCCGAGGTCGACCTCTACCGACTTTCCCATAATTCTTCAACCTCACATGCTTTATTTAAACAGTCAAATTTCTCGATCACACTCGAACTCCTCTTTTACATCTTTTTCCTGCAAATTCTTAACTTTTATAAGCGATATTACACTAATTGATTCCTGCACACATGTCGCCACCGCTTAAAGTGACTTCTTATTCGATTCATTACTAAGTGCTCTGTGTATGCCCAAGTGTCTTATCACTTTCTTCCTTAATCATGAAATCAATCATACTTCTCTGGCATCCTTCTTGTCTTGTTTACAAGTTGATCTTTTTATGGTTAAACATTGTGTTTGATACCACAAGATTCCACTCCAAACATACTTCAAGCAGACATTCATTCACTCTATCATCATCGTACATTCCCAGAACACTGTCACATCCATTACGCTTCATTCCTAACAAAGTATTAAAATCGTTTAGCTTTACTATTCTTTCATGCTAGTTACATTTATTCAGAACATCTGTTTCACTTTCCCAAAACTCCTGCCTCTCTTTTTGGGCTTTCGCATTTTGTGGGGCAAAAACCCCTAGTAAAAAATGCGAGTAAGACCAATCTTCAGCCTCACCCAGAGGAGTCTTGTGCTCACACATTCGAAGTCAGTCACACACTCATACATTCCAGCAGAAAGTATTACACCAACGCCCTGACAACCTCTGCTGGTTTCAGGAACTCCTGACTGTGTAGGGTCCATACTTAGTGGTGCTGCATCCTTTCCGCTTGGTCACATTCACGCAAAGAACATCAATACGTCTTTCGTTCATAATTTCGTCTTATTCATTAATTTTATTATTCAATCCTCCACTAACATTCAAATAAATAAATATATTTGTAAATATTCAATATGGCTGTCAAGTAGTAGTTTGGGTCTATTTTGTGGTAAATTGCGTAAAAATTTTTGCTTTCTGTCGCATTTTTCCAGATATATTGTTTCAAGGATTCATTTAAAGCAAGTTTAATTAAAATACGGTTAATATTAAGAAAAGTCATTATACCCAATAATACGGAAGACCACTAAGTGATGAAATCATTCCGAACCTCTTTTAAACGTATAAATAATGATGCTGGTTCAATGTTTAAACAATATCGTGAGTCAAAATCTAAGCAAATTGATTCTTTATCGTTTTGAAATTAGTATATTAATTTAAAATTAAAAACTGCCAGAATCAGGTGGGCGGTGCTATGTCGTAATAGTCCCTAACAGTATCTGTCTCTGTCTGTCAGACACAAAACCTCAGGACCACGGATATGCATGGATTTACTATAATGAAACATACATACATAGATATAGTCACGCCTTTTTTCATTAGGGGTGGCCAAAGACCACTTCCTTCCACTTGCTACAGTTCTTACACACATCTTTTGCTTCCTCTACTTTCATCAGTGCCTCATACATGCTCGTCGGTTGTTGGTACTTTTGAGCTGGCCTTTCTTCAAAACAATGTTGATCTGATCGAGATATGTTCACCGAGGTCGACCTCTACAGACTTGTTCAATGACACTCGCCTTATAAATCTGTTCCTTTATCTATCTTTGCAACTATATCTTCTTTTACACCACAGCGTTCCCTTATCTCACTATTCTTCACTTTATCCGACCGAGTCACTCCGGCTATACTTCTCAGACTACTCATCTCCGCAGCATTAATCCTATTTTCATGCTTCTTCTGCCAAACTCAACATTCACTACCGTACATAAGTGTAGGAGCCAACACTCCTCAATGCACAGCCAGACGTGCCTTTTTTGACACTTTCTGGCTGTTTATAAAGCTTTGCAGTCCTCGCTGTACAGTTATCGCCTAGTGGTTCGGTGGTATGTTGCCCGGCGTAATTAAAGACATAAATTGAGCTGCATCAACGTGGAAGCGCAATTTATAACGCGATTTTTACCATCTCCTTTTCGAAAGTGGGTAGAAGAGGTGGCATGTTAAACTGACCCGGTTCGGTGTAAGGTAGGGTTCAGTTAGAAGTTAGAAGTAGCGCTGGAACAAATAAATATTAAGATTTGTCACACCAAAGTTGTTTTTCGTGTGTTTGTGTAATGAAATAAGTACCTATGATTGGTCAGCTCAAGTTCGATGGAAGTGTAGGGACTAGCACGTCACACTACATTTCACCAATGAGAGCAACCTATACAAATGGCGTATAAACGTTTATATTTGAAATGGAAACTATGTAATTCATACTCTTTAACAGCCCTTAACTGTCCACTCCTGAACGTAGGCCTCCTCTTTTCTTTTCCACTCTTCTCTGTTTTGGGCCACCTGTTGCCATTTTTTCCCCACTTTTTCGGTGATGTCGTCGATCCATCTTCGTTGTGGTCTGCCGACGCTCCTCCTGTTTGCTCTTGGTCTCCATTGTACAACTTGTTTTGTCCATCGCGTTCCATCTTGTCCGGCGACGTGGCCTACCCAGTTCCATTTTGCTTTAGCGATAGTCTTTATGACGTCTTCATTTCGGGTTCGTCGTCTGATTTCCTTGTTTCTGATTTGGTCGCGCAGGCTGACACCTAATATTATGCGTTCAATCGCTCGTTGAGTCGTTCTGAGTCTGTTGGCTGATTTAATGGTCATTGACATTGTTTCCATTCCGTAGACCATCACCGGGAGGATACAGGTATTGAAAACTTTTGTCTTTAAGTTTGTGGGATATAGCTTAGTTTTCCGGTAGGTACCCACGTCATTCGAATTCGTCTACCTATTTCTGCGGTCTGGTTTTCTCTGCCCAATTTTATAGTGTGTCCTAGATAGATATATATTCATCCACCTTCTCAAGGGTGTCGTCGCCTACCCTGAATATGGAATTCATACTACAGAACGAAAAATAAATATAAAATTACATTACATGATAGTTTTTAAGCATAAAGGTTACGATTATGTTGTTTCCAAAATTTAGTGGTCTCCCCCATTATCCAATAAAATTAATGATAAATTGAGATGTTTCTTTAAAGTAGGTAATAAAGGTAACGAAACTAATTTTTGAGTTATGTAGCCTTATGTATTTAAACATAATATTATTAAATTAAATATTAATGTTATCTTATCTTATCACAGCAAATTCGTACAGTAACAGTAAAGCTTCAAGTGAAAGTCAGTGATGCAAGCGCTCTGCTTTCCGTAGAGATTCAATCTACTGATGGTCCCGATGACTTCAAACTTGTTTAATTTCTCAGTATATCTAACGGTAACTTCAAACACCGCTTCACTCGGTAGAGTTTTTATTGTTATCATATAATCGGACAGCATGTTCCATCCTTTTATTTGGGAATTGTGTGTCATAAATCTGGCATTTAAAATTTTCTCCATCGTTAATTTTGCACATTGCGCGTATCCTTCCAGCAGATGATTAATGTGATTAACCGCCGATAGGGCCGCTTTTATAACTTTGGTATCGTTGGTGTTGATTTCCGTGCTTTGTTGACAGGTACACCAGTGGCTAGCGATGTCGGCGTCCTCGCAAGTTCGTGCTTTGCTAATAGTTTTGAACAAGCTCGTCCCTCTCTTCGGTCGATCGGAATTTAACGGTTTATTATTATCTACGAGTAGACCGGGTGGGTTGAGTAACTCCATCAGAGTTTCGTGCAAATCGAACGGCGTGGTCAGTCTTTTGGCGTTTATTTTTAAATTTCTATAAGCCGTCGAATACGTTTCCCGAAAAGATTTCGGTAAGAGAGCGTATACAAATGGTAGTCTTTCTTCCATTCTGCCTTGGAAAGTTTGTCTTATTGCGCCCCATCGTATTCCGTGGTCGCTGATAAAAAACAAGGCCGTGTTATTCAAATGATTATGTTCTAAGAGCTCCTTAAAAAGTACGTAGTAATCGTTGTCGCCTAATTGCGGTTTGTTGAGGTAATCGTGCGACAAGGCCGCTCCCCAGAAAAACCCAAAATACGGCAACCGATTCGTATCCATTGTAAATACAAATTTTTTAATATAATTCAACAAATCCCTGAAAACTAACCTGCTACCTTCGCAATCGTAAACGTTCATACTGTGAGAATTTCCCAGCAAATGTTCGCTATATCTATTAAAATAACCGTAAGCGTAATCAGTGTTTTGCCTTTTGAAACCTCGTCTTTGATAATTGAAGAGACCCATCCAAGATGCATCTTCACCGTAAACGGTAAAGTGTCCTTCGTTTTTATACAGATCCCAGATGAATGTGCAGTTATCGAAGTAATTCTTCGGACTAGGCCAACAACTATTTCTCAACTCTTTCTCAGACAGTCCAGTTAAAATTGGTATTAAGTTGGGAAAAGTATTGTCAGCTACTTTATTGTAACCTAGTAGTTCTACAGCCTTTATTCGTTTTAAATACGATACAGTCTTGGGCATTTGTCTATGCAAATTTAATCTAGATACGGCATCTAATCCTATTACGAGCACGTTTAATCTCTTATCACTTACGTTAACTGTATCGTTAGTCTTTAGAGGTACAAAAGCGAAAGTATCTTTGTATATTGTGGTATTGTCAATTCTACATGCTACTTGTATAAATTCTTCATTAATAACAGTACTCTCGTTCAGAGGACGACAATTCGAACTTGAATTAATTTTATTATCGGATTCTCCCTCCTGAGGATCGATTCTCCAAAAGGGTTTATAGCAACAATTCAATTTGGTCGTATCATTGAGTTGATATGACGGAAGAGAAGATTTTAATAAATAAACAGAGGTTAAATTCGATTCGAACAGAGGCGGTCTTCCTTTATTGCACTTCGGCATTTTTGTGGTTCCCAGGAATTTCTTGATGTGTTCGTCGAAAGGGTCCATGTAAGGTATTTTACAACCTGCGGTATATATGGTGAATGATTTGTCGTCGAATGATACGTTATTAAACATCGGTTTGGTAAGTTGTAAGGTAAAGTACTGCATTTGGAAGACGTCGACGACGAACAGCATCGCAATGCATAGCGCAATCGGTATCCAGTATATTGAAGGCACCTTCACTTTGGTTTCACCAACTTCCATTCCATCGGTATTGCCTCTAAAACACAAAAGGATAAACTAGAAAAATAATCTGCACTATATTATAAAACTGTAACAGATGTGTACATCGACAATATTTACAAAAAAAATAATATAATGTGGTGTTCCTGTTTACAAATTACCGATTTAGATTTTTTTTTATCTGTCTATTTTTTGTTCCAGCATCACGCAACAATGATTAAAACTTTTTGTGTTTAAAAGCCTATCATTAGACTTAAAAACTGACATACATTCATCTTATGTCAAAAGGTCTACTGTGCTTTCGTAGACTTGGAAAAGACCTATGACAGAGTGGTGAGGATTGAATTGTGGTCGACATTGTCTATTTATGGGGTGAGCGATAGTTTGATAAAAGCTGAGTGCTAGTGTCAGGATAAACGAAGCTTGCACAGACTGGTTTAACATCGAAAAAGGTGTTAGACAGGGGTGTGAGGTTTTTCAATGGCTGTTTAACTTAATCATAGACAGTTAAAAGATTCGAAAGAGAGTACGTATGGATTGAGAATGAATGATTTGTTCGTCAAATGCCTCCTTTACGCCGATGACCAGGTCATATTAATATCATCTGAGGAGTTAAAATTACGCATGATGCCCTAAAAATCAAAGTGATGAAAGTGAATGTTAGCAAAACGAAAGTAATGAATTTTGAAAGAGAAGAAAGCATGGCAAACTGAGCCAGCTGAGCTATGTAATAGGCCTAAGAGAGAGTGAAACTTATTTTCTTATAGGTGCGCTGAAAAGAGATAGGCACTGGCAGCTAGCTGTCGAAACAAAATTTCTTTCGTTGTAAAAAAACGGTAATCTCTGTGGAGCCAAGGTCATATAAATGTTGTATATTTTGCTTGAGGCTTCAATCGAATAGCCTCCTCGACACGCTAGGAGAGAAAATGCGCTAGGAGCGCCCGTCGTATAGATGAAAGAGCGCTACATGTTTTTACATTTTTACGAAAAACATGATGCAGAGAAACATGTAAACTCTTTGACAAAAACTTAAGATACGTGAAGTTGAAATTTTCAACTTAAATTTGTTAGTTCAGAAATTAAAAAGAAACTATTATTTAGATGAAGAAACGTGTAGTCGTCTATTACATGGTTTCAACGGTAACACTTTGGATATT
Organism: Agelastica alni; assembly: GCA_950111635.1. Lineage (NCBI taxonomy): Eukaryota > Metazoa > Arthropoda > Insecta > Coleoptera > Chrysomelidae > Agelastica > Agelastica alni. The sequence goes on from OX467713.1 coordinate 36,212,515, forward strand.
TTTTAAAATGAGAAGAAAAACGCATCAAGAAATTCTAAAGGAAGGCTTATTCAAAGTACCACAAACTCAATAAATGAATATTTTTAAGATAAATTTAAGGTTTATTACAGTAGGTATTAGCCTGTTTCCTCTGAAGATTTAAAAAAGATCCAATAGATGCAGCACCAGTGGGGGATACATATGTTTTGATTTCCCTATGACAGTAACGTTAAACGTACTTAATAAAAATGGAATTAACAGAAGATGATGTTTCAGGAAATAAAAATGTACTCGTAGAAAGGTTAGTTGTCGTTGACAGTTCGTTTTATATGTTGTCAAATATTTTATCTTAATATTAAATATTTCGTTTTTCTTTTAATTTGAGAATTAAATAATGCATTGCAAATGATCATGATTAAATTTTTTCTATCGGAATCGATGGTGGTAAATGTTTAGAGTATAAGCAGCAATGCATGAAATTACTTAATCGAGTTCCACAGACATCCTGCACTTTTTCTTTATTAAATTGGGCAGTTTTCTCATTCCGGGCCATTTTTCGTTTATAACAAAGTATTCTTCTTTTTAGGACGTCGCGCCGTCTCCCTCCAAAGGTTGGCAATCCAACTGGCTATAATGGTGCGTATAAGTGTACCTCTGAAAATCTCTATTGATGTCCGTCCGAACCAGATCCGCAGATCCTTTAGCCACGAGTTCTGCCGTCTGTCCATAGATCGTTTACCCTCGATCTTTCGCTCGATGATGAGTCTGAGGATCTTCCCTCATAACGAGTCCGATGTTTCGTTCTTTGATAGTTGTCAGCAGCTCTTTACCTTTATCCATTCTCCTCAGTACTTCCTCATTGGTAATACTGTCTACCCAGGATTTCTTGATAGAAGGTCCAAAAGTAGTATAAATGCCGTTCTAAACATTCTACAATATGATTTAAATTTTACTGGATCTTCAATCATTTCGTCACCAGTGCAGCTTGCAATAAATATTAGATGTACCCAGGATATAGGCAGTATATGGCGATACAAGTACATCTCAAAGGCGTCAATGCGGCTCTCAATTGCTTGACTGAATTTCCAGTTCTCGGAGCCATAGAGTAATACTGGAAGACATAGCAACGCAACAAACGCATGCGAAGCTGCACATTCAGGTCTAGATTTGTGAAGAGGGTCCTCATGGAGATGAATGTCCTGGCCTGTTCTATCCTTGATCTCATTTCCATTTTAGGGTCCCTGGTCCCATTGACGTTAGCTCTAAGATATTTAACACTTGTTCTACGACCTAGTTGTTAATTTGGAGAATCGTCCGTCTTGGTGTCTTGGAGAACACAACCGCCTTGGTCTTGGCAACGTTCATGTGTAGACCGTACTGTGTGTGTTCCACGATGAGGTCCATCATGTTCTGGAGTTGTGGTAGACTGCTTGCGAGCACGATCGTATCGTTAGCGAAACGTATATTATTAATGAGAGTGCCGTTGATCTTAACGACCTCTTTTAAATCCTTCAGTGCCTCTCGGAACACTGCCTAAGAGTATATATTGAGGAGAAGAGGAGGGGAGATTATTATAAATGGCGAAATCATAAACAACCTTCGCTACGCAGACGATACGGTACTGTTGGCCTCCAGTCAGGAGGATTTACAACGGATACTGGATGCAGTCATCGAAAAATGCGCAATGGCCGGACTCAGATTAAATGCAAACAAGACCAAAGTATTAGTAATTATCAAGCAACCTAATATCATAGCTAACATAACAGTTGGGGTTGAACTATTAGAGCAAGTAAACCAAATGAAATATCTAGGCAGCATAATAACTGACAGCGCGGATAGTCAAACTGAAGTGAAATCAAGGATTGAGCAGGCTCGAGCAGCATTTAAAAACATGAGTAGGGTCTTGTGCTGTAGAGATCTGAACTTAACTTTAAGAATTCGACTTCTCAGATGTTATGTCTTCTCCACCCTGCTGTACGGTATGGAAGCCTGGACTATAAACAAGTACGAAGAAAAACGACTTGAAGCCTTTGAGATGTGGGCTTACAGAAAAATATTAAAAGTTTCATGGACGGAAAAAGTATGCAACTTGGTAATACTCCAACGTCTGAATAAATCCACAGAAATTCTTACCACCATCAAAAGAAAGAAACTGCAATATTTTGGGCATGTTATGAGAGGCAAAAAATACCGATTACTGCAGAAAATCATACAGGGAAAAATTTATGGTAAAAGAAAGCCGGGCCGCAGAAAAACATCATGGCTCAAGAATCTACGTGACTGGTTTAAACTCAACTCAAGCTCTCTGTTCAGACTTGCCGACGACAGAGTAAGGAAAGCCTTGTTGGTGAACAACGTTCTAGAAGGACATAGTACTCAAGAAGAAGAAAAGGGGAGAGGACACACTACTGTCAAACAACCCTCCTAATTTCTATTTCTTCAGATGTTGTACCAAAATTACTTAAACAATATTGCCTTCCTCTTAGCATTGCTTTCGAGTTTCCACAGTCATCATCTGGTAAGGTTTTTATTTAAGTTTAAAGTATTACCAACAGGACCAGTAGTAATATAATTATACATTGTAACGTAGCAAAAAGTACGAGGAATAGCCAGGGATGGGAAAATTGCCCAATTTGAAGAAGGAAATGTGCAGGATGTTTGTGGAATTGCATTAAGTAATTTCATGCGTAGTTGCTTATTCTCAAAACATTTACCACCACCGATTCCGATAAAAAAATGTACGAGGGCAGTTTGATAAGTCAGTGACTTTTTGAATTTCCCGCGCAGTTACTCTAAATGCAACAGTGCTGCCGTCAACTATAATCTATCAGTGGGCAACTTTCTAATTTTGAGCAAGCTACGTGTCGTGCAGTTGGTGTTTGATAGCCGTTCAAAGCAGACAACCTCGTGAATTTTTACGAAAATGGAAAAAAGTTAATTTCGTGTGCTGATTAAGCATTACTTTTTACGTAAAAAATCCATCACTGAAACTAAGGAAAGACTTGATAAATACTAGGGGGACTCGGCACCATCAATTTCAATGGTTAAGAAGTGGTTTACGGAGTTCCGTTGTGGCCGTACTAGTGACGCCGAATGTCCAGGTCGCCCAAAAGAAGTGATCACGCCGGAAATCGTCGATAAAATCCATGAAATGATATTGGATGATCGGAGAATGAAAGTGCGTGAGTTGGCTGATGCTGTAGGTATTTCAGCTGAACGGGTACATCATATTTTTCACGAATATTTGGACATGAAAAAACTCTCTGCGAGATGGGTGCCGCGATTGCTCACACTCGACCATAAGCGCAATCGTGTGACCACTTCAAAAGAGTGTTTAGCGATGTTCAGCCGTAATCCGGACGAATTTTTGCGCCGTTTTGTTACTGTGTCACGATGGCCAAAATCCACGAATTGGGATACGAACTGCTATCCCATCCAGCATATTCTTCAGATTTAGCCCCCTGCGACTATTTTCTGTTTCCAAACCTAAAGAAATGGCTGGGCGGTAAGAGATTTGAGTCGAATGAAGAAGTCATTACCGAAACAAACGCGTATTTTGAGAGCTTTGAAAAAACTTATTATTTGGAGGGAATAAAAAAATTAGAAAAACGCTGGACTAAATATATCGAGCTAAAAGGTGATTATGTAGAAAAATAAAATGTTTATTTGCGGAAAAAAATTTGTTTTATTCAAACCGCCCTCGTATCATTACCATTTGCAATGCATTATTATTAAATTAAAAAAACGAAACATTCAATATTTAGATAAAATATTTAAATCTTTGACAACGTATAAAAAGAACTGCTAACGACATCTAACCTTTCTACGAGTACATTTATATTACCCGAAGCAGGTGAACCACGGCATGATAACCATCGTTTTAAATTCCGGACAAGGCGATCTTGAACTTTAACAAATTTCAATTTTACTCCAGGTACATCATCTTCCGTTAATTTCATTTTTATTAAGTACGGTTACAGTTACTGTCAATTAACATTTTAACCTTTATTTTCCCGCGCTGTCATTCTATCGAAAAACATATGTTTTTGACGCCAAGTGTGATTGCATTTGCTATCTATGTGTTTACTAAGGGAAGTATACAATTTGAACGTTATTAAATTCAATATTTTATATTGAAAGGAATTCAGATATGTTTCTACCTTTGTCCTCAATTTTTGGCTGCTACTCCAAGTAGTCGATGCATCGTAGAGGGTAAAGCTGTTCTTGCAGCAAACCACATTATTGTTTGTGGTGTCAAAGAAAAGAATGATGATAAGTGGATAATTAGATCTTATTGTTTGTAGACCAGTGCTATTAAAAGTAATCCTCATGAAATCAATGGATGACTATGACTTCAATGAAAATTATAAGTATTTATTTCCTTTTAACTTTAAGAAAAATAACCAACAAGAGAACTTGCCTGTCTTCTTTCAATGAGTTTTTCATATCTTTTCCTTTCCTCTTCTATCTTAAGACTTTTGGACTTTCTTATAATGCTATACACAGGTAAGTTTTTACTAGGTATAGCAGTGTTTTTCAGGTAAAGTTTTTGATAGCCCCCTGACAGATTGATAGGTAATTCTATTAACCACATAAAATATAGAAAACAAAATACTTACAGTTACTAGGAGTCATGAAATCTTTCTCAAAAAAATGTTTAGAAAAAACTCTCATGTTTTTGGTAACTCTCTTTTCTATTTTCAGTTTGGTATCCCACAGTTTCTTTCTATCAAGCCATTTCCGATTTTTAATATGCTCAACTTTTTGACCCTCATTTGGGAAATAATGAAAAGTCAAATTGGGGTTTTTTTACACACCGAGTTACATCCAGGTACACACCAATTTGCTCTGCTGGTCATTTTCACTATTAACACATTATTAGTCACTATTAAACAACTATAATCTTCGCACAAATGCGCTTCAGGGTATATAAACACAAAGCAATCACACTTGTTCATCACGTGATATTGATGCGAGTTTATTCCGTCAGATGGCGTATTGCTTAGCATTAAAGAACAATAAGAAAATCAAAACACCCCACTGGTGCTGCCTCTAGTGGTTTTTTTTTAATCTTTAGAGAAAACAGGCTAATTGACTTAAAAGTGATTTTTACTGCAGGTAGCGGTGACGTCATAGTTTGAGATTCTTCTTTGCCACAATATTGTTCCTTGAACATAAATAATTGTCAAATAACTCACTCTAAACACCAAAATCGTTAACCAAACACGTATAACCTTATGAAAGATTTTTTATTGTACCAAGCGAACGTTACCAGTGACGCTACTTCCAAATTTAGGAAATAACCACGCTGTGCACGTCACCCATTGGTCGGAACGTATTTTTTTAACTATCCAGCGTAAATACCAATAGGTCATCCTTGGAATTATATGTTCTTGTTGACTGCTTACATCAGAATGAAGTTCGTGAGTACAAACTGTCAGAAATTCTTCTAACGTAATGATAGTTTACCAAGTTTACCACACTCAAGTTTGTTGAATTTTGGCAACAAAAAAAGAATTTGGTTTATTTTATCAATTGAAATCCGAAAAATTACAAAAATACATAAAAGAACAACCCAACAAGTAAATATCAAACCACACATAGACTTCGCAATGTTTTCCCTATTGATGTAATACCATCCGGACGGCGCACACTTCGTGAAAGTTGCCGTTAATAAATATTTTGATATTACATTTTATTGAAACTAACAGAATTCGTTACAGAAATACAATGTTAGTAGCAAATGAATGGGGTGTTCGTCTCACCAATTCAACCTCGTATAAGTATATTTATAAATCAGAGTTTGTCATGCAAAACTCATCTCAATAAACTGATTGATACTTAAACCGAAGGGGGTTATAAAAACCTGGGATAGTTGCATTGACAGCACTTTTCCCAAATGCCAACTCCGTAACAACCGAGATTCCCTTTTCTTTATTGGGAATCCACAGTATAGACCTGATTTAATAATAGAAACACTTAATCCAATGCCTTACGTGTTGAATTTAAAACAATACTTTAAAGTATTTATATTGAGTCAAAATATGTACACGCACCAACAGGAACGACCCCAAAAAAGAAGCTAAAGTTTGGAAACATCACATTTCGTTAAGAAAAACGATACGAAGGATTTTTACACTATAAATCATGGAGGATATGAAATATTTATAATATATACAATAATTAAACTGTTCGGTCCATTGTGAAATTGAATTAATAATTATTACTCATACCTATGCATCCAGGTATATCATAAGATTAAATTATTTTTGATAATTTAATTATAATCTTAATTCTTTTGTATTAAATTAAATTCTTTTAATTAAATTACGAATTTTTAAGAAAATTATACACCAGGAACTTTTTTTTTTAATATTTTTAGTATTTTCTCACCGAAGAGTAGATATCGTTTTGGAATTAATATTTTTACTGACCTTTTACTATCTAGAATCGCTGCAAATAACATTTCAACAAGTAAAACGAGAAGAAAATTGGAAATCGTACTTGTTTAGTTAATTAACAATATGTTTTGAAACAATTAAAAATTTAAGTGACACGACGTTTAACTTGTCAATAATGACAGTTAAAGTGAGGGAACAAGTGATCGCCTAATTTCAAAGTAAAGTTTGGTTGGGTGAGAATACATTTAGTTTTTTTCTAATTTTAATTTGCCAGAATAGATAAATCGACACCAAAAATCATTTATTTATCAGCATGGCAAAAGTACAGTGGCTCATTCCGATTTTTTGTACCATCCACAGTACTAGTTGATTATGTTAGAAATTTCCAACGACTATAAGTTTATTTATGCACGACTGGGCGTAAAGTAGCACTTTGGCGCCCGCGAACTACTTCATCGCCCGGCAGGCGATAGAATCGTTGAACAGGCGCTAAAGTGAATTTCAATCTCATATCGATAGAAATCTATATTCCGATGGATCATATAATCAAACCCAAAACTTTATTAACAATAATATAACAAAAACAATGAACATAAATTAATTTAAAAAATGAATTATAACTTAATATTGACAATACAATTGGAACAGTTATTTATGGAAATATTTGGATTTGTTGTTTTCTGTTGTTGCAGATAGTTACTGATTTCAACTGATTCCTCATTACTACAAGTCTGAAGAGAATGCATTTTATTATCTGGTGTTTCAGAGTAGTGAGCAATATTTTCAGATTGTCTGCAATGGCTAGTAGAAGGCTCATCAGTTTCTACAATTTTCTTAGCAATCTTCAGCTTATTTGCAACTAAATTTTCAATATAACCTTCCGCAACATTCGTCGACTTCCACCCAGCATGTCTTTTAATGTTGATTATATCCTCGCCTGCATCTGCTAACATAGTTGCTGAGGAACGTCCGAAGCAGTGACCAGTATATTCTTTCGCAATAGAAATATCTAAGTAAGCGGCTATTTTGAATGGTATTTGACCAAATGTATTTTTTCCGATAACCTGTCTCGTACACTTGCCATTTTTATAATATAAAAAAAACCGCTTTTGATCATTCTGATCTCGCAAGGAAGAATATCCAAATAACTTGAAGATTTCTGTTTTTTATCGATTACAGTAAATACTCGATCTATCTTTGTTTTGGTTTCTCGTATAGTTATGAGTAAGAATGTCTCGAAATCTTGATTGTTGTCCACTGTGATATTTGCTAATTCTTCGCAGCGACGTGCTCCACAAATACCAAAAATCAGTGCTACCTACAATATATTCTCAGATTAACATACTAAACATTGAGAAAACATGAAATTAGAACTTACTTTCATCATAAGATAAAAATCGTCTGGTGCTTCCCTCAAAAATATATCGATATATCGGTCGTGCATAAAATTTTGTATGTATTTCGGGCGTAATTTGCTTTTATGGACCTAGGCGTGTTAATAGCCCTCGCGGTCCATAAAAGCCTATTTTAAGCCCTTAATACAATAACTATTTTACGAGATCTGACAATAAAGTTACACTAACAATTAAAATGCTACTTACGATATCGTCGGTGAAACTGCAAAACCGGGTAACTGCAGTCTGCAATACCACGTATCTATATTTTCGCATAATTACAGGATGAAGAAAAAACTGATTATCTTCGCTATTATTAAACATTGTTTTTACTAAATGTACTCGTGATTTTTATGACTATTATTTTATACGAATGTGACTTAAATATACCAATATCTTTATTAGATTTTGAGAAATATTCACAAATAAAAAACAATAAATCAGAAACACACGCCACTCGTGTCAGGACTTTTTCTAGCATTCGGTAAATACGCGGCTTTGCTGCCAAACACTCGCCAACCGTAACGCCAACTACTGATACGCGGAATTGTTTTAACGGCTAAATAGACGTTCCTTATTGGCTAATTTTAATCGCGTAAATTCTACTATGAGCCAATAAACACTCTGACTTTAGTAGATACGCGGTATTGCAGAGTGCTGTTACGCGGTTTTGCAGTCTCACCGACGATACGTTTTGTTTTTTTTAATAAAAATAGTGGCAAAAAGGGTAGACCTATTGTGTGGGCCGCGACTTAGAAGGGGAAGGAATTATAGAAAGGAGATGATTGTGGACCCGATTTTTAAAAATTTGCAGGTCATAGTTCTCTGGAAAAACTGATTTTGGCAGCTTGTTCCATTCCGTAGCAGCCCTGTAAAAAAAGGATTCTTGATGGAGATTGATCCTTGTAGTGTTAATCTTGAGAGTAAATGGGTGAGACTGATCAGCGTGCCGAGTTCTTCGGCCGAATGTGGCCAGTGGTGGTATAAGAGTTTTTATTTCTCTGGAGCATCTGCCATGGAAATATCTGCAGAGTAATGTCTGGTCTGCAACTCTTCTTCTATGTTCTAGTGGGTGAAGGGTATCTGTGAGAGTTGGGCTGTTTATAAACCGAATGGCAATTTTCTGAATGGAATCTAGAAGACGAAGAGAATGCCTTGGTGCTGAACCCCAAATGTGCGAGCAATACTCCAGTAGAGGTCGGATTTGAGTCTTGTACGTCGTTAACAATTGATCAGGAGTAAAAAACTTTCTAGCTTTCCACAGAAACCTAGCCTCTGGCTTGCTGACTTTGTGATGTTAGCAACATGGTCATGCCAAGACATATTATTAGACACCGTGACTCCCAAAATTAAGATGGAGGGGCTTGACTGCAATGAATATTCCAATTCTGCTAAGGTTTAGAATATACGCAGGAACAATTTTTAGTTTGGTGCACGAAATTTAAAATACCTTGAATGGTGCTCCAGCTACAGGAGAGGATTTATGCACGACAATCGAAATGTAGTACGATTCTTTCTCGATTAATAAGTGATATAAAGTTAAAAATTAAATACGATAATAAAATAATTTGTGGTTAGTCCTGAAAATATATATATATTTTATTTATTTTATTTATTTTATATATATATATATATATATTTTAGAAAAACTAAAATTTATTAAATTAAATATACATCTGTAGGTACTGACATAACAAAACCTTCTGCAATGTTTGATGGTGTATTGTACTCCTACACAAACAAATAATATAAATCGAATTAATGTTCAACACGGTTTAATTTGATTTGATGTTTAGTAACAATAATTTTTCATTTTTACTTTTTAAATAAATAAGAAGAAAGAGAAGGTACAAATTGTAATGGTTCATTAAAATAAAGTCCATGAAACTATGAGTAAAAAAAGTTGAAAAAGAGAGTAATGTCATCAGTCATTATACAATGCTTTATTTTAAAACCAGCCAGTCCAAATACATTTTGACTTTGCGTTATTGTAAGAAAAACAAAAAATACAGTTTAAAATCAAGGGGGAGGTTTAAAAATGTTATTCTGCTGTTTCCAAGAAACACCCCTTTAATATCCCCCACCCCTTCTTTAAAATGTCAAATAGCAACCCCTACCTTGTGACACATTAAATAAAAACTCAAGAAAAATTCAAATCGGCCAAATAAACAACAATTAATTCTATCGATTTATTTTGCCGATAACATTAAACATAGGTAGCGAAATTACAAAAGAAACTAAAATGAAGTTAATTACAAACAGCTCCTTAAATTTATTTACAGTTACTGTTCAAAGAGTGCTTCGTTATTTTGTAGGCAATAATATAACCCATTTTCAAATTCTTCTGGAACTATTTGCAAAGTTTCGCTAGTAATTCATCTACATTCTAGTCTTATACAGCGTAATGTTGAAGGTATATATTGATACGATTTTTTAGTTCTTTCTTGGGTTCGGCGATTAAAACTCTCGATCCAATAACAAAACAATGTTTATTTCAATACAATAACTTCTATTTTTATCAACCACTTAGGTATTCACTTAGCAATACAACTTTTACAACTCTATATAACTATTTACATTTAATAATTCGTAAACACATAAGCCGATACTGTGTTTGTTATGATCGTTTCCCCTTTTTTATATCTCCCTATTACGATTCTAGATCATTCCACCTGTTTCTTCAAAGTTCGACGCGGATTCGAGACTTTCCTACATTTACATTTACATTTAATAATTCGTAAACACATAAGCCGATACTGTGTTTGCTATGATCGTTTTCCCTTTTTTATATCTCCCTATTACGATTCTAGATCATTCCACCTGTTTCTTCAAAGTTTGACGCGGATTCGAGACTTTCCTACATTTACATTTACATTTAATAATTCGTAAACACATAAGCCGATACTGTGTTTGCTATGATCGTTTCCCCTTTTTTATATCTCCCTATTACGATTCTAGATCATTCCACCTGTTTCTTCAAAGTTCGACGCGTATTCGAGACTTTCCTACATTTACATTTACATTTAATAATTCGTAAACACATAAGCCGATACTGTGTTTGCTATGATCGTTTCCCCTCTTTTATATCTCCCTATCACGATTCTAGATCATTCCACCTGTTTCTTCAAAGGTCGACGCGGATTCGAGACTTTCCTACATTTACATTTACATTTAATAATTCGTAAACACATAAGCCGATACTGTGTTTGCTATGATCATTTCCCCTTTTTTATATCTCCCTATCACGATTCTAGATCATTCCACCTGTTTCTTCAAAGTTCGACGCGGATTCGAGACTTTCCTAGGCCCCCTTCGGCGCTTACAAAGGGAGCGGTCGAATACGGACCCTCGACGCCGTCGAACTCTCGGTTGATGACAGGACCGGATTTGTAACAATATTCTCTTCATCTAGCACCATATTTTCCTGTTCATTAGCTTGTCTTTCTAGTGGCTGAGTAATAAATGGATCAATTTCATTTTCTAATAATTGTAGGTACAATTCTCCCGTTAGGTTTTGGTGAATAAAAAGTGGTCCAATTATCTCATTTCCTAGAATACCAGCCCGTACATTGATCTTCGCTGGAAACTAAGTATTATCCTATCGTAACACGTGACGATTTTCGTCATGACAGTACCTACAATTATTTTAACAAAGCCATTTAAATAAAACCTTGATTCATCACTGAAACAAATATTTTTAACCAAATTTGCATCTTGTATATTTTGGGACATTGTTTCGCAAAATTCAATTCTGCGGTCATAGTCGTCTTCACTACGCTGATGATGAATTTGTATTTTATATGGAAAAAACTTATGTAATTTTAACACTTTGTGTATGAAACCAACAGAAATATTTGTTTTGCAATGGAATAATAATAATAATAATAACTTTATTCACTCAATAAATAAATAAATACAAAAATTTGGATAAGTATACATGGTGGAAGTGAATAAGGAACTCTTGCGATAAGTGCAAGCACTTGTTTCGCGGAGAAATACACATGTGTAAAAAGTGAACTATAAGATATAAAATGTTAGATGTGAAATATAAAAATACAAAATGTAGAAAACAAAAATGTAAGATACCTATGTATAATATAAAAATGTAAAGTGTAAAATGTAGATAATAACAATACAATACAATACAAGGATCGACGAACAATACAATAATACCATACAACGAAAAATTAACAATAGTCGTAGCATCTCAGTTCTTTGGCTTTGAAGGATGTGCTTTTTCAATGCTCTTTTGAAGCTGTCAAGATTTACTATAGATTTAATTATTTCTGGTATGTTATTGTATAATTTAGGGGCAAAATAAGTATATGAGCGTTGAGCAACGACCCTAACCATTAGAGGTGTAATAAAGTGATTCCTCTGACGAGTATTATACTGATGAGAGGGAAGCAATGCTGTATGTTTGCTTGCGTGATATTTAATACTGGTGCATAAAAAATACAATTGTTTTATGTCTAACATTTGTGTTTCAGAGTATAGATTATTAGAAGAATATCTATTGTTCTTACAAAATATCAGTTTTAAAAATCGCCTTTGCATAATTTCAATAACATGAATATGAGTATTCAGAGCTCCACCCCACACTGCTATTCCATAGCGAATGTGACTTTCTACTAGAGAATAGTACAAAGTTTTCAAGTACTTCAGTGGCAGGATTTCTTTGAGTTTCCTAAATTTGAATAAAATTGTCCTCAGTTTATTAACAGTATATTTAATATGAAGGTCCCATTTTAAATGAATATCAATAAATATCCCCAAATATTTCACTTTACGCTCTTGGTGTATATGGAAAGGTGTTTCAGTAAAGATCGTTAAGAGATCGAATGGAGGCATTCCAACCGAATTACAGCAAAATGGAAGGTAACATGTTTTATCAACATTAACAGTTAACAACTTTTTATCCAACCACTGTTTTATGAGAGGAAATTCCGTTTCAGCTTTAATTTTTAGTGAATTCCAGTTATCGGCTTTATAAAAGATGGCTGTGTCATCTGCAAAACCGATTATGTTTCCATTGTTGTTTAATGAAAAGATTCCATTGATGTATATATTGAATAAAGTTGGTCCCAGCACAGAACCTTGAGGTACGCCACAGTCGATCTCCATTTCGCTACTCAACACGTCATTAATTCTAACTCTCTGGCTTCTTCCCGTCAAATAACTTTCAAACAATTTCAAAATATTACCCCTCATTCCAATATCCTCTAAAGACTGTAGGAGTAGATGATGACTGACAGTGTCAAAAGCTTTCGATAAGTCTATGAATATGCACAAAGATGGTTTACTTTCATTCAAAGCATCGGTAATTTTTGAAGTCAACGACAGAATAGCATCTTGAGTCGAAATGTCTTCTCTAAATCCAAATTGGCTGTTTGAAATTATTTTATATTTATTGAGAAATGAAACAAGCCTCTTTCTAATAATTATTTCAAATATTTTCGATAGATGGGTAACTAAGGATATTGGACGATAATTTGTAATAATAGATGTATCCCCCTTTTTCAGAAGTGGGTTAATGATCGATTTTTTTAAGTCAGTAGGGTATATTCCTTCTTCGACACACCGATTGAGAATAGGTAGGATCTATAGTAAAATGACCCAGTACTAACTTTAATTTGCGCCTTTCATTAAAACCTCGAGTTGTTCCTAAAGCGCACTTGTTTTGATGACCGTAAATAAATATTATTTCTATTCGTTTTTGCACAGAATAAACCATTTTAAAATAACTCAAGATGCTACAGCTACAAATAATGGCTAATTTAACGTCACGAATAACTAACTAAATATATTATTAACATTTTTGAAACAAAGAAACAAAATGACAAAAAATGTCAAAAAAAGGTGATATGTATTCAGAAGTAAGTTAATTGATCCCTAACTAGACATGTACCTATCCAACAGTGGCGTAGGTCGTTTTTGTTATGGTCTCATATTATTTCACAAAATTTGTTGTTATCAGCAAAATAAATAGTTGAAATAAATTGTTGTTTATATGGCTGATTTGCATTTCTCTTGGGGTTTGATTTATCTCAAGGTAGGGGTTGCTATTTGACATTTTAAAGAAGGGGTGGGGGATGTTAAAGGGGTGCTACTTGGAAACAGCAGAATATCATTTTAAAACCTCCTCCTTGATTTAAAATTCGACGTGGTTTTTGTTTTTTTTTACATTTACGCAAAATCAGAAGTTATTTGGACTGGCTGGTTTTGAAGTTTTGAAGTTAAAATGCATTTGTTACTTTATTCTTGCTTTCGGCAATTTTAATTATTTGTTTAGTTAAATTAAAGCAGACTAAATACCTCTTTACTATTTTGTTTCATAAAAAACACTAGTGCCCTTTTAATTCGAGATGGCATTTATATACATAAATGAGTTCATGGTCATCATGGTATCAAGTTTGTATTCGTCGATGGTATAACCCCAAAGTTTGCAAACAATGCTAAGATTATTTGTCCTTGTATTAAATAATAACAATAACAATCAAGTTGTCTTTTGAGTTATTTACCAAATAATTGTACAGAAATTTACATTATGCATTTTTTTGGACAAAATTTGCCCTAAACATATTCAGGAGAAATTCTTGTCAAGTGGCAAACATTAATTTGTGTCTCGTAGAGAATTTGATTTATTAATGAAAAAGACCAGTCAAAGGTCACCACTTTATTGTCAACGAAGTGGATATCGAGTGCTGCTTTAAAAAGAAATGTTTACTACCAAATCATCCCTTTACTTATTCAACATGATTACGTATTCCCCCTTAAGAATATACATCTGAACTTCTTCAGCAGAGTTATTCGGCAATCGTCGTGTTTTTGACGTTTCATCCTACTCCGACTGATTTAACCGGAAGTGGTCCTCGGAAGCTGTCTTTGAAGAAGCGCTGAAATATCGCCATGAAGGTGTTAAAATTGGTGGAGAAGTCATTAACAACATTAGGTACGCTGATGATACTGCTATAATGGCAGAAAGCCTCGAAGACCTCCAAACACTACTAAATGCAGTAAACAATTCATGCAAGGAAAAGGGTTTAAGTGTCAACACAAAGAAAACGAAGTGAATGGTTGTCGGTAAAATTAATATCGAGTATACAAAATTAAAATTAGATGGTAAAATTCTGGACAGAGTACAACACTTTAGGTATTTGGATAGCTGGATGGACTGTAGAGTTGAAAGCGATGAAGAAATCTCAACCAGAATAGAACTGGCACGTAAAAGATTCACTAGTTGGTGTTCTGTACTACGTAGTAGAAGTCTTTCGATGAACATCCGTCTAAGAGTATTAAAATTCTACGTTTGGTCTGTTTCGCTTTATGGATGTGAAACCTGGACACTGAAAGTAAAGCATCTAAATAAATTGAAAGCGTTTGAGTTATGGTGCTATCGCCGTATGCCAAAGATTCCGTGGACAGCACACGTAACTAACGAACATGTGTTAGAATCCCTACATAAAGAGCAAGAATTGACAAACACCATCAAAATAAGAAAAGTCGAATACTTTGGACACATGATGAGGGGGCATAAATATCACATGCTCCGATTAATTATCCAGGGTAAAATAGAAGGAAAGCGATGGATTGGCAGAAAACAGCTTTCTTGGCTTCGTAATATTAGACATTGGACGGGTCGAACAGTCAAAGAATTGTTTCATGTAGCTACCGATCGAAAAGCTTTCCAACAAATTGTCAACTCTATGATAGCCAACGCCTGAACGCTTGATGATAGCCAACGTTTGAAAACAAGCATGGCACACAAAGAAGAAGAAGGTCCTTAACAATAGATAATAGTTCAACTCTACAAGAAATTAGAAATGCAGAATGAAGTTAGGCGATTAATTAATGAACATGTTCAGTTCAGTGTTCATAACCTTAACAGTTAATTTTTTGAAAATATTGTGTAAATATTTACTTATTTTATTTCTAAACAGGCTGATGTATGTAATACCCTACTTGTAAATAGTGGATAATTATGTCTTGGACAAGAGACAAAGTGTCGGTTTTAATTGAACAATTTCCCAAATAATGGAGGCTGCAACTCCGTGTTATTCATTAGCTCTATATAACGGTCATAAGACCAATTCTAATGTATGGTGGCCAGCCCTAGATAAGAGGGTCAACCATGCCTGTTGATCACAGGCTGTCTACGGACCACCAAAACAAAAGCCCCCAAAACGATTCTACATCTACTACCATTTGTTTGGGAGAGCTAGCGCGGCTCTCAGGCTCAATGATGTATCCCCATGAACCGAAACGTTTTACGGTCACTCCAGAATTCTAGAAGCATATGACCTGTGCACGAATAATACCGTGTGTATTAGGCCAAAATGACAATTATTACCGAGGCAGCTGTTTGGACACACCGCCGTAAAAGTTCAGCGAGATATCCGTTCATTGCAACATATAGGCTGCTATCAAATCACTGAACTCAGTCTTCTTGACCTTTAAGGCAGCCGTGCAATGCCAAGCCACCCTGAATGAGCCATACCAGGCAACTGTAGGGTAGACGAGCTAGCAAAAGGGGGCACCACTCTCCTAACTGTATTTGTCTCATCTCAGTCAGGACTACCGATTGCAAACTGTCTGCTCCTCCTGCACAGTAAGGTAGATCAAAAAGCCAACCTGAGGTGGCAAAATGAAATCGCATGCACATCTTTAAAGCAGATTTGGCATAAACTGGATCTACGTTGAACTAATGATGTTTTAACTCTATTGGAAACGCGATCACGGCCATAACAGGACACCGGGCAGGTGGATCCCACGCATTATATAAAATACAAATTTAAAATGGGTGTAAACCACCTTTTTGTGCCAAACAAGAGTAACTTTTTTTGTATAATTTAACTTTTTTTAATATTTTTTAACTATTTTACTCATAGTTCAGCCGATAAAAACAATTATCTTTGATTTACTAAACACAACCAAGTGTAACTAGCGTCCTCTTTTAGCAATGCTAAAATGAGTCCGATTTGCAATCCTCATGCTAAAAAACGTAAAATTGCCAATTTTCAAAAAGAAAATGTAAAAACATGAAAAATTATTGCGAAAATCAAAATTCATATTTTAACTTTAAACACCCGGTATCTCGTAAACTCGGAATATTTGTATAATGCATGTTGGGCAGAACCACTATATTTTGAGGTCTAGAATATACATTTCAGAGATTGGACTTTAAAAAATGAATCCCCCTGTATATGACAATTTACACCATTTTTTAACCACAATCATCTAATGTAAAATTATATTGGCGCTGGTTGCAATTAAATGCTAAACTTTACAGCAAGTGAATACGTTTTAGCTAAGAAATTAGTCAATTTTATTTTTAATTATTTTTCCTGTAAATTTTATAAAATTGACCATGCCCAGGAATTTATTTAACAAAAAATAAAAATTGCTAAAGGGGGTTAATTGATTTTGTGTGAAAAAAGAAAAATATTAAAAACTGCAACGCAAAAGAACTAATTTAAAATTTCGTAAACACTTAATTTAAGATAAACTGGATAAATTTACACATTTATACATATATTTTTGCAGACAACAATGAGCTTGTTTATTTTTTAACCACAACCATCTAATGTAAAATTAAATTGGCGCCGGTTGCAATTAAATGCTTTACAGCAAATGAATACGTTTTAGCTGAAAAATTAGTCATGCACGTGTATTTACCAGTAATCCTGTTGCTATCTCGACACTAATATGGAACATTTAGAATATTTGTTGGCCGCTAACGAAGACGTGAACGACATTTTTGGGTTCTTGCTACTTCTTAAAAGTGAGAAATTATGTGCAATAGACGAATGGATATGTTACGTTCGGCTCGATATTGTCAAATATGAACGACGCCGACGCTGAAGGTGATTCGTCTGTGCCGGCGCGGCGCCGGCGTTCGAATTCTTATACAATTGCCCCACCTTCATTCGATATTCGATATTTACATACCCGCTGAATACATAACATATTTTATCTCTGAATTTAAAAAATAAACACATTGTTAAATACAAAAAGCCCCCGCGGTGAAAGTTTTTATTATTTAGTACTACGAGGGCGGTTTGATAAGTCAGTGACTTTTTGAATAAAACAAATTTTTTTCCGCAAATAAACATTTTATTTTTCTACATAATCACCTTTTAGCTCGATACATTTAGTCCAGCGTTTTTCTAATTTTTTTATTCCCTCCAAATAATAGGTTTTTTCAAAGCTCTCAAAATATGCGTTTGTTTCATTAATTTCATTCGACTCAAATCTCTTACCACCCAGCCATTTCTTTAGGTTTGGAAACAGAAAATAGTCGAAAGGGGCTAAATCTGGAGAATATGCTGGATGAGGTAGCAGTTCGTATCCCAATTCGTGGATTTTGGCAATCGTGACTAGACAAGTGTGCACACGTGCATTGTCTTGAAGGAACAGCACTTTTTTCTTCGCCAAATGCGGCCGTTTTTGCTTCAAATCAACGTTGAATTTGTTCAAAAGCTTTGAATAATATTCGCCGGTGATCGTTTTACCTTTCTTGAGGTAATCGATGTGAATGACATCGCGTACATCCCAAAAAACTGTGGCCATGACCTTGTTGGCTGACAGACTCTGTTTCGCCTTCTTTGGTCCACGTTCACCCCGAGCAACCCACTGTTTCGATTGCTCCTTGGTCTTTGGCATGTTGTGATAGATCCATGTTTCATTCACAGTAACAAAACGGCGCGAAAATTTGTCCGTATTACGGCTGAACATCGCTAAACACTCTTTTGAAGTGGTCACACGATTGTGCTTATGGTCGAGTGTGAGCAATCGCGGCACCCATCTCGCAGAGAGTTTTTTCATGTCCAAATATTCGTGTAAAATATGATGTACCCGTTCAGTTGAGATACCTACAGCATGAGCCAACTCACGCACTTTCATTCTCCGATCATCAAATATCATTTCATGGATTTTATCGGCGATTTCCGGCGTGATAACTTCTTTTGGGCGACCTGGACGTTCGGCGTCACTAGTGCTGGTACGACCACAACGGAACTCTGTAAACCACTTCTTAACCATTGAAATTGATGGTGCCGAGTCCCCGTAGTATTTATCAAGTCTTTTCTTAGTTTCAGTGATGGATTTTTTACGTAAAAAGTAATGCTTAATCAGCACACGAAATTCACTTTTTTCCATTTTCGTAAAAATTCACGAGGTTGTCTGCTTTGAACTGCTATCAAACACCAACTGCACGACGTAGCTTGCTCAAAATTAGAAAGTTGCCCACTGATAGATTATAGTTGACGTCAGCACTGTTGCATTTGGAGAAACTGCGCGGGAAATTCAAAAAGTCACTGACTTATCAAACTGCCCTCGTATTATCATTTTATTTTTATATTCTGATTTGGTCTACACGAAAGCCGTGCAGCGTTGCCAGTTGATTCAACACCACTATTTCTATCAGAAAATAATAAAAGTAAAGAATAACCTTACTGATGCCTAGTTGGCTAGGGATTGACGGGATATAATTGTATTATCTGTTAAGTATGACGCTCCTGGCTTGAACTTCTATGATTCCAACCAGGGCCGCACCAACTATGTGGCGAATGTAGACAAAAGCCACAGGCGGCAAAATCTAAGGCGGCAATTCGGCTAAGATTGATGAAGAAAGTACTGACGAACCAATAACATACCCGAAAACGAATTAAAAAATAAAAGTATTCTTCTCTATATTAGATACGACCTTATCATCTCTTAATGAAAGATTTAAGTGGTTGGAGCAATACGGTCTAAAGATAAATCTTAAGATAACCAAGTTAATGGTAGTTACAAAGTTCCCCCAAAATCACAACCATGTAAACGTGTCAGTAGCAGACATCTTAATAGAGAATATGCAGTCATACAAATACCTGGGAGCCTGGATAGAACAATCAGGGGACCAAACAAGAGAAATAAGAATGAGAATAGAGATAGCCAGGTCAATATTTACGATAATGAAAAAGTTGTTCACCAGTCGAGATATCAAGATTGGACTTAGGATGGGGATGCTGCGTTGTTACGTGTTTTCCGCGCTTTTGTATGGAGCGGAGGCATGGACTCTCAAGAAGAATAACACAGACAAACTACAAGACTTCGAGATGTGGTCGTACCGTAGAATGTGGCGTATTCCCTGGACAGAAAAGATCTCTAATATGGAAGTCCTAAATCGGATGAATAAGGAATGTGAAGTCATTAACACCATAAAAAAGAGAAAGCTTCAATATCTAAGTCATATAGTGAGAGGACCCAAATACGCACTTCTCCAGCTGATAGTTCAGGGAAAGATTGGCGGAAGGAGGAATATTGGAAGACGCCGTGTGTCTTGGCTTAAAAACCTAAGGGACTGGTTTAATTGTAGCAATGTTGAAGTCTTCCGAGCTGCAGTCAATAAGATTCGGATAGCTGTGATGAAAGCAAACTTTCGATAGGAGATGCACTATAAGAAGAAGAAGCAATTTAATAACATTTTTGGATTTATTTATCAAATGTTCAGCTTGAATGAAGAAGAATTAAGAAACTCGTGTGAAAATTTATCATTTCATTTAAAAGATGAAGCACGTAAAAAATTCGATATTGATGCAAATGACTTATTTGGTAAAATGATTTGTTTAAAATGCCACTTACCAGAGCAAAATGAATTAGATCCTTAGTTAATTTTTCAACACAATTTAAGGAACAATTTATTTTCAACATTTCCAAATACTGCAGCGGCAATACGTATTTTTTTTAACCCTACCAGTATCTGTAGAATCGGGAGATAGGTCTTTTTCAAAATTAAAATTAATAAAAACATTTTCACGATTAACTGTGGCACAAGAGACACTCAGTTATTTTTTCTTTTTATATGTTCTGGTTCCCACGAAAAGGAATATCCTGTAATGTTCAGAGAACATCGTGGGAACCAAGGAAAAGAAGGTAGGAGTTGGTGTTCTTCTTAAATTTCTGGAGGTTGTATGCCTCGGGGAACACCTCCCTAGGCAATGAGTTCCAAAGCCTCGCAATTCGTTGGATGAATGAGTCTTTGGAAAGTGATGTTCTGCAGGTCTCCAAAGTGAACACGAAGGGGTGTGAAGACTGAACTTGACGGGTTAATCTCGAAGAGACTGCCAAAGGAGGAACGATTGTTGATATTTCAGAAGAGTATCTCCCATGAAAATATCTATAAAATAGAGACAAATCGCCAACTTTTCTACGGTGTTCCAGACAAGTGAGCGAGTTTGTAAGCGAGGCATCACCGACGAGACGAATTTCCCTTTTTTGGACAGAATCCAATAGCTTCAGGATATGTTTAGGTGCCGCACTCCAAATATGGGAACAGTATTCCAGTACAGGTCGGATCTGTGCCTTATAGATCATAAGCAGCTGACTGGAGGTGAAATAGCTTTTGGCACGAAACAAAAAACCAAGTTTTTGGGATGCACTTTTGGCAATGGACCTCACATGATTTTCTCAGGAAAGGTTATTGCTGATAGTAATACCAAGCATCGATACGGATGACTTCAGTGGTATGGTTACTCCTATTTGGCAATTATGTCCATAGAAAGTGACCCTATGGAATGTATTCCTTTAGACAAGTTGATTAAAGATTTTGCCGAAAAAAAGGCAAGAAAAGAGTGCTTCCAATAAGTTATTTTGTTCTTTTTTTTCTGTTATGTAACATTTTTATTGTTTTGTCGGTTTTGTTATTGCATTGCTTTTTTACATTCTTCATTAATCCTTATGTCTAAGACTTGTGAAGATCTTCTAAATGTTATGGTAGTGAGTAAGTAGTCAGGTATCATTGCTGATTAAAATCCGTACACTTTTTTTTATTTGAGCTTTTGAAAATACTCATTTCCTTTATTTGCGAACATCAAATGATAATAATGATTTAAAATTATAGATTATACATTATACGGTATATAAATTAACATGTAACACATATTTTACTCGCAGGATTTTGTCGTGTGCAGGAAAGCCCACCGGAAAAAAACTCTACCGAATATTTCATCAATCAAATAAAAAGGAACACAACTTGTGATTGGACATTCTTGAGGTGATTTATTCATAACATTTCTTTTGCTGTGCAATTTTTAACTGTCATACTTGTATTATTTGTAAAGATTCGTATTACGTACGTTTTAAAATACTTAAAAGATGGGTTAAAATTATTTAATTTTTGACACGAATATATTTTTTATTAAATGTAAGGGATGTAGGAAATCAGTACTTCCAACTGTACAATTCCTCTTTGAGAAATTCCTTGATTTTTAAAACTACTCAGTACGGCCCTGACGCCGAAAACCATCTAAAAGAAACACGTGCAGTTTTGTGATCTACCATGTTTTGATCACGCACTCGTACATACATAAAGTCACGCCTTTTTTCCAAAGGGGTGGGCAGAGACCACTTCCTTCCACTTACTACGGTTCTTTACACATCTTTTGCTTCCTCTACTTTCATCAGTGCTCTCATAAATGCTTATACATACACGCACTCATCACGTGGAAATTAGCATTTGGCTAGAAACAAAGGGGCCCGTGCAATTTTAAAATCAGTTAAAAAAAACACGTGCAGTTATTATTCCAAAACATTCCGAAATCGTCGCCCGCAATTTTAGCAACCGGTTATACGGTCACGTGACCATACAGTGACCAATCAAAAATGCTGAATTTAACGCGAGAAGAAGTCATGTTCGAAACAGTTTCCGGCTTCTTGTTCTCTTTCGCATTTAGAACGTCAAGCAATGCAGAGCACCTCTTCGCTCCCTCGTTAGCATATCATCAGCCGAGGCATCACCGCTTTAAAACACCACGTGGTAAAATTCATACAAAGCTTACCGGACACCCCAAAAATCGCAACTAACGAAGTAACTGAAATAGTCCAGGCCCAGACGGTATTACAAATGAACTTCTTAATTACGGCGGGAGAAGCCTGAAAGCCTGAAAGCAGCTAACAGCCATAATTTGCAAAATCCTTTTACATAAAAAAACTCCGGACGAATGGCGCCTAAGCACCACAATCTTACTGTTTAAAAAAGGAGACAAAAATATACCCGCAAACTACCTAAATACAACCTTAAAGCTAGTAACAAAGATTATTACAAATAAAATAAATGAGCTCACCACATTGGGCGATGAACAACAAGGATTCAGATCAGAAAGATCTTGTACAGATGCAATATTTGTCCTGCGACAAATAACTGAAAAATCCATCGAGTATAACAAACCAGCCTTCATGTGTTTTATAAACCTGGAAAATGCGTTTGACCGATTACAACTGGAGGACGTGGTACACCTTCTATACAACAGGCACATCCCATACATCATAAAAACCATCAAAAATATTCACCAGAGAAACAAAATACAAGCCAAAATTAATGGCACAACTACCGAAGATTCCTGAAAATAGTGGTATTCGACAAGGAGATTCTTTTAGCCCCTTATTGTTCAACATCGTTATGGATGAAATAATAAAAAGCACTCGTAACCTGAAATATAATATAATATATAAAATGGGATTAATGGGAATGAGATTACTATTCAAATTTAACACAACGGCAAAAAGTCTAAAAATGAAGATATCTGCAGCAAAGACGAAATGCATGACCACTTTAAAAACACCTATCAAATGCAAACTGGTTGTGGATGATAAAATTATACAACAGGAGATGAAATTTAAATACCTAGGCATAGAAATATCAGGACACGGTGACATCGAGGCGGAAGTAAGAAACCAAGCGGCAAAAGCAGCACGAACCTTAGCTTACCTGAACGATACAATCCTCCGAAACAAATATATCGGAATCGAGACCAAATCCTGAATCTACGAGGCGGTCATCCGGCCTATACTAACATTCACAGCGGAAACTAGACCAGATACATCGAACACAAAGAGAATATTAGAAACCACCGAAATGAAAATAGTGCGCAGGATCGATGGAAAAACACTTATTGACAGGGAGAGAAGCGAGTACATTAAAAGAACATGTAAAATGGACAACTTAAATGAATGGATACTGGAAAAAAGAGAGAGTGAAACGAACACATAGACCGGATGAATGACGACAGAATGGTCAAAATAACTAGAGACAAGTCGCCCTTAGGGCGCCGAAGAGTTGGAAGACCCCGCAAGAGATGGAGCGACAACCTTTCTAACAATTGAACGGCAGAGGATACGAAGAAAAACAAGCAAATTGCTTACATTAAAGAAAGAAGAAGAAGAAGACATTTGGTTGCTAATAGTTAAAACAACGTTTATGAATTTTTTTTTTGGGTTATATTAAAAACTTCGACGAATTTTTGACACAAAAATAAATTACAAATGTCATCGAAAGATTTGATTACCATAAATATCGCAGATAAATAGTACATTACGCCAATGAATTTGTCGTTGAGAATTGATTACGGTCCTTACGATGCGTTTGGGGTGATAACGCACAGGATTCAAAAAATATATGGACTTTTAAGTAGGTACACTTTTTAGCATTAATATGAAAAATATGTTGGCAAAGATAGGTTAGGGAGTGTCAATTGAAAGCACTTTTAATAGAATCCAAATAAACTGCTTCACGACAGTAAAGTAAGTTTTTATTCATCAAGTGTTTACCTTTATGTTATAAATTAAATGTTTTATCTTCTTCTTCCTTCTTTAATGTAAGCAATTTGCTTGTTTTTCTTTGTATACTCTGCCGTTCAATTGTTAGAAAGGTTGTCGCTCCATCTCTTGCGGGGTCTCTAGTTATTTTGTGTTCGTTCCACTCTCTCTTTCTTCCCAATATCCATTCATTTACATTTTCTATTTTACATGTTCTTCTAATGTCCTCGCTTCCCTCCCTGTCAAAAAGTGTTTTTCCGGCGATCCTGCGCTCTATTTTTATTTCGGTGGTTTCCAATATTCTCTTTGTGTTCGATGTATCCGGTCTAGTTTTCGCTGTGTATGTTAATATAGGTCGAATGACCGCCTTGTAGATTCGGGATTTTGTTTCGATTCCGATATATTTGTTTCGGAGGATTGTATCGCTCAGGTAAGCTGAGGTTCGTGCTGCTTTTGCCGCTTGGTTTCTTACTTCCGCCTCGATGTCACCGTGTCCTGATATTTCTATGCCTAGGTATTTAAATTTCATCTCCTGTTGTATAATTTTATCATCCACAACCAGTTTGCATCTGATAGGTGTTTTTGAAGTGGTCATGCATTTCGTCTTTGCTGCAGATATCTTCATTTTTAGACTTTTTGCCGTTGTGTTAAATTTGAATAGTAATCTCATTCCCATTAATCCCATTTTATATATTATATTATATTTCAGGTTACGAGTGCTTTTTATTATTTCATCCATAACGATGTTGAACAATAAGGGGCTAAGAGAATCTCCTTGTCGAATACCACTATTTTCAGAAATCTTCGGTAGTTGTGCCATTAATTTTGGCTTGTATTTTGTTTCTCTGGTAAATATTTTCGATGGTTTTTATGATGTATGGGATTTGCCTAGTGTATAGAAGGTGTACCACGTCCTCCAGTTGTATTCGGTCAAACGCCTTTTCCTGATCTATAAAACACATGAAGGCTGATTTGTTATACCCAATAGATTTTTCAGTTATTTGTCGCAGGACAAATACCGCATCTGTACAAGATCTTCCTGATCTGAATCCTTGTTGTTCATCGCCCAATGTGGTGAGTTCATTTATTTTATTTGTAATAATCTTTGTTACTAGCTTTAAGGTTGTATTTAGAAGGTTTATGCATCGGTAGTTTGCGGGTATATTTTTGTCTCCTTTTTTAAACAGTAAGATTGTGGTGCTTAGGCGCCATTCGTCCGGAGTTTTTTTATGTAAAAGGATTTTGCAAATTATGGCTGTTAGCTGTTTTCAGGCTTTCAGGCTTCTCCCGCCGTATTTAAGAAGTTAATTTGGAATACCGTCTGGGCCTGGACTTTTTCTGTTCTTAATTATCATTAATACCGTTTCTATATCCTTTTCTTCTATTTCAGTTACTTCGTTAGTTTTTTTTTTATGTAAGCGTTTATTTGACCTTTTGCGCAATACGTTTGCAGTTTTAAACCACAAAAACAACAATTTGAAGTCGTGTACTATTTTAATTTTATTAAAAATTAAAGTACATACGTTAATAACTAGTATGCTTTCCTCTAATATCAATTACAACCAAACAACGCCTTTGCATACTTTTAATAAGGTCGTTGAAGTAGCCTTGATCGATTTGTCTCCAAAGTTGGGGTAATAGCTGTCTAAGTTCTTGGAGTGTCTGTAAGGGTAGTCGATGAGAATTCAAGGCTCTTTGTAGCTGGTCCCAAGCATACTCGATGGAATTTAGGTCGGGCAATAGAGGTAGCAGTGCAAAATGCGGGATACCATGGAAGTCCAAAGCGTCTTCGACTACTCTTGCACGATACAGTCGAGCATTATCGTCTAAAATGAAGAAATTTGGTCCAATAGCAGCATGAAACAAACGTATAACATTTTTAATAACTTGTACGTAAATTTGTAAGCCCATTAAAACAAATGCCTCCCCAAACAGCAACTGTACCACCTCTGAACGGATGAACTTCCTGTACTGCTCTTCGATTTCTGGGCACTAGAGGAAGAGTTCATATACGAACACACCGACTATTAGAAAACCGTCCATACCTCGACTCATCTGTGAACAATGCGGACCTCCATTCAACATTCCAATTCGCATAGGAATTTGTCTTAAAAAAACTCTTCTTGAGAGTCGTCGTGAACGTATGTTAACCTCGAGTAATCTTCGATGTGCTGTTTCGATTGAAACATAAACACCAGAAGCATTCAAAAGACGCTGTTGTATGATCCGAGAAGTACTCAGAGGTTATCTACGGCTATACACAGTCAGATGACGATCTTGTGCGGGGTGGTAACCCTTGGTCGTCCACTTCTAGGTCTTTCTATCACGTTTCCAGTTGCTTGATATCTACGGAGAAGCCGCGAAATGATACTTTCACATATACATATACACATACTTTTCACAGTCTCACTCATTTACTCTCAAGATTGACACTACAAGGACCAATCTCCATCAAGAATCCTTCTTTTACAGGGCCTCTACAGAATGAAACAAGCTTCCAAAATTAGTTTTTTCAGAGAACTATGACTTTTCAAAAAGCGGGTCCACAATCATTTTGTTTCTATAATCCCTCCCCCTTCTAAAAGTCGCAGTGCGGGCCGTCCGCGGCCCACACGATAGGTCTACCCTTTTTGCGAATATTTTCAGTAAAAAAAAAGTAAACATTCAATATATTACAGACAAAATCTTGGTGGATAGACCAGTTAATAATTTTTAACATTCACATTCCGTGAGTACTTGATTTCTCTATTGAATTAAATTTGAGGGATTGTATAGGTCAGTTTACAGATCTATACAATCATAATTTTTTCTAATTTTTTGAAATACATCAAACTAACAAAAAACCATAATGATTTACCTCGTGGGCGCCAAGTGATTTTAGATTTAAAAATCACTAAAAGATTTACCCCAAGCAAAACTTCGCTCTCATCTTGCAGAAACAATTAATGAAAAAAACAACGAAAACGTATAACAGGTTTATTAAAATTAGTTACAACAAAAAAAATAGTTTTTACATTTGCTGAAAGAAAAAACAGGAAACACATACATTTGAAAATAAAGATGATATGAATTTAAAAGTTTACAACCAAAAATAAAAAAAACAAAGCGTTGAGTTGTAGCTAAATTTTTCCCGCAGTGTATGTGGGATAAAGTACTACCATAAACTTATAATAACGTTCCTTTTTAAAGGACAAATACTAACTTATAATGAAGCTGTAAATTCCACGAGGTGTGGTGCGGCAGTCAGTGATAAAAATAAAAAGAATCTTCGTTGTTAGCCACTCATCTACAAACCAACCAAAGCCGGCTAACGGATGAAAAAAAATCTCCTCCAAATCAAAAAGAGGAGGACATCAGCAGGATCAAAAAGGCAGGACAGAAAAGCTTCCGAATGGCTTACAAAAAAAAATACAAGATGTTTCCAAAAAGAATCCAAAAGGTCCAAAAAGCTTCCGGAAAAACCAAAAAGCCCAAAAGTCCAAAAAGACCAATCACTGAAAAGTAACGATCCACTAAGCTTTTTTTCCTCGGCTATAAAATCTACTCATTAACTACGACATGAAATATTTTAATAAATAAATTATTAATGTAAAGTCATTAATGATAGATTTTATTTAGAAAACGAAATATAAAATAAAATTAAACTCTTACCATTTAATTTTTTCACATTTTAACCATAAAAGAAAAGAAATAAAATCTGATCAGCCTTTTTCGATTTTTCACTTCACTTAGTTAGTACTGAAACTTCTTCTCCTCGGACGTTGGCAATCATCAGCGCTATCTGAACCTTGTCTACTGCTCGGCGGTACAATGTGGTAGTGCTCACTCCATACCATTGTCTTAAGTTTTTTAGCCAGGATATCTTTCTTCTACCCGGGCCTCTTCGTCCTTCGATCTTCCCTTCTATAATAAGTTTTAAAAGTCGATACTTGTCATTCCTTAGGATGTGACCAAAATAATCCAGTTTGCGTTTTTTTAGTGTAAACAGAACTTCCAGCTGCTTGTTGAAGCGTTGAAGTTTCTCGGTGTTACGCACTCTTTCTACCCAGGAGATTCTTAATAGCCTTCTGTACGTCCACATTTCAAAGGCCTCAAATTTTTTGCACATCGCATCTGTCAAAGTCCAAGCTTCCATTCCATAAAACAGTATGCTGAACACGTAACAGCGAAGCACTCGGACGCGCAGAGGCAAGCTTAAATTTCTGCTGCAAAGTACCTTACGCATCTTCAGGAACTAAGCACGAGCTTGTTCTATTCTGGCACGAATCTCCCGTCCCACTTCTCATTTAGTTGACACCCAAGATATTTAAAAGTTTCTACTCGCTCGATTCGTTGACCGTTAATTGCCAGGTGTCCATCCACGTTGTTTGATTTGCTAACTGCTAGCCACTTTGCCTTTCTCACGTTCAGGCTAAGTCCGGCCTCTAAACTTGCAGCCGTCACGCGGCTTACCAGTTCCTGCAGTCCTTCCAGGGAGTCGACAACAAGAACCGTGTCATCCTCATACCTCAGATTGTTGATATTAATCCCATTGACAGATATCCCCTCGTCATATTCATCCAACGCCTCTTGAAATATCCTGTCGGAATACAAATTGAATAACAGTGGTGATAAAATGCATCCTTGACGAACGCCTCAGGATTTTGATCTCGTTGAACGCGGTGTTATCGATTCTTATGTGAGCACTTTGGTTCCAGTAAAGGTTGGCTATTATTCTGAGGTCTCGTTGTTCCAGTCCTTTTTCTCTAAGAATGTTGATCAGTTTTTCGTGCTAAATTTTATCAAAGGCTTTTTCGTAATCGATGAAACATGCGTAAACGGTCTCCGACATGTTCCGGTACCTTTGGATAAGAACCTGTATGCTAAATAGTGCCTCCCTTGTTCCAAAGCCATTGCGAAAACCAAACTGAGAGTCGCTCATCATTGTCTCGCACTTCGCATATATTCTTTTGTGTATTATTTTCAAGAAGAGTTTAAGCACATCAAGCTAATAAGACGATAATTTTTGGGGAGCGGGACAAAAGTAGATTTTAACCAATCAGAAGGTATACTGCCGTTTCGATAAATAAGATTGAATAGCTTTACCGGCGTGTTCAGTGATTCTTCGTTCTGCAGTACTGAAACTGCCTTCTCCTTTAATAATAATTTAATCCCTCCTACTCAAAAATTATATGGAAGGGCAACCAGCGCCGGCGTTGAAAATTAAAACGGCAAAATTCACGTTACATGATCCACTAAAGTTTTGTACATTTATTGTTTCGATTCTAGTTTAAATTTGTATAATTTTTAGAGCATTTAAAACAATTGGGATATGACATAGACGTACGTGAAGTAGAATATCTTAATAGACTGGAAATTGTAATGTGCGACAGAAAGATATTTCAATGCGATTTACGAAATTTAAAATTTAATATGGACTATGAGGACGATGAAGTTTGTCAAAAAGCAATATACGCTGTCGAGGAAGCTGCTCAAAGAATGGGATACGAATTTAACATGTCGAGCTACATGTTAGCTAAACAAGAGGTAGAAATACATCATTTAGATGATGACACAGCAGATGAAGACTATATAGAAGATGAAATGATTTCAATTGAAAGTATAAATGTAGATATCGAAGAAGAAAAAGTAAGTGAAGAAGGGGAAGAAGAAGAAGAAGAAGAAATTTCGTCAAAGTTCAAAGACATGATTGCAAAAGAAACGGACAGAGAGTTGGAACAAATACGAACTAAAAAAATAGAGAAGACAATGAAAAAGGGACTGGAAGATGTACAGAAACTGCTTAACTTCGCTGATCCAAACTAAACCAAAACCGTGTTGATCATTTGTATGTTAACATTAAATAATTCAACAAACGATCCTAAAGTTTCGATTAAATCATTAAAAATTTGCAACAAATAGATAAATATAAAAGACAAAGAAAAAGCAAAATAGTAAAGTTGAAACCTGAACCTCTCAAACATAAGTTTTTCATGTGTGTACATTTTAATCATTAGCTGGTAAAATCATTGGAGAAAAGTTCACTGTTTTGAAGAATGTTATGGCAGTCAAAAATCTGTAGAATTACTAGTTACAAAATCGTAATGAAAATGTGTGTTTTGTTTAATTTAAAAACATCAGTAACAACAATTTTTAATAATGGTTCAGTGACGATATTTCCAAAATTTTATTATTTTTCTATAAAATAAAATTCGTCATGATGTGATCAGTAACTAATAAATGTACTTATTTAAAGATAGTAACTTCAAGCAAAATTTGAGACGTACCATAAAGGAAACGAGAAACAAAACTAAATTGCAAATTGTAGTATAGCCTCCTACAGTACCCATAATACAAGTAAAAATATTGGCTGCGATTTCTAAATCATTTAAAAAACAAGACTTAGTTGTTTTGTGCTTTGAAGACAAAAACTCTCCTCCAAAGGCTTGTATCACCAACGGAATTTGCTTTCTTCTTTCTGTAGATGGGGGTCAAAAAAAAAATTACATACATACATATAGTCACGCCTTTTTCCCGTAGGGGTAGGAAGAGACCACTTCCTTCCACTTACGCTACGGTTCTTACACACATCTTTTGCTTCCTCTACTTTCATCAGTGCTCTCATACATGCTCGTCGGTTGT
The DNA here is from genome assembly GCA_950111635.1 of Agelastica alni. Taxonomy (NCBI): domain Eukaryota; kingdom Metazoa; phylum Arthropoda; class Insecta; order Coleoptera; family Chrysomelidae; genus Agelastica; species Agelastica alni. The sequence goes on from OX467713.1 coordinate 36,243,485, forward strand.
TGGTGCTCTTGACCTAGCCTTTCTTCAAAACAATGTTGATCTGATCGAGATATGTTCGCCGAGGTCGACCTCTACCGACTTCCGTCCGTTCACACTGACCTTTTAAATTTGTTTCGTCAATCTTTCTTCATCCATCCTTTCTACGGGTCTAAACCATCTAAGCATTCTTTTATCTATTTTTGTAACCACATCTTCTTTTACACCACAGCGTTCTCTTATCCACCATTTTTTACTTTATCCAACCGAGTCACTCCGACTATACTTCTCAAACTACTCATCTCCGCAGCATTAATCCTATTTTCATGCTTCTTCTGCCAAACCCAACATTCACTACCACACATAAGTGCAGGGACCAACACACCTCTATGCGCAGCCAGACGTGCCTTTTTTTACGCTTTCTGGCTGTTCATAAAGCTATGCAATGCCCTATTCATTTATTTTTCTGCCAACACCCTTCGCTCAATGTCACTGTCATACTTTCCATCTCTCGTAAACTTTGAACCCAAGTACACAAATTCATTTACCTGTTCCACACTTTCTCCCTTAATGGAAACTTCACAGTTTGTCATGTTTGATTCATTTTATATAAAATAACCGCTTGGTAAGTATACTTACTTGTAAATATACCTTTCGGAATGGAGAGAAATAAAGAAATAAAACAAGATGTGAAATAAAGTTTAATCTAACCGCATTCAGAAATATTTTAGTGAAATAATAAAAACTTAAATATAATGAAATGGATGGTAATCGATTTGCAAAATACTTAAGAAGCAACCACGAATATTCTACTTATTCGCTTTACACTATTTACAAAGCAAAGGCATGAACATAATATGTGTCGTCTTCCACGCAGCAAAACCGACACTCCGTTTGTTGGTTCAGACCTATCCTTCCTGGGTGGTATCTTGGACGACAATGTCCTGTAAGCAGTCCCGTCACGATTTGCAGGTCGTTTTTACTACATTCCAGGAAGTGGTTAGTTATGTTTCTTGAGGGTTTAGGTAAAAACGCCTTCGAATGTGTCAACCCTGGTAGATCATACCAGCGCGCCCAAAATAGCAGCACTTGTGGTGACTCGTAAAGACTGGTTCTGGTCCTATGAACGCAGATTCGGCTCCGTTTTGCGGAGATATCGGCTTTCTCGTTGCCCTCCACCCAGAGTGCCAGGGTTTCAGTTGTTTACACCCATGCGCTACAGGGATTCATACAAGTTTAGAGTTTATCTTGTTGCTCAGCACCTTAAGAGCAGCCTGAAATAGTACTTATATTTTTGTTCACTAGAGGTCTGTTAGTCAGTTCTCATGCACAAAATTCGATAGCGAAGACTTCAGCCTAAAAGATTGTAGCATAACTACCAAGATTAATCGATAAGGGCATAGTATAAAATAGAGTACTTATAAAATAAATTATAGTTTAAAAAAACTAAAAAACACGCTTTTAGAGTTGATCAAACTAAAAAATAATTCTTAACATAAGAATAAAATTACTGACGAGAAAATTAATGTCACTGTTCCAAGAGCGTAGGGTGCTGTGTATGACATTTTTAAACTAACTCTGTGTTTCGGAATGAAAATAATGAAAAATTAAAACGATTGATATCGAGCACGTAATTATATAGTTGACTGAAATATAATTCCGGTACGTGTCTGAAATAGCCTAAACGGTAAAGCTTTTAGCACGTAACCAATAGATCTGGATTCGGTTCCCAGTCTTGAGCTGTCCGAATTATTTTTTCGTTTACCGAAAATTACTCAATGAGTAGTTTTTTTACACTATAATTTATTTTTCGCTTTTTAGTTCGATTTGTTTTAATCACCCTATTGTCATTCATCCCTCGGCACATTTCTAGTATATTGGATTGAATTATAATATGACATTGGAATTGCGCGCATGCGTAGTTCACGCACTAGTTCTATCTCTCTTGCTCTCATGCAAAGGATCCCCGAAGAAATTTATGAATCCTGGCAAAAGTAATCAGGATAATCGGATATTTTGATTAAATTATTGCATTGTCGTCGGTATTTGATAAGTGCGAAGTTTAAATTAAATCTGATCGCTTAAAGTAGGGCAAAATCGAGACAATGAGTCAGTTACAAACAAACATACAGGTGAAACTAATAAAAGCACGTTAAAAACCAAAGCATTAATAACAATATGACTTAAAACAATAATAGATAATTTTAATGTAAGAACAAGTTACCCAAAACATTTGATTCTTTTAATTAAAAAATCTTATCCCTTGCTTATTTTTTTTAAATGGCTATTAAACAATTATTTATGCTTAGTGATGTTTATAATCACAAATACATTTTTTAAAAGTGGCCCACTTCATAGATCAACAAAATTAAAATTCTTTTGAAAATTGAAAAGTAAGCATTTGATTTGTAACGACAGCAGGTGATATTGTATAAAATACTATAACGATATTTGCACTAAAAGTTATCAAAACTGACTAAACTCTTGACAGACGTCACGCAATATCGATAACGTCTATCATAAAAATGTATGATAGCTTGATTGTGCCAGACACTGACCCAATCAGGATGCAGCCCGAAGATTACATGGTTTGTGTCATGTCTGACCCAATCTAACCTATCATCCAACAATATTAAGGGTGTGCTGGCTGTGCTCACCTGTGACTGAGGTTCAAAGAAACACTGTAAATATGTATCTTTACAAAGTCATTATTTGTCAAGTAATTGAAAAAAGGGTTATATTTTTTTTAATATATAAACGTCTACAGTCTACGTCTACATTGAAATACGATTTACTAGAATGTTCTTATCGTTTACAAAGTTTTTAACAAACGTAGCGTCTACGCACTCGAAAAGTCTTCCTGCAATTTTACCTAAATGTCCCCCACCAGTAATAACTTTAAATAATGGCAATAAAATGCCTTCATTTGGTCTTGGAACTTGGTTATCACGTCCCGGAGAAGTTGGTAGTGTGGTTGAAAAAGCTATCGATATCGGTTATCGCCTTTTTGACTGCGCATGGCTTTATAGTAACGAAAAAGAAATAGGCAAAGGTATTAGAAATAAAATATCTCAAGGTTCCGTTGCTAGAGATGATCTATTTATTGTTACTAAACTATGGAATACTTTTCACGAAGAGGAAAAAGTGGTACCGTCTTGCAAGATGTCTCTGAACAATTTCGGCTTAAATTACGTCGATCTTTATTTAATACACTGGCCTTGTGCTCAAAAAAACAAACATCTTAATCCCGAATTACCCTTTAAAGATGCCGAAAATATAAAATATGATTTTGTTAAAACTTGGAAAGGAATGGAGCAATGTGTCAAACTCGGACTTGCTAAAAGTATAGGTATTTCAAACTTTAATAGTTGCCAAGTGCAAAAAATATTAGAAAACTGCAGTATAAAACCAGTTATTAATGAAATCGAGGTAACTCCTTTTCTACCTCAGGATAACCTAATTCAATTCTGTAGATATAACTTCATAGAGGTAATGGCATATTCTCCCCTGGGGTCCCCTACAAGACCGTGGGCTAAACCCGACGATAAAATGCTATCTTTAAATGATCCTGTGTTATTAGCCATTGCTACAAAACATAATAAATCAGGTTCTCAAATAGTTTTACGGTACGTGTACCAAAAAGGTTCAATTCCGATTCCAAAATCTTCAAATATCAACCGATTGAAGCAAAATATTGACATTTTCGATTTTGAACTAGATGGCAACGACATGTCCATAATCAACCAACATTTTAATAACGGTATTAGAATGTGCCACGCTGAAGAATTAAAAGACAGTCCTGATTATCCTTTTAATTATGAAGAACAATAAAACCAATAAATTAATAAAAGTGTTTTAGTATAAAATGTATAAAAAATACAACCTTAATCTAACCTAAAAATAAGATAAGACCACCGCTTAAAATCCAAGCCCATATACCAAAACCAGAAGAGTTTAAATCTACATGGGAATTCTTTGAATTCCATATGCCTGTCTTTATTATCTTCATTTAGACCTTGAAGTAAAGTAGGTCTATACAGTCTCAACTGCAGACTTTTCTGAATCATTCGTAGGCGTGTTCTTTCTATTCCTCACTTCTTGAACGCTTTTCTTTAAAATTTAGTCGGTGATTCCGCAAAACGTTGGGCGACAACATTAATATTCTCTTCTGTAGTAACAGACTGACTTCCTGAACGAGGAATTTAATTTGCAAATACCTTGTCGAGGTGAAGGTTGGATATTTGTAAAACGTTCTGCAAATAAATCACATCACAGTAATTATGATCATGTTTCCAAAACAAATACACGCTGTTCATTGTTCACAGATAACAACAAACATAACCTCAAATTGCTAGTATCAACTAACTTATGGATATGTGGTAAATCGCCTTCTATATTTCCTAGCCTGAAATTTGTTTTGTGACCTAGAAAATATACTTTTTAGAATATCAGTTCTTCATTTTATTAGTAAAGCTACAGATACTACATACTAGTAAAGTTCACAACCCGGTTCTACACGATGGTACGAACGCTCCCTCCAACGTTGGATTAAACGTTATCAAGTGAGTTCCGAAGTTGGTGGGGCAAATGTTCCTGCTACACGGTGACTTGAATGTTTGATCGTTCGAGGCTCGAACCGGCTTAACCCTTCGGTGGACGCGCCACGAAAAGTTTCATGAGTGGCGCGTTGCGGCTTCTACACCGTAATACTAATTCACTCTGAAAGAAACCTGTGGTGACAGAAATGGAACAACTTGTAGGAAAATAACAATTTTACACATATTTTTTTTTTCATTTTTAGCTCAATATAATGCCTCAATACATGCCATTTTAAAATAAAAAAAACTCAAATTAATGTCAATTCTCTTTTATCGGTTCTTCTTCTCCACATCTAGCACATTTTACATGGGTAAAACGCCTCTGTAGCATTTTCCGATTGTTCTGAATCGCTATTATGATCATCATTTTCTACATATTCTTTGTCTGCCTTGGATGCACTGACATGTCGTTCCTCCAACAATTCTCTCGCAGTTTGTTCCGCTAATTCTTCTAACTGCTGAGCAGTTAAACCTCTAGAAAACCTAAAATAACGCTGAGTCAGCAAAAGTCAACTAACTATACCTCTAAAATATAATTTAAATTTACGACGAAAAATACTACTTACATTTTAGGGCGCGTGGCGGCAAACACACCGCTATCTATATACTCGTCTAATGAACGTCAAATAGCTTCTCACAGAAAATTACTAATAATGGCACAGACTGGTAGTCAAAGATGCACTGAATGAGAAAGACGTAGAGCCGGAACCTTTTCTCTCCACTACTTTAAGTGCGGCAGAGACAGAATGGAAATATGCGCGCCCACCGCAGGATTAACCAAAACAAAGTCCAAGGATTTCTAGTAACAATGCCATTTTTAAAAAGGTAAGAAACAAAACAAAATGTGGAATAAAGTTTCATTTTACCGCATACAGGAATATTTCAGTGAATATAATAAATACTTAAAATTAATAAAATATGCTAAACAATTTTTAAAATACTTAAGAAGCAATCATTAACATGTTTTCATATGTTTTACAAATCATATACACGCTTTACAATATTTACAATCAAATAGGATACTCATTGCGCGCACATTCCAGAAAATATCCAAAAGCAAGTAAACTAGCGCGATCGACAGATCGTTATTTAACGATGACATAATATAAAACAAGAGTAACTATTTAATAAAACAATATGACTTGGTTATGCTGAAACATTTTTTAGACAATAACTTTCCGGTGTGCTCTTTTAAGTTATATTAAAAAACATTCAAACGAAAAGAGAAGAATCAAAGTGTCCACTATTTTTTCTACAAGTGTTTCAGTTTTGTTATTGCAATCGCATCACACTGTTACGATTTGCGAGCCCGTCCCTGTTGGAAGTCGCCTTAAGGCGACAGCGCATCGACCACAGTTAGGGGAATGCATAATGATAGCCGCAGGCATAATAGAAGACATTGGATGATTCTCGAAAATTCCAATAATTTCCAGTCAAGTATTTCAAGCAACTATAAAGTGTTATATAATTGAAAAATATCTAAGTGATTTGTAAAGTAAAATTTATTGTGTAGAAATATTAGAATAAAATTATTTAGTTATTGTACTGAGTGTTTAGAATCATCGAACCCAAAGAGTAAATATCGTAATATTTTGATTAAGATTAAATTTATAATGACTACTAAAAAATCTTTAAAAAAATATTATCAAGTATTATCCTACAATATTAATAACCAGTAAGGAACATTAAACTGTTTATATATTTTGGACCAAGTATTGCGTAATCGATTTGTTCAAGAGAAAAATATGTAAAAATATTAACCGCAACAAATCGAAATACATAAAGGTAAACCGAAATAACGACGTAATATGCATTTCGAGTAATTTCCAGATTTCTATTCATCGAAAAAACTTCTCATAGTAATATGTGCGAATGTAGAATTTAAACTTTATTCAGACGATTGAGAAAAATTAAAGCAAGAAATCCTACAAGTTCTACAAAAAAAAAATTACGATTCACAGTCCATATTTTTTTTATAACAAAATTGGCTATATTTTTCAATTCGTTTTTTCTGTTAATTGCAAATCTAGATTTCTTTCCAGATGCAGTCCATAGTTACAGAAGTTAATTTTCCTTCGCAGAAGTTTAACATAATTATTTAGCTAAATTCTTCACATATTGAAACGAAGTTCCTTATCGCACGGTACGGGCTTGGCGGAAAGGGCTAGCCGAAAGAAAGTGTAAGATTTCTGTACAAGATTTTTCCGTCACAAAACCCGAAACAGCAGTTCCAAAAAAACGCGCATGCACGTTCTGTTGTGGGGGGGGGGAAGGAGAGCTTATCGTAGATATACTTAGCAACGTGACGTCTATTTTTGTACTCCACGTGTTTGTCAAAATGACAATTGCAAAACTAAAGCGCATGCGCGTTATTTTGTAGACAGGATACACGTAGCACAAAAATACTTAGAAACGTCACATCTATTTGTGTAGTCCACGTGTTTGTCTAAAAATATTTAAAATATAATACGTTTATCAATAATAATATACTACGAAAGGAAATTCGTTCCAACTGAGTGTTCCACGACACTCATGCACTTTTTTAAGTTAATTCATGAGTTTTCAAACATTTGTGAATGATTATTGAGTATTCTCAGTCTTGATATTGTTTTTAAAATATTACCGAAATGTTTATATACGTCAAGCAATAATTAAAAAAATACTAAAAAAAATTTAATATTGCTATTCCGGTAGATTACAACCTTTTAAATTTTTTTTTGAATCGTGTTTGAGCCTATCGCACTAAATAAGCAAAATTATTGAACTTTCAATCTAATTTTCGGTATAGTAGTAGACTTACCGGTATTACGTAATTATTTTCTTTGGTAAATTTTTTTTAAAAGTGTACACTTATTTGCTTTTAAAAGTTTCGAGTAGTTTTCAAAAAATGTCCCGGGTAATTACTAAATAAAAGTCAAATTTCGATTGTTAGCTTTCGTTGCTATACATTCAAGAACTGCAACAAAAATGTTTTCAAAGAAATTTAGTAAATTTAAATTTTTAAAAATCGTCAACACATTCAAATTATCTACTGAATATTAATAATACATGCAATGAAAAAGTATCGTAAACACCGCAAAGTTTATTGTCTAAAATAATTCTGTGAAAACTTTGTATAACGCTGTAGCTACAATTTTACTTAAAATTTGACGCTCTATTCAAATATAAATGCCAAATTCGGTCAATAACCGACACGTTACAATTTTGAATCGATTTAATCGACATTTCAAACAGAAAGTAACTCAATTCGATTAAAAATCTTCGAACGGTCGATACTGTTGAGCTAGATCCTTTGCTTTCGATAGAGTTTAGCTATGTTCTTTTGCGTCTAGTTATCCAAAAAGTGTTAAACTGATCCGCTTGCGCCTGCGCAAACGTATTTCTTATCTTACTTTACTTGGGCCCTCCACTCACGAGACAAGAACTCGAACTCATCATTTTACGTGATATGTCTTGATAACATGGTAAAGACGTGCGAGGAAGGGTCAGAAAATAGCGTTAAGTGTGGAGAAGAAAAATAGCGAAATGTTCCCTGTAGAAAAAGGACTTAAACAAAGAAGATTCGCTGTCCCCAGTTCTATTCAACTTGGCCTTGGAGAAAGTAGTAAGAGTAGCCCAAACAAACACACAAATATTTGAAGCCAATGGATCTAGGCTGCTCCTAGCATATGCTGATGACATCGATGTTGTAGGAAAGAGCACAGTTAACGTCAAGAAAATGTTTGTACAAATGGAGAAAGAAGCTGAAAGGATGGGTCTGACAGTAAACGAGACGAAGACGAAATATAACTATAAACGACCACAATTTTAAGAATTTCCAGTCTTTCAAATATCTAGGTTCTCTGATAACAGCGGACAATAATATGAAGGAGGAGGTAAAACACCAAATAACCCAGGGAAACAAATGTTTCTTCTCTGTGCAGGTGATACTGAAGTCAAAATATATTACAAGGTCAACAAAAATCAACAGATACAAGACGGTAATAAGAACGATCATTATGTATGGAAGCGAGACATGGACAATGACAATTTTCGATAGTTGCTTAGGACCGGTCACCGGTCAGTTGCTTAGAAGGTTTGAAAGAAAAATATTGAGGAGAATTTTCGGACCAGTTATTGACCAGCAAACTTGCGAATATAGTATACGGACCAATAACGAACTCTCTCAACTATATGACTTCCCAAATATAGTACAAGAAATAAAATCCAACCGACTAAGATGGATCGTCCACATCCAACTAAAGGCTTATAAAGAACATATGGGAGGAAGCCCTAACAGGAAAGACCTAAGCTGAGATTTAGAGACAACATCTGCAAAGACTTGCAAATAATGGGAATTGATAACTGGGAAAATGTTACCCTAGACCGCACTCGATGGAGAGAGGTGGTTCAAGCAGCCAAGACCCACCTAGGGTTGTAGTGCTACAGTGTTGTTGTTGTGTTGATAACAAGGACATCAGAATAATCAAAAACTTATATTGGAATAAAACAACAATGGTCAGAGTTAACGATGAAGAAACGAACTGCTGCGTGCTTTCACCGATGCTTTCCAATGTATATTTCCAAGTTATCTACAAGAATGTCCTGTGGCAAAGAAAAGAGGGTATAAGAATTGGAGGCGAAATAGTCAACACAGTGTGGGGTATGCTGACGATTCACTTTTTACAAGTAATAATGCAAAGAAGAGTAGACGGAAGGAAAGGTCCCAGAAGAAAGGAGAAGTCCAGGCTAAAAAATATTAGGGAATTGACAAATATGACAGCAAAAGAGCTGTTTCACGAAGCCAACGAGAGAAAGGCATTTAGAGAGGTGGTCGCCAACCTCCGCTAATGAAGACGGCATGAAAAGAGAAAGTTATGTCCTCCGCTACCGGTGAAATTTTTCTCGCAGTCAGCCAGCAGTCTTTAATTAGGTTCAAAAGAGTAATTTAACATAAAAAGGAGTGTCAGCGTCAAAGCGAGGCGGAGGTTTAATTATGAATAATTTATTATTTAACAATTTTGTCGAGGGCGGGACAGATTGAATTTAGTCCTCTTATTTTCATAAATAAGTTGAAATTAAAATGAAAAAGTATTGTATTAAGTAATTAAACATATTTTAATAATTTAAATAGAAAAGAATAATATGAAATAAAGAAACGTTGTAATACACGATTCCCTAGTTTCAATCGTCACGCGCTCGATTTTATCCATTTTCATTAGTTCGCATAGTTCGAGTCTCTCTCGCTTCGACAGCAGAACGCCTCTCATTGGGAAATCCCCATTTGCTTACATAGGAAGTCGAATGGAGAGGAAATTGCTTCGACTACGAGTCTCTCGCCCCGTGAGCGGAGGGCCTAAGGGTATGAGCAATAAAATCAAGTCAACACTTTTTGGATCACTTTAAACGAAAAAGAACATAATCCTCGCATGGTATCCCGATTTATTATTTACTTTTTACGTCAAAGTTCAAATAAATATAATAAACAACTAAATTGGTGTTATTTACATAATTACACGTCTAGTTGTCAAACGTCTCTTACGGAATATATTGACCATTGGGGGAAAAACAATATACGTGTTCTTGCTTATATTTCGTATCACAGGCAATATACATGTAAGATACAATTAAATCAAATTTTAATGTAATCTTGTTTAAATATAACGATGACAAAATGTAACGCTTTAGAAACGTGAATACATTCGATTTTGTCGGCTCTTGCTTTCAAGCAAGAGACAACAAATAATCTTTGTATTCGGATTTAGAGTATAAGTAAGGGGACTATTATGACTACTTTATTTATTGATGTGTAACATTTTTTCTCTCGCTTTCTCTCAAATTTGTGGGAGTGATTTCGTGAAATGGGACGGAAATGTGTAATAGGAAGTCGCGGAAGTGCGCGCTATTTGATTTGACGAATGAGCTCGCGGTGGTAGAGCTGGCCGTCAGATAGTACCAACCAATTTTCCGAGAGGTCGGTACGGTCAGCCATCAGCTGTGCACTTAAGTTAAAGCGTTGTGTATAAAGTTTGCTGTTATAAGCGTAAACTATATAAATAAATATTTACTGTTGATAATAAGTCTCAATAAAGTGCAGATCATTGAAAAAAAATTCAAGTAAGTAATAATAAATAATTATTCGAATAAATATTTCAGTATTTAGCTTTTTTAAATTTTGAGGTTGATTTCTGTCACTGTCAATTAAATAAAATAAAATTTTTATTAAAAAGAATTATTGTTTGTTATGAAAAATCATTTGAAATAATACCTGACCCATTTTTTTCAGAATATAATTTTAAAATTGCTTATTACTAAGGCGAGATGTCAAATGTTACAAATCATATGCGACTACTGCAAGGCTCGCTCGTTTTTTTTCACTACAAATAACTAAATCAAAACGAAAAATCACAAATGTATAACGTTGCTCAGAAGAAATTATATTATTGAATATTGATAGCAACTATGGTAAAACAAATGGGGTGAAAATGTTTAAAACTACATTTGTGCGCAGTTACGAATATTGAAATAGCACGATAATTATTTTATGTAACGATTATTTTTTAAAAATTAAAAACCCTCAAATGAATATTAACAATTAAACAAAATATTATAAGAGGTAAAAAATAATACTTTCCATTATTTGTACTTCGACGAAGAAAAAAGTTTCATCAGTCGATAAAACAAATTATCAGCTCGTAATTATTTAATCTAATAGGATAAGAAGATTGTAATACAAAAAAAAATGGATTGATTTGCATAATCTTTTACCGCTCACTAAAATATAAAGCTACTTTTTGAAAATTGTCACGTTATATTTATCCAAACGAAACTGAAATAAAATTCTCTCACATTTGACAACTGTGTGGTTGAAAATCGACAATTGATTCTTGATTATTAACATGTTGAAATTGTTTGATATCAATAACACACAATTTATAGATATAATACTTTGACAACATGTTTTTCATTAATTTTACACATGCATAAGTGCTTATAGACGTGTAGCATCATCGGCCAATTGCGCTACTTCCTTTAAGTGTTGATTCTTGCTACCGGTGGCCGTACTTGCAGCGCATGGTCTACCAATGTAGCTGCAAAACAAAATAAAACACGCTGTAAATGGATAGTAGTTCCAAAGTGATCAAATAAATAAAACTACTTGCATGATAAAATTTACTACGTGCTAAAAACAACCAAAAAACAAACGCCTAAGCAACACCAAATGAAGATATGATTTTTTTTATTATCTCACCTTATCACCCGTGTATCGGGCATCACATTATTTTCTTGTTGATTAAGAATTGGTTGTTTTGTTCCAAATAATTTTCCAAACCAACCCGATTCCTTGCTTTCAACACTGAAACATGTTATCAGGATAACTAATTATAAATAATAATAATAAATATTAAAATCATATCTTCACTTTGGAATCATGACAAAATTATTCTAAATAATTTTTAATAACTCAACAAATTAAGGCCTATCTATACAGAGCCGCGTGTCAGTTCAGTATTTGTGCTATCCGTGTTCCTTCGATGATTTGTAGCCCCACACATCAGTGCCGTGTCAGTTCAGTACTCCCTTTTTATTTTTCGTGTTTGTTTGCCCAAACTCATCTCTGAAATTACTGAATGGATTTTAATGCGGTTTTCACGGGTAGATAGAGCTTCTAGGAGCAGAATATAGGTCTTAATTTATTTAAATCGGATGTTAAAAAAAATAATAATTGCTATCGTCGAAGTCCTATAAACGTCACAACACGAACGAACAACAACGTTCAAAAGAAAAAAATAAATTTGGCTAGATTTTATTTAGTGCTATAGTTTAGTTCCTAAAAATCAATAGGTGGCGCTGGTTATTTTAAAAGTCCGCTATAGATTTTTTTACAACAATCCACCTGACCAGCATCATTTTAAAAACAAATATAATGGTCTATAAAGAAATTCTTTGATGTTAAATCGGATGTAAAGAAAAAATTTATCCTCATTTAAAAATTAAGATAAAACTAAATTTCATGAGGACAAGGGCAACAGCTAGTCTATGGATAAAAATACTAGGCCAAGTTGATCAAATATAACACCCTAAAAATTAAATTTGATGTATATTCTTTCAAGTGGACTGCAACAAATATGTAACCACATTAAAAATTTGCAACACATGTTAAAATTTAAAAACTGACAATTCTAAATAATAAGACTAAGACTAAGAATAAGACTAAAGAATAATGACTTGTTTTAGTCGCTTTAAATATCTAAATAATCGTTTTTAATTCTTACCTGATGGTTCTTTGTCCAGCCAAAGTAGTCTCGAATCTCGGTTGTACGTAAGACCAGGCACCTTGATTTTTATGTTCTTCTTGTAACCAAGAAATTTGTGCATTTGGATATTTAGCGCATTCCTGCTTCAGCAAATCGAAGGGGAAAGGCGTAAGCTAAAAATAAATTTTATGTTTATACTATCAATGTTTAAATTTTTATTTACTTATTCAAACTAGGAATGGTTGTTTTTACAATAACGATTTTGACATCTGATGCAAGTACACGATGCCCGGCATCAGATATTCGAATAACAAATAACGGATGCCGATACCGCTGTCACCTATTATTATTTGTGTTTTGATATTTCGATACCAGATGTTTAAGCACCAAGCTACGCCGATGACTGGATCCAGGCAACCCAACATTGAAATATGACTGTTATCAAGGAAACTCACTGAAGATTTTATCATTATGAACAGCTATTTAAAAAAATGGAGATTACGCCCTAGCATAAGCAAAACGGAATTTACTTGTTTTCATCTCAACAAAAAGTTAGCCCACACCCAGCTAACAGTCGAGTCTAACGGAGTGTTGCTAAACCACAAACCTTTCCCTAAATACCTGGGCATCACATTAGACTGAACGCTATCCTACAAGCTCCACCTGCAAAAAGGCCTCTGGAAAACTTAAAACTAGGAACAATATAGTTCAAAAACTGGCAGGTATAACATGAGGTGCATCAGCAAGCGTCCTCCGCTCTACGTCACTGGCTCTTGTATACCCTGTAGCTGAATATGGAGCACCTATCTGGTTAAATAGCGCACATACCCATAAAATAGATCGCCAGCTTAACACAACGATGCGTATTATCTCAGGCACTATTAGATCAACTCCCGACCTCCGTCGCTCGCAGGCATTACTCCGTGAACATGGAAAAATTATGAGAAATCCGACCCTACCCATCCACGAAGATCATAATGACCAAGTCCCCCAGAGTTTAAGATCACGTAGACCACCCTTCTATACCGCAGAAGGGCTAAAAAATAGTAACTTCAATCTTCAAGAATCCTCGACAAATAGTTGGCATACATATACGTCAAGCGACTGGTTCAGAGTGAACGACCCGACCACAACTCAACCCGGTTTCAACCTACCCCGTCATCTATGGTCTGCGCTGAACCGCATAAGAACAAATCACGGCAGATGTGCGGAGTCCTTCTTCAGGTGGGGCATATCAGCATCTCCGGAATGCGACTGTGGTGCTCCATCCCAATCTCTGAGACACATCGCGACTGAATGTTCCCTTTGCTGCTACTCTGGAATTACGTCAGAAATAAACCTAGCAACACCAGATGTCATTGAATGGCTCCGTCAACTTGACATTCGACCCTAATGTCATAGTTCATTCAGCAACTCACTTACCTACTAGTTTGTATATGTATATTAATTTTGTGTGTTACTTTTGTTATATCTTTAATTGTAATTGAAATAGTTTTTCGATAGGTACTGTAAATTACCATGCACTAGGACTGTTCTTATCCTCCATATGATAAATAAATAAAATAAATAAATTAACACATTTCGGGCACAAACGATAAAGACGTGTTGAGTTCTAAGCGGTCGAACTATCAAGTTCGTGAAATAAAAAGCGATAGTAGCGATAAAAATGTATGATTATAAATCATAAAAATTTATGATTATAAATTGTTTCAATAGTTCGGGCACAAATGTCGAAATTAGTGTGTTGTGCCTGTGGACTTATAACATAACAGCAGCTAAGCGATAGGGCGTATCATGATTCCGGGGCAACAATAGTTATATTTTAATACCTCCAGAAAATGAGTTTATCTCTAATCTACAATTTCAATTGCAACAAGCATTGACTGAAATTAATCAGCTGAAAAGTCAGGTGTTGACCTTGCAAGAACAAAATAACAGACTAATACAAACACAAAAAACAGAAAAAATATCTTATAGTCAATACGGACGAAGAGGAAAGACTTATTGAAAGAGAAACCGACTAGATTTTGCCTAAATATAAAAGGAATAAAAAGCGATAGCAGCAGAATGGCCAAAAAAAAATTCCACTAGCCACGAAATGAAAACTACCAAAGTTATTAAGCCACCGCCGAACATTCTAAGTAATGTCAATGATCCCAGATTTTCAGTTTGGATTCATGCAAAAGAATTCAACAATAGACCAGGTGCATAGAATAACAAACATTATTGAACGTGCTTTAGAAGAAATTCAAGTCTGCTCTGCAGTCTTTTAGGATGTCTCACAAGCGTTCTACAAAGTATGGCACAAAGACTTGATATACAAACTAAACAAAATGCTACCAGAACAATACGTTGATATAAAATTAAAATTAATAAGAATAAAAAGCCATTTTTGAAAAGCATTATAAATCAATCTTTAAATATTTATTCTTTTGAATGTCCCACAATTTTTTGATGATCAATTAAAATAATTTGTAATGTTTGTTGTTCAAATACCACTTATCCGGTAAAATTTAACAAAACCATTTAAAACTTGTACATTCTTTATTTTTATTGTAGATCTTGTAGGAGTTTTTAAATATTATATAAAGAAATAAATTAGATGCAATATATTGTTTATTGAAATGACTTACCTGTTCCACACGCGTCAAGGCAATCTTCTGTTCCAATCCTCTCTCCTTAATGACCTTCAATATATCGAAATATACTTTTCCTGTACAGAAAAGCAATTTTTGAACGCCGTCGGGATTCTGCAATGCTGGTCCATTATCAGGAATGATTCTTTTGAATTCGGTACCTTCCACCATATCATCGAAGGAGCTTCTAGCTTCAGGATGACGCAACAAGCTCTTAGGAGTCATGATGATTAAAGGTTTTCTAAATGGCAAAGCAATCTGCCTTCTCAGGATGTGGAAGAGGTTAGCGGGTGTTGTACAATTAGCTACGATCCAGTTAATGTCATGCAATTGACGAACGGCGAAATCGTCACTCTCTGGAGGAAAATAGTCTGGGTCATCAGAGGACATTTGCAAGAAACGTTCCAAACGAGCACTAGAATGTTCAGGTCCTTGGCCTAAAAAGAAAAAGTTCATTTTATTGATTCACGTGGGCATGAATTCCAAATTATATATAAAAAAAATAAAAAATAATTTAAACTGGTGCAGAAAAATGGAATGTGCATTAATATAAGGTACAGGATGTAAAAGTTAAAAATATTATTTCGCGTAATTTAAATACTATTTCAAATCGTTTACCAGCCCGTACACAGGAATTAAAGATTTGTGTCCGACATATCTTTGCAATAGATACAATAATAGCACAGTAATGCATAATGTGCAATATCGCACTGCCTTCGCTTTAGTTTGAGGTGTAGTGGGGAGGTGATGAAACTGAATTGTTATATTTTGTTTTCATAGCACCGAAAAAAAAGAGATTTATTCTAAAAGTTTTTAAAATACATATTTGTACCAAACAAAAAAATTAAATGTTACATTTAAGGAAATGCAGCGGCAGATCATGTAAAACTGTTTGCAGTCGCTTTTGAAGGTAGGCCTACCTTTCACAGGAAGACTGTGAGAAACAATTTTGTTCAAAACGACTTTCCAATTCCGACGTTCAGCATGACACAAAAGTTAAAGATCTTTATTTAAATTATAAAATTGCTCATGATCTTTAAAGGGTACCGCAATAATTAATATCAATGTAAGTAAAAGTCAGTGTCGAAGCGTCCATGTAACTATTGTTACCATTGGTAACATATAAACATCTTGAAAATAAATATTTTGTAACTACTGTGAAATAATTTTATTTATTTTTTTACCAACAGCAATATGTAATAGTAATTCAGTATATACCCAATTAGCCGCACAAAAATAATACGCTTTATACTGTCCGGGTTATGCATTATGTAACCACTTTCGTTTGTGGATACGCGTGATGGTCCGTCGGCTACTGGTCGGAGCAGGCTCGTTTTTGGTCGCGTGCTTGAATTCAAAAACGCGAAAGCGTGGGCGCGCCACGATATTATGTAGGCTTATTACCATTTTTTGTTTTGGTTACCCACTCGTTAGTAGTCGTTAGGCTGCCGGCTGCAATGTTCTTGCAATTAAACATGGATGAGAGCCGCTGCGTATTCGATCAACTGCTTGAAGTCATTCTCCTTGTATAATTTTAATGAAAAAAAGGAAAATGGGAGACCAATAACTATTTTAAATAATTTATAAAAGGAATAAAGAAAGTAGTTCGAAATTTTAAATTTAGTTGATATAGTAAAAACTTTTGGTCATCGTCATAAGTCGATGAAGTTTATCAGCAATTTTTACTCTAAATCAATCCTGATTAAATATTATGTTTAGTTTTGAAAAATCACTAATAACACCACAATATTGTTCCTTAACGAGGTTGTCGTGGTAAAATATTGTCAGAAAATTTTGGATTATACGTGCGGCAAAAGTATATAAGCTTGTAGCGAAGTACGTCATAATTTTTATACGAGATTGTACCCATGGAGACGTTACCCATATAGTTTTCATATGTATGCATACACTAATATTACATACTTTTAGAAGTTCTAACCCGTCAACGTCGCTTATGCCCCACTAAAAATGATGTAAAGTATAGATCGATACGTGAATTCACAGTGTAAATTTTCGTTTTATTATACATACGTTGTGTTTAATTTGTATTTATATAAAGATTATATTATTATTGTTTTTTGTGAAATTTATACTATCTGTAATGACTGCATATTTAGTTTTACGTAAAATTTTATTACATAATTATTTTTTTTGTTTATAAGAAGTCACTGGAATTATGCGTATCGATGCGCATACCTACACTTCTTAAAATTCGTAAAATTTATATTGTTTACTATTAATATTTATAAAACTTTATGCTGTGTTCATTTATATTTAAAAAAAAATATTGTACTAATATATTTATTGTATTGCTCAAAATCTGAACATTTTTCCCCATAATAAATATATAGGTTCTATTAAATATAATTTTGAATATTGATTTCTCCAGCAGTCCGTTTGAATTTACCACGCAAGTAATACCTATACTCGCGTACAACGTTGTTGTCCAACTCGCTAGTATGTATACTTTTTTTAAACTTGGAACAAAAAAATTAAAAGGCTGTTAGTTTTTTGGAAGTTTCTGACAGTTAGTTTTTTTTCTAGAACTAATCAACTGGTACAGAACTACAGCGAGCGTATACTCTCCATGTTAATTATCCAATTTTAAATTGAGTTCTTCTCGTATTAGAGGTCAATTGACTTAAAAATTTAAGGGTAATTGTATTATTATGTCGTTAATAAGTATACAAAAATTTAGAATTTTCTGACGCTATGCCTACACCACGACAACTACCTTAAACCTAAATAATTGTCAAATAGCTCACTCTAAACCAAAAACGCTCAGAAAACAAAAATCGTAAACCAATTGTTAACCTTATAAAAGATATGTCATTTGTTGTACAATCTCAAGCAATGACGTCATATGTACGTCACCGTATATCAAGAAATTGCCACGCGTTGCACGTCATCCATTATAAAGAACAATAAAAATCAATAAATTAATTAAAAGTGTTCTAGTACATGTTCTTTTTTAAAGCATCAATATATAAATTGTAGGTTTGTAAAGTTCTCTTCATTAATGAAAGTACACCTGAAGCCAGTAAAGAAAATTTTTTACAGGAATAGTTGGTGTTATTTGAGTCCTTTATGCTTCATTTCAAGAAATTAAATTTGCAAAATTTACTGGTACTTTTAATTTTATACTATTCTGTTTGAAAGGTTACTTTATAAAAATTAAAAAATATTGTTATTTTAAAGTAATGAATGTTTTATTAAACTGAGACGAACTCTTGGAAGGTGGCTATTTAGGGGTTTAATAAATACCAAACATTGACAAAACTTAGAAACATACATATCATTTTCATTTTAATACCAAGATTCTTTGTAAACTTTTATTTATTAGACTAATTTATATACATAAAAATTTATCTTTCATTTTGGTTGCTACTTCTTAATTTAAAATGGTATAATGTATAACTATTTTTATATCAGCAGTTGATAAAGAAAAACCAAACTGAAATGTTACTTTTATTGTAAACTTTTAACATTTGTGTTTAATTCCTGCGCATGTCGGAGGACATTTCGGTTTAACGTGTGATTTACTGCATGTGTAAGTACTTTCCGCAGGCGCGGGAACAAAATTTTCACAACTAGGATGACACTGTCGCCTGTCCGATCTCCTTCTACTACTACGCCGGCGAGCTTGTTGTAGAGCAATACATGTTATAATACAATCCAATAAATACCAAAATGCGGCTACAATAGCTAAAAATGCAGCGGTGACTACTCCACCCTTTTGATTTTCATCCAATAATATCGGAACGGCACCCGCCAGTAATAGCAAAAACAGTATTAGCCACGGGATCCATAACCATTTGAACAAGCTAGCGGGGCAGTCCACGATAAAGAAAATAATGAAAACAATACTACTTAAAATCAGTCCAATGCTGCTTACAATTAACAATAATACTGAAAAGATGCCAAAAATATGTCCATAGAATATAAAGAATATCACAAAGGTGCATGTTACTATTTCTAACACTTTTAATATTCCCGTAATTGTTCGCCACAAGTAACATTTTTTAGACTCCATGAATAAATTTAAAACTACACAATTTTACAAAGATTTTGACAAACGCTTTGACAACAAAATTTTTTTTGTCAAATATTTACCCTACGTTCAATACACTGAACTTTACTTTTGACTTATTACACCAAAACTGTACCAATTTTGCACTGACGTCTTGTAACATTCAAATTTACTACACTCTTCTTTTTATTCAATATTAGATGGTTCATTTTGATAAGCTATTCAGCTAGCTCTAACCTGAGTTAGGATGACAGTAGAAAAAGGTTGTCCCCAAGGCGGAGTTCTATCGCCTTTGCTGTGGTCACTGGTTGTAGACAACATGATAGTTAAGCAACAGGACTCTGATTTCACGACTTTAGGTTACGTCGATGACCTGGTCGTCACCATTAGGGGCAGACATGACGAAGTAATCTTCAACCTTATGCAAGTAGCCCTAAACACAATCAGAAGCTGGTGCGCAAAGGAAGGACTCAATGTCAATCCTAGCAAAACAGTGCTGGTTCCATTCACCAAGAGGCGAAAGTACGAACTTAAAGCCCCAACTTTGAATGTAATCCAGCTTACTTTTTTCAAAGAAGTTAAATATTTGGGCGTAATAATCGATCAAAAACTAATATGGAACAGCCAACTCAACCACATTCTTTCCAGAGCTATAGCGGCAAGCTGGACATGCCGCAGAATCTTTGGCAAGACATGTGGTCTGAAACCAAAAATGATCTACTGGTCATACCAAACGATCATTAAACCCATGGTCACCTATGCCTCATTGATATGATGGCCAAAAATGCAACACATTTCAGCACAAGTCAAGCTGCAGAAAGTGCAGCGGCTAGGTCGTCTGGGAATCACAGGGGCAACTTTCACGTGCCCTACCGCAGCCGCAGAGGTAATGCCGAACCTCCCACCATTGCACTTATGTGTAATGAAAAAAGCAGCATGCAGTGCTCAGATTGAGCCAGACAATAAATCTTAAAGCAGGAAATCGGGTTGGGCATTTGAAGATTTTGGAAAATATTTCCCAAGAAACCATGTCTAAGCCGACAGATATTATGCTAGTTAGGTACGACTTCAAAATGCAGTTTGAAGTGGTCACCCTAACCATATTTCAAGCAGAATTACATGCCATAGAGATATGTGCCCAGGAGTGCACCGAAAGGGAACACCCAAACGGCAGATATCTACATTTTATCAGATAGCCAAGCAGCACTAATAGCTCTGAAGTC
Source organism: Agelastica alni (assembly GCA_950111635.1). Lineage (NCBI taxonomy): Eukaryota > Metazoa > Arthropoda > Insecta > Coleoptera > Chrysomelidae > Agelastica > Agelastica alni. Next base: position 36,264,185 of record OX467713.1, read on the forward strand.
ATACACTTGTGAGTAAACAATCCCTGAGGCAACTGGCAGCAAACAAGGTTACTCTGATCTGGGTTCCAGGTCACAAGGGAGTTAAGTGCAATTAGGAAGCAGACTGCTTTGTCAAGGAAGGGGCAAATACACAATTGTCCGGCCCAGCACCCTTCTGTGGACTCTCTAAAGCCCACTTAAAAGAAGAGGTTCGACGCTGGGTAACAGATAAAATAAAATCTCACTGGCATAAAGTGCCAGCACAAAGACAAGCGAAAATGCTAGTAAGCCTTTCGCCAAGGAAAGCTAAACAGCTTCTCGAGTTGGACAAGAACGACTTGAAACTGGTGACAGTACTCCTCACTGGACACTGCCCTCTGAGGTATCACCTGAAAAAGATATGAAAAACAGAGATTGATAGTTGCCGCTACTGTGAGAACTTCGCTGAAACTGTAGAACATTTGCTTTGCGAATGCCCAGTGCTTTTCTGCAAGGGGCTCAAGTTTCTGGTAGCGGCCTTCTTAACGCTCTCCGATGTCAGGAACTTAGCCCCCAGAAAACTGATAAACATAGTACGAAGTCTCGGAATCCCGGGTCTCGAATAGATTACGGGTTATGCACAGAAGATCTGATAGGTCAAAGTGCTTGAGAGGCAGCATAGCCTTCACGACCCCCGCTACAATCTACATCTAGCTCTAACCCAAGTTTCCTAGCAACCTCTTCTACTAAGGCCAATTCCACAGGTCATCCTTTAATCATAAGCTTAAAAACGCTAAGCTCAGACTTAAGGTCACTTGAATCACAAACTGCATTGCATCAACTTATTAGTATCCGATTTTTAGTATCATTTTCGCTTTTGGGAATTGCTGACAAGCAATTGTTTTCATTAAGGAGGGTATAGATAAGTCGAAAAATCTTATATTGGACTTTTATTGAAAAAGTGTCCACACCAAAATGTGGTATATAAAGGTGGCGCTGGTAAACGTAAGGTTAGATCTGAACTTAGCTGTTTTAGATGAAGTGAAGTATGTATAACTAAAAGGTGAAGTATGTATAACTAAAAGGTGAAGTATGTATAACTAAATGCATATATTCTTTAGCTGCGTACCACTTTTTGTTCACATTACTCTAAAAGAAGTACATATTATTGTTAATTTCATAAGTTTAACAAAGTTAAGAGAAGAAAATAAACTGGGTAAAACTTACCTTCCATTCCATGTGGCAACAGCATAACCAGGCCAGTTTGTCTTACCCATTTCGCTTGTCCACTGGACAACATCTGGTCAATAATACATTGGGCTGTGTTGGAAAAATCACCGAATTGAGCCTCCCAGATGACGAGAGCATTTGGATTAGTCATCGAATAACCAAGTTCAAAACCAAGAACACCATATTCAGACAGCGAGCTATTACACACTGTGTAGGGAGCTTGATCTGGGTATAGATTGCACAATGGACTGTAAACAACAAATATATTTAAATTTAAAACAGAATGTTTTTCAATCTATAAATATAAAAAAAATTTAAGTGTTTGTGATCTAAAAAAAAATCAATTTTTTAAGCTCACATAATTATTTGCATGTTACCAAAACAGAAACACGCATTTTTTAATTTTTTGTCTGTCTGTTGTCTGTGTGTCTGTTTGTTTGTCCGGGAACATATCTGAAATTACTAAACGGATTTTAATACGGTTTTCACGGCTAGGAGCTGAGTGTAGGCTTTATTTAATTTAAGTCGGATGTTAAAAAAAATATTAATTGCTATCGTCGAAGTACTATAAACGTCACAACAAGTACGATCAACAATGTTCAAAAGAAAAACGAACAAAAACAAAATAAATTCGATTAGATTTTATTTAGTGTTATAGTTTAGTTCCTAAAAAAATTATAGGCGGCGCTGTTTATTCTTAGGACGCGCTTTAGAAATGTTTACAATCTACCAGACCGGCATTATTTTAAAATTTAGTTCCTCAAAAATTCACTAAATGTCACGGTTCATTTTAAAAACAAATATAATGGCCTATAAAGAAATTCTTTGATGTAAAATCGGATGTCAAGAAAAAAAGTTATCCTCATTTAAAGATATTAAAATAAAACTAAATTCTACGCGGACAAAGTCGCGGGCAACAGTTAATTATTAAATAAAATATAACAGTTGAAAATCAATCCGTTTTAAAATGTTTAATGTTGTCAAAAAAATTTTGTATTCAGTAAATAAGAAAAAAACTATACAATTGTTTTTAAAATTTGTTACAATAATTATATCCATTGTTTATTAATTAATAGACTCGTTTTTTCTCCAAATGAAAACATAAATATTAGGAATACTTCTAAAAAGGCGTAGGAAAGTAAAATAGATTAGAATTTATTAAATTGAAGTAGATACAATGGTTTGAGATAACTACTATAAGTACCAAGGGATTGTTGGTACTTTTTTAATACCAAACGAGATTAAACAGATGCTTTTAGTCTAGCATAATTTTCTCGACGGACGTCCAAAAAAGACACATAACAGTTACCTAACTGTCTTCAAGTAAAAGATGCATGTGTTTTATTTTATCTGTTATTGATGACAAACCGATAATCTTTTGCTGACTGTGAGACTGAACGTTTTGCAAAGGTTATTTTATATAAATTAAAATATACTGATTTGAAAATAACGAAAACTCAGATAAACTCTTGAAAGGTGGACACGAAGAAAAATTATAAGAGACTAGTTAAAAATTATTGACAGAAACTTATCCTAAATAAATAAAAATATGAAATGTGACTGGCGGAAGTTGTGAAGAAATTCAATGAATCCTTTACCATCAGAGAAAACATGTTTTATTACTCTGTGAAAAATTTCAATAGGAAATCACCTAGACAACTTGTATTACTCCTCTGGTTTCGATTAAGTTAAGTTTTTAAAACAACGTCTTTCAGCAACAATAGTTTAATTTTTGTTTATTAAAGAAAAATAAATATTCTAATAAAAAAGTCTATTATCGTGTCTGATTTCTTGGAATTAATGTTTCACGTTTCAAAAATTCATCAGTGGATTTTTTTCAATAAAAGAACAGAAAGTAGAAACTTACCGATAAGTTGCTTTATCTACAGTTTGATGATGAAGTACGTGGTGTCTGTGCGAGAAGGTACCTCTTTCAACGTCTTGACCAGACAATCTGACGTGAACGCCTTCTTTAAGCAGAGAACCGAAAGCCATAGCTTCACCTAGAGCCCAATCAGCAACTCTGTTTGTTACCATTTCCATTCTAGATTTAAGAATACGTTCGATACCTTAAATATAATAGAATAAAATAATTAATTTAAAATCACTTCATTAATTTATTTTAAAATATTAATACAATTTATTTTTAGGATTATATTATAAAAAAAGTAAATAGATAATTAAATGTGGTTTAAATTAACTTTATCGATTTAAACTTGTCTTATTTTATTAACTGCAAAACCTCAATGTAGTTGAAAATTTGCAGCTCAGAATAGTTTATTTCACACGTATATATTTATTGTTCAAAAATATGAAGCAAAGTTTAAAACTCACCTTTGTGTATTTTAAATTCGGCAGCATTGGGTGGCGGGGCAGAAAAACGCTTTCCAATGTGCGTCAAAGTATCTTCGATAACTCCAGTAGGATTGACTTTTAGAGGATCTTTTCCTTCAAAGAAACCAGACCAAGGGCTATCGATCCAATCTTTGTATTTGATATGTGTTTCTTGTTTTGCCCTTTCGAAAGCTTCGTCGCAAATCTTGTCGTATTTGGCTTTAACGTCCTTAACTTCGTCTTCGCTTACAATTCCTGTAAGGAGGCACATATTTAAAGAAATCAATCTCTGGTAGTTTTAAATAAATATTTTTGAGTAGCAAGAAACTTTTTGTTTAAAAATTTCTATGAAATAAACTAAAATCGATAAATTCGTTTTAACTACTTCGCAAAAATGTAGAGAACAAATGGTAAATATACATACATACATAAAGTCACGCCTTTTTCCCATAGGGGTAGGCAGAGACCACTTCCTTCCACTTGCTACAGTTCATACACACATCTTTTGATTCCTCTACTTTCATCAGTGCTCTCATACATGCTCTTCGGTTGTTGGTACTCTTGACCTGGCCTTTCTTCAAAACAATGTTGATCTGATCGAGATATGTTCGCCGAGGTCGACCTCTGCCGACTTGTCCGTTAACACTCGCTTTATAAATTTGTTTCGTCAATCTTCCTTCATCCATCCTTTCTACGTGTCCAAACCATCTAAGCATTCCTTTATCTATCTTTGTGACCACATCTTCTTTTACACCACAGCGTTTTCTTATCTCACTATTCTTAACTTTATCCAACCGAGTCACTCCGGCTATACTTCTCAGACTACTCATCTCCGCAGCATTAATCCTATTTTCATGCTTCTTCTGCCAAACCCAACATTCACTACCATACATAAGTGTAGGAACCAACACACCTCTATGCACCGCCAGACGTGCCTTTTTTGACACTTTCTGGCTATTCATAAAGCTATGCAGTGCCCCATTCATTTGTTTTCCTGCCAACACTCTTCGCTCAATGTCACTGTCATACTTTCCGTCTCTAGTAAATTTTGAACCCAAGTACACAAATTCATTAACTTGTTCCACTCTTTCTCCCTCAATCGAAACCCCACAGTTTGTCATGCTTTCTTCTCTTTCAAAAACCATTACTGTCGTTTTGCTCACATTTATTTTATTCCCTTTGATTTTTAGGGAATCATGCATAACATTAATATACTATAATAGTAAAATTTTGTATTACCCTCATTAATGAGTTGCTCTGCGTATTTATCCAAGCAAGGTTTGGTTTGTTTGATTTTTCTGTACATGAGAGGTTGCGTGAACATGGGTTCATCAATTTCATTATGACCGTTTCTACGGTAGCATACAAGATCGATGACTACATCTTTGTGGAAAGTGGCTCTCCATTCAGCTGCGATGTTGCAAACGTGGATTACACTCTCTGGATCATCGGCATTTACATGAAATATGGGCGCATTCACCACACGAGCCACATCTAAAAAAAAATTATTGACAATTTATGTATTTTAAAATGTCTAGGTTTATTAATGATTAAGATTAAAAAAAAGGATGTGCGTCTTGGGATGCCCGACAGAAGTGATAACTTCAAATGAGTTGCGTAGAAACTGTTAAATATTGAACGTATTTAACGGAACAAATACTTAGCTTGTTATTAAAATTAAAATCATTTGGGTGAGGATTATAAAGGAATACAAAATTTTTGGTAAATTAGTGACATATTAAAATTTTTTAAGATTATTTATTTAATATAAAATATATTTTATGTATAATAATTAACATTCTTTAATAAACATGACGTCACAAATTAATTTGTAATCTACATAATCGTGGACGTTTGAAGTAAGAGTGAGTAGTGGCTGAATGGTACAGCTATCTGTTTAACACGTCATTGTATTCAGGTTTAAATCCCAGAGTATCCAACTTTTTTAAAATTTTAAAATTTCGTTACGCTTTTGGGAACGCGACCGAGCGCCCGAAAAGCTCACATCGTGCCATAAGAAGTTATCACTTCATAAATTAACTGTCAGAAGAAATGAAAAAATGTACACAACTGAGGAAAATAAGGTCACAAACGTTTGTCATTAAAGTGACTAGTTTTAATTGATACTTCACTATCATGAAACAGGATTAAACTTTTAATTTTCATTATTTTTTTTATTACTTTTATTAATGCAATGATTACCTGTGCAATAAGGCGAGGACCTTGAAAAACGAGGGTCAGTAGTGAAACCAATTTGATTATTGGCGACGATATGAATTGTACCATGAGTAGTATAATCTGGTAATTCTGACAAGTGCATAGTTTCGAATACGACACCTTGTCCAGAGAAAGCAGCATCTCCATGTAACAGAATAGACATCACCTGAAAACAAGTATAGCGAATATAAACTTAAATGCACTAACAGCACACCATACGATTATTTTTTTAAATAAAGCATATTATTTATTTACTTTATATTAAGTAAGTAATAACTCTGCCTGTAGAAAGTCAATAGGTGGATTGAGTAGCCTATTGATCAATACAGCCGGTCCCAAGCCCGGGTAAAAGAGGAGGGTTTGGTCAACGGGCCAGCAACCCGTTACCTGTAAAAACCTAAGAGTGCTAAAAACTCTGGGAAACAGCCTCGGAAACAGGACGGATCTTTAAGGAAACGAACTTGGCAACGAAATAAGGTAATGACTTTTGCAACATGAAACATTCAAGGAATAAGGGGTAAAACGGAAGATGTTATTAAGAGTGTACGTAAGGCGAAAGTAGACATAGCCGTACTTACAGAGACCAAGAAGAAGGGAAACGGAACTGAATATTTAGATGAATACCTACACATCTACAGTGGAGTACAAAAGGAAGCCAGAGCAGCCAAGGGAGTATCTATACTGATTAAAAAACATCTCCTCAGTAATCTTAAGAAATGGGGATACTATGAATGAACGAATTGCAACCGTTAACTTAAACATCAGGGGACACAGAACCACTTTAATTGCAGCATACGGACCCAATGATGACGCCCGTCAAGATGAAAAAGATGATTTCTATGACCAGCTAAATGATATACTCAATGAGTTAGGAGATCAAAGGGAGTACATAATACTGGGCGACCTTAACGCCAGAACAGGCAGTAGAGCTAATAGTGATATAGTAGGTAAATACGGTGAAGAAGTTTTAAATGATAATGGTCAAAGGTTAATCGATACATGTGAGCAGTATAAACTTAAAATCTTAAATGGATTTTATCAGCATAAAGATATCCATAAATACACATGACACAAGATCACTTAAATCCATCATCGATTACGTTATCATAAAACAAGAAACTAAATGGCGCGAGTATACAGATGCTTAGAGTGTGGGTCAGACCACTACTTTTTATCTGCAAAAATTGGAATATACTTTAACACGAATAACAAACGTACAACGGACATAAAAGACAAAGCTGACCACATTAAATATAATCTAAATGGGCTCCATGAATACAGTACAAAAACTCTCTATCAAAACAGACTAAACCAGAAGCTAAAACCGGAATATTTGACGCTAGATACTGATTATCTGTACGAACATATTATAGAAGCCTTACCCTCTGCAGCACAAGAAGCTCTCGGAATAGAGGAAACAACACCCAAACATAACAAAAACATCACATGGAATAATAGCTTAGAGAGTCAGAAGAACAAAAAACAAACGGCGTACAAGAAATGGCTAACTACTAAAGATATTAATGATAAAATAAACTACAATAGAGAACAGGCATTATTTAAACGAATGACACAAGGCAACAAGAACGAGACATGGGAAACAAAATGTAGGGAAGTCAACTCTTACCTTGGTGGGACTAAATCTTCCGAAGCGTGGAAACTAATCAGATCGCTAAAAACTAATTCAGTTAATAAAACTAATATCCATCTAATTCAGATAGATAAATGGAAAGAACACTATTCCAAAGAACTTAAAGAGAACAGAGAACAATATTTAACTACTTCTCCAAAAGTTTACCAAGTCCAGGGTCAGTACATTCATTTAAATGAAAATATGATACAGAAAGCCGTAACCTCCATGAAGAATAAAAAAGCTAGTGGACCAGAGAACATACCTGCAGAGCTATTGAAAAATGGAACACGGACGTTAATTCTATTCCTCAAAGAACTCTTTACACGATATTTAAATGGGGAACCAATTCCGTTAAGCTGGAGAGAAGCCTGGATAACACCAATCCACAAAAAAGGCAGAAAGGATGACTGTTCTAACTACAGATGTATCTCGGTAACAAGCACCCTAAGCCGACTATATGGGAGAATCTTAAAAAACTTACTAGAACAAGAATACGAAGCAAATAAAATCGAACAACAAGCAGGGTTTCGGGCCGGCCGCTCATGCATGGACCATATTTTTAGCATTGTTCAAATGAGTGAGAAAAGAGTGGCAACTAATAGGGAAGTCCATTTACTTTTTGTAGACCTTACAAAAGCGTACGATACTGTCCCGATAACAAAACTGTGGCAAGTCTTAGAGAAATCAACGATCAATAACACTGTAATAATAGCTATTAAACAGTTATATCAGCAATTAACATCCAAAATTAAGTTAGGAAATAATCTATCTGAAAGTTTCACCGTCACTAAGGGTCTAAGACAAGGTTGTAGTTTATCCCCCACACTATTTAAAATATATTTAAACGAAGTGTTAAAGAAGTGGAGACGAGCGTGCCATGGAATGGGGATACAGTTAAATGATGACACTACTCTGTATAATCTGCACTTCGCGGATGATCAGGTCGTCGCGGCCCAAGATAAAGAAGACCTGGAGTTTATGGGAAAACGACTTCTTAGAGAATACGAAGAATGGGGATTAACGGTTAATATGAGCAAGACGAAATATTTGTGTATTGGGGCAGAAACAACAGATCTGGATCTGGACAATGTAAAAATAGGAATATGTAAGGAATACACCTATTTGGGTACAAAAATCATATGTAAAGGTCGTACTGAGGAGGAAATAGAACAACGGATATTAAAAGGAAAGAAAGTTATAGGATGCCTAAACTCGCTGTTGTGGGCAAAAAATATATCTAGGGAAAAAAAACATATGATATATAATACTATCCTTCAAAGTACTGTTCTATATAGGTGTGAAACGTGGCAACTTAATAAAACATTAGAACGCCGATTGCTAGCCCTGGAGATGGATTTCTGGCGAAGATCTGCTGGCATATCACGTCTCGATAGGGTTACAAATGACCGAATTCGACAAATTGTAAAGACCGACACAACTATAATAGATGAAATCCAAAGAAGACAACTTATATGGTACGGCCATGTTGAACGTATGACAGATGAAAGGCTACCCAAACTAGTGCTTAAATGGACCCCAACAGAACGAAGGAAAAGAGGTAGACCAAAACCAACATGGATAGGGGGCATTCAGAAAGCAATGTCCGAAAGAAATCTAGCCCCAGGAGATTGGACTGACCGAAGAGGCTGGCAACTGGGAACCGGAAGGCGAAAGACGCTATAAACCGGATTAATAATAATAATAATATATTAAGTAATGTTGCTGCTACCAAACTTACTTGTTTTTTGCATAAATGAAAAGAGTATGGCTTAAAAAAACACCTATTAACTGAATGAGCATGCCGATTTAACAATAACTACCTTTTATAACAGTCGTTTATCAAATTAAAAGCTTTATTATATTTACAATTGTTGGTGTTTTTTTATGGAAAAGGGTTTTATTGAATCCGCCGTCACCTAGCACACACATAATAATAATGATCACAGAATTAAATTCTAGGACACCCAAGTTTTATGCACCACATCTGCATATTACTCAAGGCTCTATAGAGAAGCGATTGAAATACATAAACACCAGCAGAACTTAAATAGATCTGAGGAAACACTTAACATCAATGACATGGGTACCTGTACTTGAAAATACTACGCTGTTTCCTTACAAACCTAAGAAGCATGAATCTCTGAAACGTGACCAATTCCAGCAGAAATAATTAAACTAATCACAGAAGATCAAATAGGCATATTGGTGGAACTATATAACACAATATACAACACAGGTATTATTCCCCGTAAATGGCTTAGATCGATCTTCATTACATTACCAAAAAAGGTTAACTCAAAATAATGTAGCGACCATCGAACTATCAGTCTAATGAGTTACGCTCTCAAAATATTCCTAAAGATAATACATCAGAGAATTTTTAGGAAATTAGAACAAGATATTAGCGAAACCCAATTGGTTTCAGAAATTCAATGGGAACAAGAGAAGCCTTGTTTGCCTTTAATGTGTTGACTCTAAGATGCATGGACATCAATCAACCAATGTATGTTTGTTTTCTTGACTACAACAAAGCATTTGATAAAGATCGCCATAACCACCTTATTCAATTGCTTAAAAGTAAAAATATAGACATGAAAGATATTAGAATAATGAATAATTTATACTACAATCAGACGGCTAATATCAAAGTGGCTAATGAATTCTCAGAAGAAGTAAAAAATACAACGTGGTGTAGGGCCGCTATTATTTAATTTCGCCGCTATTATTTAATCTTTATTCGGAAGAAATCATTCAGAGATCACTGGAGGAAACAACGGGAGTAAAGGTTAATGGAATACCCATTAACAATATCCGGTATGCAGACGACACCTGGTTGATCAAGTAGTGACGAGCTGCGAGGAGAGCGGACTTACCTTAAATATCAAAAAGACCAAATTTACGACCATTACAAAATCAGTTCAGGAACAGGAAAACCTATGGATCAACGGAGAACTAGTAGAGAAAGTCAGTAAGTACAAATACTTAGGAACAACTATAAATGAAGGTAATGAGTACACTGAAGAAATTAAATCAAAAAATGGACAAGCCAGAACCATATTTAAAAGAATGAGAAATGTGTTATGCAGTAAAGATCTTAACTTACAACTTAGAGTCAGAATATTAAGATGCTACGTTTTCTCGGTGTTGCTATATGGGATGGAATCCTGGACGTTAAAAAAAATTTAAGTGATCGACTGGAAGCATTTGTGATGTGGTCATATAGAAGGATCTTAAGAATAAGTTGCGTAGACATGGTAACAAATGAGGAGGTACTGGGAAGAATGAGAAAGGACAAAGAAATATTGAACACAATTAAAATAAGGAAGCTGCAATATCTGGGCCACGTGATAAGGGGAGAGAAATATGTATTGTTGCAGAACATTATGCAGAGAAAGATACAGGGAAAAAGAAGCAGAGGAAGAAGACGCATTTCCTGGTTAAATAACCTGAGAAAATGGTACAACTGTAGTTCCATCGAGTTGTTTAGAGCTGCAGCATCAAAAGTAAGAATAGCTATAATTATAGCTAACCTTCCAAGAGGTAATGGCACTTGAAGAAGGAGAAATAATTAATACTTGCCTTTTTACCTTCACCGTCTCCCCTGTAGAATTGTTCAGCTCTAGTTTTTCCTTGCGCAACCGGATCGACAGTTTCGAGATGTGAAGGATTGGCTACTACAGCTAATCTTATGTTTTTGTTCGTGACGCGGTTTAACCTAAAAAAAAAATTAATATAACAATTCATCTACCAGCTCAAATACAGAACAAAGTAATAAACAATCAGTATCAAATAAATCGTAGAATACAGATTTAAATAATCGAAAATTTGAATAACTAGTAACCAATAAAAGATTCCTATTGGGATAAATAAGAGGCATATTTTTAGAGTAAGTACCCTTTCAAAATTTAAAAAAAAATAGGGAACTTTTTATACCAATTTTATTTGTACTTTGTACTTTAATTCACTTTTCTACATAATTGAGGCGTTTATCATATCGAACAAGCATTTGTATCCCGTCGTCATAAAATTCTGCCGTCTGATTTGACAGCCACTGATTCTCGGTCGTTTTGACGCTATCGTCGTCAACATGGCGCTGACCTCCGAGATGCTTTTTCAGATTCAGAAACAAATGGTAGTCACTGGGCGCTAGATCTGGGCTGTATGGAGGATCATCAAGTAGTTCCCAACCAAACGATTTGCCCAGTTCGTTCCTCGTCATGAATATTATTGCGGTTATCTTTATGCCATTAAAAACATAACTTGTAAAAAACCAAATCTCGCAACTCAGGTTACCTATTACGTAATAACTTAAGACAGAAGGACCGTTAAGTGGGGACTGATTAAATTAACCAACTTGGTATTACATGGATCTCACAACTTTTTACGGTAAAAGAACTGAGTTGCGAGACTTGGTGTTTTTTACAAGTTATGTTTTCAATGGCATCTCATTTCTTTTTAGATAGTCCTACTTTTTTTCCTTTATAATACCTATACAGGTACACTAATTCATTCATTGCAAATGTAACTTAGTAATCCTATATATTTATATAGGATTACAAAGTGATTTATGCAGTTGGTGTATCCAGAAAACTGGACCGAAATTGCAAAATATTTTAGTTTTTCCTTGTTTTATACACTAAACAAATTGTATTCTAAATTTGAAGCTTTTATGTCTGCTAGAAGTGCTTTAGAGTTTTGATGATCGGTCAGTCAGTCAGTGAGTGACAAAATTAAGAAACTTTGACTAGTTATAATTCTTAAACTACTGGTTCAAATTGAATGAAATTTGAAATATACCGTGTTTATACAATGTCTGCTTGGTTATTGAAAATTTAGGCTTCTAGTTTTATCCACAACGAAGTTAGAGGGGGACGAAAATAGTCTGAACTGCTTCGAGAAAAAGATGGTACGGCCGTGCCGCTTTTTTGCTCGACTTGGCGGGGGCACGGCAGTAAAGTTTTAACCCACTTTTTTACCATTCCATCACTCATAATGTTTTCTCCATAAACTTCACAGATCTGACGATGAATGTCAGATGCTTTCATGCCTTTAGCATTAAGAAAGCGTATAACAGCGCGTACTTCACAGTCGGTGGGATTCTCAGTCGGAGGGAGCATTTTACATACGCACAAAACAGTATAAACACGGTCGATTATTGCCGTAATGGCGTAAGTGCCTTGTCAACAGATCAAGAATCACAATGCGTATGCACGAACTGCTGATCGCAGCGCTGCAGAGGTGGAATTTCGAAACGGTACATACTTTAAAAAACTTTTAAATACTTTTAAAAACATGTCTCGTATAGTCGGAGTAAATTACCTTTCAATATATGTTCCCAAATGATATTTGACATCTCCGGAGCCATCGTCGGCAGATTGCAAGCCAGCAAATTGGGTGAAGAGTTGATGTAGTGGTTTACGACAAACATTCGCCAAAACATTAAGGCGACCTCGATGGGACATTCCCATCACGATACTTTCTACACCTAGCTCAGTCGATTTGTCTATTACAGTTTTCATTGCAGGGATTAAGATTTCGCAACCTTCGAGTCCAAAACGTTTTTCTGATGAGTATTTTCGGGCGAGGAATGATTCAAATCTGAAACAAAATTGTAATAAATGGTTTAACTCGAATTTTAAAACCGATAAATTTTAAGAACGTTGATCGTCCAATGTAAAATTAGTTAATACATACGTACATATAGTCACGCCTTTTTCCCATAGGGATAGGCAGAGACCACTTCCTTCCTCTTGCTAAGGTTCTTACACACATATTTTACTTTCATCAATGCTCTCATACATGCTCGTCGGTTGTTGATACTCTTGACCTGGCCTTTCTTCAAAACAATGTTCGCCGAGGTCGACCTCTACCGACTTGTTTATTCACACTCGCCTTATAAATTTGTTTCGTCAATCTTCCTTCATCCATCCTTTCTACGTGTCCAAACCATCTAAGCATTCCTTTATCTATCTTTGCTACAACATCTTCTTTTACACCACAGCGCTCTCTTATCTCACTATTTTTTACTTTATTCAACCGAGTCACTCCGGCTATACTTCTCAGACTACTCATCTCCGCAGCATTAATCCTATTTTCATGCTTCTGCCAAACCCAACATTCATTACCATACATGAGTGTAGGAACCAACACACCTCTATGCATAGCCAGACACTTTCTGGCTGTTCATAATGCTATGCAGTGCCCCATTCATCTGTTTTCCTGCCAACACCCTTCGCTCAATGTCACTGTCATACTTTCCATTTCTCGTAAACTTTGAACCCAAGTACACAAATTCACAGTTTGTCATGCTTTCTACTCTTTCAATAATTTTATTTTTAAAATAGAAAAAGACCTTTCTGCTTCGCAATAAGCGATGGGCATGGTAACTAATAATCCATAAGCAATATAAATGTTTGGAAATATTGGTACTATTTCCAAATCGTTCATCCAATTTAAAATTTTTAGTGTAGAAACCACTATATCGCTTTCTTTATCTTTTTCTTGTGAACGTGCAGAGAAACTACCTTTAATCTCTTATATATATATATATATATTAATACGACTTTTAGTAGTTCTGCCGTGGATTCGGCGATTAAAACTCTCGATCCAATAGCAAAACAATGTTTATTTCAATACAATAACTTCTATTTTCATTAACCATTTAGATATTCACTTAGCTATACAACTTTTACAACTCTATATAACTATTTACATTTAATAATTCATTAACACGAAGCTAATACTGATTCTTGTTATGATCGTTTCCCCTTTTATATTTCCGATATCACAGTTTCAGATCTTTCTACCTGTTTCTCCTTTTTTGCGACGCGGGTTCGAGTTAGTTTTTTAATAAAAATATTTTTTCATTTGAAAAATTTGAGGCCGCTGAAATTTTCAGTATGTTAAGGCCGGGGGTTAGAGCCCCTACTTTAATCCGCCACTGGTAAGGACCAGCACTCCTCTATGCACAGCCATTCTTGCCTTTTTTCGACACGTTCTGGCTGCCCATAAAGTTATACTGGGCCTCAATAATTTGTTTCCCTGCCAATATCGCTAAATATCACAGTCATACTTTTCGTCTCTCGTAAACTTTTAATTTATTTAATTTTAATTAAAAACTTCCATGTTCACTTACCCATGAGCTCGAGTTAATCTTGCTAATATAAGTCGTTTATTTTCGGGAGTAAGATCCGTAACACCAGGGGTTTCAAGTTTTTGTCTAATCCAATTGCACTGCTCCAAACTGTTGATAAACATGAATTCCACTCCGATGTGTCTGCAGTAGGTAAGTTCCAATCTTCGTAAAATTTCCCGTAATGGTAAAGATTTTTCTTTACCGCCAATAAATGTCGTCGATGGCAATTTGAACACTCTGTCCATATCGGTTTCCTCTATAGTTAGGATAAGAATATCGTTGCAGTGAAAAACGTTTTTCAATCGAAAGTGTTAAGAGCATTGAAATAAAATGGACATAGAACCTTTGAAACTAATGAGCTTTAAATTTGCGCAAAATTTATATAATAAATGATTTATTTAATTTGGCATATCAAATGTTCTATGTATGAAAACTAAGGTGCATCCCACGACTGTAAATCATTATTCTGTTCACTTACCTCATAAAAATATTGTACAAACAAAAAGGGATCTGTTATTAACAAAAATATCTGGACTAACATACATATGTTATTTTAAATTTAGCTAAAGAAAAAGTGTAATAATAATTCTTAATGATTCATTAATTAATAGTGATTTTTTATTAATAGACTATTTATACAATTTGATGTCTTTTACAAGACAATATTGAAAATGGTAATTATCTTCTAATTTACTTAAGTGACTAATAAAATATATAATTGAAAATCAAATCATTTGAAACGATGAAACCTTTTTTTTTATTTAATATTATCCTGTACATTTTGGATTACTAACCTTTGAAAATTTTTATTTAAAATTTATAAAACATATAACTGCTAGAATCACAAAAAAAATTAAAATTTATTAGGTAATGAAAATAATCCAGCAGACTGTACGCACAAAAAAAAATTAGGCAAGCTGCGTATACAGATATGGAAAAAGATTGGCGGAATATGGAAATTTCAATGCAAAATCTTAAAATGCACGATAAACAATCGACCAGCACAAAATATAATAATAAATATTTGTGACAAAACACTCAAGTTATTAATTACACGACTTTAATTTGATCTGTGCCCACCTTGTCGACATTGTCTATGTCGCTGTTGTCGCTAGAAATCAATGAAATCTCTCAGTATGAAACTTTTAGCGCCGGAATCCACACATCGGACCTTTTAGGAAAGAGAATACGACGACACATCGAGAGATCAAACAATTTCTCTTTTAAAAATGTGTTCATCCTCACCACAACGGCCACAAAAATTAAATAAATATTCTACGAATTAAAAAACGTAACATTAACTTCTGAAAAATAAACTAAAATTTGAACTCTAAAAAAAAAAACTTAAAATAAACGCAATAAAGGTTAAACCAACCACCTTTTTGTGCCAAACAATAGCCAAATCTGTAACACATGGAATTTTCTGAAACTGTAATAGAAAAGCAAAATGGAAATGATGTTTTTTTATGAACCTTTATACCCAGCGCTTTTCTGCAAGAGGCTCAAGTTTCTGGATGGGGCCTTCTTAAAGCCCTTTGATGTCAGGAACTTAGCTCCCAGGAAACTGATAAACTTTGTACGAAGTCTCGGAATCCCGGGCCTCGAATAGATTAAGGGTTATGCACAAAAGATCTGATAGGTCGAGGTGCTTAAGAGGCTGCATGGCCTTTACGACCCACCCTACAATCTACAATGAACCTTTATTGCGTTGGATTTGGTTTTTTATATTAGTTTATTTTTCAGAAGCTGAATGAATGAATGAGTAAATAGAAGTTGTGGAAGAGGTCTAATTTTTCACTATAAATGACTGCTTTTTGTACCTTTTCAGTTCCTTAGTTTAGTCCCATTTCTTCAATTTTCCTGTTATGGAGTAGAAGCTTATGTACTGCTATTGCCCCAGGTGAATCACTCCATTGGTCTTGTATACAACCCAGGTAGTGCTTACATTGGGCGGTGGCTTCACATTCGAAGATAATATGAATGGCTGTTTCCTCCTCCTCATTACATAATCTGCATATAGGTTCTGTGTCAAATACGCCTATATTGTGCAGATGTTTCCTTAAAGAAAAGTGTCCTAAAACTGTTCCAAGTTTTTCCCTACTTAGCGAGAGCAGCTTCCCTGTCTGATTAGGTGAGGGTTCTTTCAGCATTAGTTTGCTGTGCCTAGCTCCCTCTGGATGTTCCCACTTCAGCTGATGCCGAGAGTGGATCCAGCCATTGATTGCTGCTTTATTGCTGGCCTTGGGTATCCCTATTATTGGTTCTGGCCCAATAAATGGTGTTCCAGAGCCCCGCCTAGCTAGTTTGTTCGCTTCTTCGTTACCAGAAATACCTCTATACCCTGGCACCCACGACAAGGTAACCTTGTTATGATCAGCCAAGGTTCGTTGGTTTACGGCACATTCCCGGACAATTTTTGAGTCTATTCTCCGTGATGCCAAAGCTTTGAGTGCTTTGAGTTAAGAAGTTAATGTTGTTTTTTAATTCGTAGAATATTTATTTTATTTTTGGGGCCGTTGTTGTGAGGGTGAACAAATTTTTAGAAGAAAAATCTCTTGATGCGTCGTTGTCTCTTCCCTGATAGGTCCGGTGTGTATGCCGGCGCTAAAAGTTTTACACCAAGAGATTTGAGATTTCATTGATTTCTATCGACGTAGACATTGTCAAGTGTTTATCGTGCATTTTAATATTTTGCTTTGAAATTTCTATATTCCGCCAAACCTTTTCCATTTCCTTGAAAATGCAAAAGCAATTTTTTTATTTACTATCAAATGGAAATTGTTCTTAAAAATTAAAATTACCATCCAAATTGAAATTGTTACAATTTATAAATAAATGTGTCATATTGAAAAAAAAACATTAATTTAGGGTAAATGTTAGTATTATTTCTTTTTTAATTCATGCTGAAGAATAAAAATCTTCAAACGACTGAATCAAATGGTTATGGTACGTAATAAAATTTATTACGTCACTAAAATGCAATGACAATCATGTCATCTTGACGAAGTAAAATGTATTTCTTTGGTTTTGTAAGATACTAAATTAAAAATATGATAACTAGAGCCGACCCTGATCAATGAGAGAAATATACCAACAGTAAACGAGACCATATGTATAAAACTATAAAATAATTGTAAAAACATTTTAGCCTTAGTACTTTAAATTAAATTATTATCATCTGAACATGAATTCTAGTTGTACCTTTTATTGTATTCATTAAAGAAACCCACTTTTTTAATTACACTAGATACAACTATTAACAAAGATCATGTGAGTAGCTTGATATTTAAAAAAATATTTTGTCATGTCCCGTATGTTTAAGCGATGAAAATGCACCAAAATATACAGTGTGCCTTCTTAAGTCGGAACCGCATGGTAAACTTTTTTATTATAAGTTATTCTTCATAAAAAGTTCTGCATGGTATAAAACTTAAAATTTCACTATCAGACATCAAATTTTCTCAGTCGTGTACGAGGTTTGTCGAAAGATATGAATTTTGTGATAATATAGAAAATTGGTACCAAAAAAAAGTCTTCAGAACTGAAAATTGCGGTAAGTTCTTGTAATTCGTCGTTATAACAGATACAAAAAAAATAATAAGAGCAAAATTATTAAGCATTTCAAGATGCAAATTAAAAATTATTTATAAATATACAGGGGATTCTACAACTTTAAACTTAACCAAACATACCTTTGTTTTAAAAGCATCACTTTTTTTATATTTAAAGTCGGCTTGCTTTAACGAGTCTCCAGATGTTTGTTTCATGACTTTCAGGACTCTGTATATTTTCAAAAGTAAATAATTTTCGGTATTCTATAATAAAGATTACTTTTTATAAGTGAGCGAAATTGTGTTTCGCAATTCTGAAAAATTATGTATACAGGGTGGATCAAAACGAGAATCTGTAATTTTCTCTCTTAACTTAGATAGAACACCCTTTATTTTTTATGCTCTTTGGGAAGCCACATAAAAACTATTTCATTATTTTTGACCATTTCCGTATACATAACTTCGACGTATGCGGAGTTATTTTCTTTTTATAACAACAAGCTGCAATGACAGTGATATTAGTACGACAGAAATTGTGGAAGCTGCTGGGTACGACAGGATAACAGTTTAAATGCTGAAGGCTGAACAAAACGTGGTAGCTAGTCTGCTGTACCGCCTTTTTAACCTTTATTGGAGGAGTGGTAGCGTACCAGACGACTGGTGCAAGGCTATTATTGTCCCGCTTTACAAGGAAAAAGATTCGCAGCAGGACTGTAAGAACTACCGAGGTATTAGTTTACTCATCATAGTCGGCAAACTGTATGCAAAGATATTGATTAAAAAAGTAACGAATGAAACTGAGAAGATATGTGATGTGCAAGCAGAATTTAGAAGAGGAAGGAGATCAGTATGGATCAGGTCTTTTCATTACGAGGTATAGTCGAAAAATTCGTGGCTAGAAGTCAGAAGGTCTATTGCGCTTTTATAGATTTGGAAAAGGCCTATGACAGAGTGGTGAGGAGTGAATTGTGGTCGACATTGTCTATGTATGGGGTGAGCGGTGGTTTAATACGAGCACTGAAATCACTTTACGAGGATTCCACTGCTTGTGTCAGGATAAACGGAGCTTGCACGGACTAGTTTAACATCGAAAAAGGTGTGAGACGGGGATGTGTGGCTTCGCCATGGCTGTTTAACTTATACATAGACGATTGTTTTAAAGATTTGAAAGAGAGTGCGTATGGATTAAAAATGAATAATTTGATCGTCAAATACCTTCTTTACGCCGATGATCAAGTCATATTAGCGTCATCTGAAGAGGAGTTGCAGGCGATGGTTAATGTTATACATGATGCCCTGAAAATCAGAGGGATGAAAATAAATGTAAGCAAAACAAAAGTTTTTTCTTTATAGATGGATAACTTGTCTTATAAACAATTTTTAATATTGTCAAAAATAAAAGTACTTTACTCCTGCACAAAATTTATTTCTTTCGAAAAACCTCGTTCACGACTGAATATCTGATGATATTATTAAGTTTTACACCATGCCAGAATTATTTATGAAGAAAAACTTTTTTTTTTAAAATAATAATGATTATGATTTCGACTTAGGTAGACACACGGGTATGTTTTTATAAAATCTATTAAAAAACTTAAAATTAAAAAAAAAAAGATTAAACCAACAAAGACACCTATTATTCCTCGTATTTGCAATACAAAAAATATTTTTAAAGCCATGGAAATGCACCAAAATAATTTAAAAAATCCCACTGCACAATGCAACTTAAATTAAAAAAAAAAAAACATTTATAAACCAAAAATAAGTCATATTTGTCTTTTTCTTAGAACCCAAAATAAAAATTTTAGTCCGATACAATATCAGTATTTTTTGGTTTATTCAAATGTTTTCACACCGGCAATAAAAAGTTATCTACTGACTTTTTTTCCAGCAGAATAATACCTAAAAAAATAATTCGAAATTATCGATTCAGCTTGAAACATTGTCCTATTTTTAAAAGTAAACATATCTAATGAAGCAAGCGAAGTTAATAAGCCAAAGAAATAGTATAAGTATGTAGAAAATTGGGAATAACCAAGCAAAACAAATTATCGTGTAGTATTGATATATACAGAAGGTATTTCGTAGTATTTGCAAAAAATCACAAATATACAAAATAACCCGATTGTCTACCTGTCTGCAGATAAGTTTATTAATTACATTTTGCGATTTTTGGCGAGATTTCACATTTCATTTTACCTTGATGTAAACACCAGACGCCATAATAAGCTCTGCCATTAATTTTTTTTAAATCTAATTAATACTTAAATATTATTGAATACGTGGATGTAGATTCAAAAATTATTTTACGATGCTGAAAATCTTATAAATTCTAGTGTATACGAGGATGATTCAGTTTTTTTTTAAATCCCTCTTTAGCATCAACATTAACTAAATGTTAATTCTATTGATGTAATAATAATAACCTCTGCTTTGTTTTCAATTCGGCAAGTTTCGAGTTTCGTGAAAAGAGGACAGATCTGGTGAGTAAGATGGATACCACTACAATCATCCAATTTATGCGGACTGCCGTGTCATATATTCAATTCTTTAGAGTCGTTTGCACAGGTTCATCTTAAAATTTATTCTTAGTTAAGTAGACGAGAAACTCTTAAATTAAATCCGGTTTGCAAAAGTCGTTTCTTAAAGGAAATTAGCTATCTTAGGAAATTAGGACTGAATGGAAAGGATATTAGACTTATAGATAATTTGTACTGGAACCAAAGAGCAGAAATCCGAATTCAGAATGCAGGAACAACTGTGGATTTTGAAATAAAAAAGGGCGTCCGCAAAGGGTGCATCTCGTCTCCGATGTTGTTTAACTTGTTTGTGGAAAGAGCATTCACCGAGTCAATCTCCGACAGTCCCATAGGCATTAAAGTAAACGGAATTCTCATAAACAATATTCGATATGCGGATGATACCGTGATATTGGCGGATAGTGCAAATTATCTACAAACTCTACTAGATAAGGTCAATGAAAAAAGTTAAATATTGGGTCTGAAAATTAACATCCGTAAAACCAAATGTATGGCCATTAATAAAAACGATACTCCAAATACCACAATATCCATAAATGGAGAGAGCATTGAACAAGTCATTCAATTTAAATACTTGGGATGCATGATCAACCAAAAATGGGACCCAGATCAGGAAATAAAATGCAGAATAGAGCAAGCTCGAACAACGTTCTTAAGACTTAAATTTTTTTTGATAGATAAAAACTTAAATCTCAGTCTCAGATATAGGATGGTAAAGTGCTACGTCTGGTCCGTTCTCTTGTACGGAGTCGAGGCATTGACGTTGAAAACAGCAACTATCAACAAAATTGAGTCCTTCGAGATGTGGACCCTGCGACGAATGCTGAGAGTATCGTGGGTTGACCATGTGACGAACGAGGACATACTGAGAAGAGCTAGTTTAGTAGACCGTGAACTTTTCGGAAACATCAAAATAAGAAAAACTGGCTATCTTG
The DNA here is from genome assembly GCA_950111635.1 of Agelastica alni. Lineage (NCBI taxonomy): Eukaryota > Metazoa > Arthropoda > Insecta > Coleoptera > Chrysomelidae > Agelastica > Agelastica alni. The sequence continues at coordinate 36,285,718 of OX467713.1, forward strand.
GACACATACTACGGGGAGAAAGTTATCATTTCCAACGTCTTATTCTCCAGGGTAACATAGAAGGAGGAAAAAGAGGAGTAGGTAGAAGAAAATTATCCTGGCTACGAAACATACGACAATGGACAGGAATAAGGGACTTCCAGGCACTGAAAAATGCTGCAATTAATAGAATCATATAATGAGAGAAGCGATGGACGCCTACGCGGGAATCTGCATGGCACTTTAAGAAGAAGAAGCTAAGTCTAACGCTGAGCTGACAACACTGCTTCATATTTCAGCCTAGTTCGACACTGACATCTGACAGTGACATGACTGATGACATTCGAGTTTCCCATAAGAGCGATATTTTGAAATGAGTGACGACGTTATTAGAAAAGGGTCCTCAATTTTTCTGCCGAAGAAGAAACTGTTCTTTTAAACATTATTAACACATATAAATCTGTATTCAGAAGAGCAACCTTTGACGTGGACTTTTTTTGTGATACAAATAATCTCTATTTGATTAATGATGTACAAATCATAAGGATGCTTGATTTTAACTTTTATTTCGGTCAATATTAAAAGTGCTGTGGGCTTTGTAACTAGAAACTTTTTGAAATACTAGTGGTCGTCAAAAATATTGTAATAGTCTGCTCGATGAAATACTCATCTTGGAAATCCATGAATTAATAAACTCAAATCATCAGGATCATCGTCTTTATCTACAATAATCACTGGTAAAAAATTCATTTCATTTACCAGTCGATTAACAGCAAATAATTTATGACACAAAATATTGTGGTTAAATCTGCCTAAGGGAACCGTAAGTCGAGAAATTCTGCAGCGTACCCAAACTGTAATTTTAACCGAGCTTCTTATGTGTCAATTGACTAACTGTGCAACGGAAAATATAAATCTAAGGTTCACTTATGATTAAACTTCTATTAAGTAGAACCCACGCAAACAGCCATTATTTATTTTTATAAATACTGACCGCCGAATGTAGCCTTTTGGCAAAAATCACCCTCGTACACAGTTGAAAGATCTAAAATAATTCGAAAAAAATCATGACAGAAAAAATTATGTCGCACACACGGACAAGACTGAGCTGTCGTAAAAATTAAAATAAAAAAAAGAACTATAATATCTTACTTTGCATAAATTGCTGGACTTGTCGTCTTAATTCTTCGCTGTATGTTCTTGACGGATTGCCTGAGTTAAAACACGATAAGCAAAAAAGAACTCAAATGTGAACATAACAAAAACTAACAAGATATTAGTGGAAAATAATAAAAAAATAGAAATTTTTAACACACTACATGATAACAAAAAGAAACATGGCTGTCAGGGAAATAGTTATTGGTAATGCATGCTGCTGGTCTACATACTACGATTGCACCGAAAATATCGAGTTATCTAGTTTTAAATTGAAATTAAATACACACTATTTTAAAAAGATTTTTATAAAATGTCCTATCAGTGCTGTTCTATGGTATGGGGATGTCGTAGGCGCATTGTAAAATCCGTCATATAACAATATGCCTAGGCGTATGATCATACGTCAGGCAAATCATTAGACGGTTGAATTTAAACGGCCGTCGCCTAGTCATATTTCGCTCGACAACTTTTTAGGCAAATCTTCATATAGATGTATTTAAACGTCAGTATAAAAAGTTATAAAGTTAAGAATAGTGAGATAAGAAAACGCTGTGGTGTAAAAGAAGATGTGGTCACAAAGATAGATAAAGGAATGCTTAGATGGTTTGGACACGTAGAAAGGATGGATGAAGGAAGATTGACGAAACAAATTTATAAGGCGAGTGTGAATGGGCAAATCGGTAGAGGTCGACCTCGGAGAACATATCTCGATCAGATCAACATTGTTTTGAAGAAAGGCCAGGTCAAAAGTACCAACAACCGAAGAGCATGTATGAGAGCACCGATGAAAGTAGAGGAAGCAAAAGATGTGTGTACGAACTGTAGCAAGTGGAAGGAAGTGGTCTCTGCCTACCCCTATGGGAAAAAGGCGTGACTTTATGTATGTATGTATAAAAAGTTAAATTTCAAAAATTCCAGTTGTATCGAATATAGCACATAAAATTTTTACATTTTATTGACAATTTTCACGAATGTAATGAATACATATATAAGTGTTGATCAAAAACAAACAGAAAAATATTTCAATATTTTATTAACGTGTTATTTATTTAAACATGGAGCACTGCTATGATATATACTTTTAACTGAAACTTAAAAAAAAACGTTTCGTGACACAGTGAGCATTAATTTTTTTACAAGAACACTTTTTAAATCCTTGTCCTTGAAAAAGGTCCTTGAGCTCTGGTAATGGAGAAGACTACTGTGCATCCCTTGGACAGCACGGAGGACAAATGTTATTCAAGAAATAGGCATAAAAGATCGACTGTCAACAATATGCCGACGACGAATTCTCCAAAACTATGGGCATATAAACAGAAGACAAAGAGACAACATGGAAAAATTTATGATACAAAGAAAAATAGAAGGCCAGAGGACAAGGAGTCGCTCTCCCACCAGATGGGTAGACCAGGTAAAGAAAATTTGTAAAAGTTCGCTCTTTTGAAACAACCATTCAAATTTTGTCATTTTGTGTCATATGAAACAATTTTACCCAATCATGTCAACATTACACTGAAAATTTTTTGCTCAAGTTGATATCCAATAAAATCAGTCAATTTGTGGTCATCTGATCGAACACAACCAATCAAAACAAAATTATACTGAAAAGAGCCCATGGGTTCTTTTCACTAAATCATGTCATGTTGCTATGGATACATACCTACATTTCCTTTCAATTCGATTTTGACAATTCAAATATTTCAATATGTCGCGATTTGGTTGTGATACTCAAGATAATATTGATGAAATTATAGCATCGAATATACCGAAGAATACTGTTCACAATAAAAATTTTGTGTGGAAAGCGTTCATGGATTTTTGTGATGTAAGAAAATATGAATTAGATGGATATCGGACGGTGGAAGAATTGGCGTCGATTTTAAAGGATTGGGCTGTGAATATGAGAAGAAAAGATGGTACAGAGTTTAAAGAAGCTACTGTCAAAACCATATGGAACATAACAAGTAAGCTTCTACAAGAAAAATATTAAAGGAAATGAAAGTTATCATTGACCCATTCAAAAGCGTTGTATTTCAACAAGCGCGAGCTGCCCGCGATGCTAAACGTAGAAAACTACAATCAGATCCCTGTAAAAGGAAACGAAGTTCAGCGGCATTAAGTGCAGAAGAAATAACAAAAATGATAAATTTGTGGGATGAAAATACCCTTGAAGGGCTGCAACGGAAATTCTATCACATAGCTGCCGTAGAATTAGCTTGGCGAGGTGGGGAAGCTGCCGTTTGTTTGATTGACTTTTTTCGAATTTAAACAAATAACGATGGTTCTGTGACAAATCGAGTTGAATATAACCCTATATTCAGCAAGACTTGCCAAGGTGGTTCAAGAATGTGTACTGACAGCAAATTTTTAGTGGAAAACAACGACAGCAACGTATGTCCTGTAAGATTATTTAAAAAATTGTTATCAAAAAGAGGCGCAAATATCAAGACGAATAGATTATTCCTAAGAACAAATCGGTTCTGGAAAGCCGAAAATGATCATTGGTATGATAATATGCCTATTGAAAAGAATACGAATCAAAATTGGACAAAAACGTCTGCCGAGGCGATTGGCTTGAAAACCAAGGAAAAAAAAATTACCAATCACTGATCGACTGCGGTCAGTCGGTTGGCCAAAAATGGTATACAAGAGCAAGAGCTTATAAAAATTACGGGGCATAACAATCCCAACTCGATAAAACCCTACTTGAATATTGACGAAGAACATCATAATAAAATTATCAACAGCATGCGCAGTGGAAATACATCTTCATCTATTATAGAAATTAATACATCTGGCTCATCATTCAATTTTTCTAATTGTACTTTTGATAATTGTACATTCAAATAAATTGTTTCTGCTCTGTATTTATATCCAGTGGACCTCGTTCCACTCGTTCGTTATTGGTTCTTCCATATTGCACATATATTTCAACAAAATACAATAAAGAAAAAGTCTCAAATTCAAAACAACAACAAGCACTGCAAAGACTTTTCACGCTTATATCCATCTGACGATATGCCCTAAAAAGTTGTCGGGCGAAATATTATGACTAGGCGTTGTAACGGGAATTTATTCTGGTTCCGAGGACGTCACTGGTTGTGTTTTATTGCCAGTAAGCGATAGCGGCTGATACGATAGGTATTAAAACGTGTGTATTTGTCAAGCATAAGTCAGTCCAGCAACCAAAAGTCAATAATTGTTATATTATAAGTATAATGTAGTATAATCGGTGAGTTAATTTTATTTAAATTGTTAGATTATTTTTCCAAGAATAACAGTGATCTTATTGTATTATTACAAAAACTATATGCTGTATGTTTTTCTTTGGGGAAATGTGTATTTTCATTTGTTAAAATTGTTTTTACGTATGTAATTCGGCACTGACGGCAAGTTTTTTAGAGCATTTCAACATTGCTTAAATTTTTAATACCAAATGCCTTGTTTATTAGTTTATTAGTTTTTAAACAGTAACACAAATTTGACGCTAGTTACGTTACAGCGTATTGTGCAACGGCCGTTTAAATTCAACCGTCGAATGTTTCGCCTGACGTATGATCATACGCCTAGGCGTATTTTTATATGACGGATTTTACAATGCACCTACGATAGAAACAAGGACATTGAAGAAATCAGACACTCGAAAATTGGATGCATTCGAACTATGGACATACCACAAAATACTCAAAATACCTTGAATTGATAGAGTAACAAACATAGAGGTCACGAGAAAGATGAAAAAGGACAAAGAAATCGTAATTACTATCAAAAAACGAAAACTGCAATACTTGGGACATATTATGAGAGGGGAGAAATACCACTTACTACAATTGATAATGCAAGGAAAAATACAAGGAAGAAGAAATGTAGGTAGAAGACGCCACTCATGGCTGCGAAAACTGAGGGAATAGTTCAACTGCAATAATAGTCAGATGTTTAGCCTTGATGATTGCCAACCTTCGTAGCGAAGATGGTACTAAAAGAAGAAAAACAAACAAAAATCCTGTAACCTTAACGAAACATAGAGACGGAGAACATATTTTATTTTAATAATACAATAATAAAAAATAAATTTAAATGAACAGTTGTTCTTTCGAATTAATTAAAGAGGTATTTCATTAACCAACCACCAGCCCGAAGTAATAGTTACGTTTTTAACAAAATGTTAAATTACTAAATTGTAGCTATTTTAAAAAATCATGTTTAACCCAAAACTAAAACAACATGCATCAACGCTTCAGAGAAAGTCATTGACAGTGTAATCCACATTTTCGACAAGATGCTTAGATTATCATTTTGAATTTAACCCAACTATTCGAAAGTAGCAAGGGGATCTTTTTGAACAATTTTCGTTAATCAGGATCTGACAAAGTTCTGGGACTCGTTGCTTTAAGCTACTTGTGACGAAAAGTCTCGAGAGTAGTTTTGAGACTAGACTCACCAATATATAAGGGATTAAGAGAAGTCTTGGAGGCAAGCACGTGCAAGTATCAGAGATTGCGCCTGTCACAAATGGACATGCTCATTACCTGCTTGTGTCCCGTCCCGTTTTTTTCGAGCAAATCGTTAATGTGAAGCAGGTGCCAGGACAGATCCCTGCGGAGCACCAGCATTTGTTGGTAGAGTATCAGAAATAACTCCATCGGCCATGAAATGAAATAAAATAACCATGAAATTTTCCTCGTCATGGGACTGCAGTGAGTGTTAGAGTCTTACCAAACTGTCTCGAGGAGAGCATAAGTGATCTTAAATGGACAACACCCTGAGCATTGAGCCATGATTCTCAAAATAATTAAGTTCATTTGGCGTGACCTTATCTTTTTAAATTTCTTTTTTGGTTATTGGAACTAGTTGCTGATCGCACAAGCGTACGTTAGTCCCAAACTAATTGTGTATCAATCAAGAACAAAGTTATTTAAAGCCCTCTTGGGAGACAAACTATCATTTTAGTTGTCCAAAAATTGTTTTGATGGTTTCATGGAATTTACATACCATTTTAAAACAATTGAAACTAACGAATCGAACATTGTTTTAGTTAGAAAAAACTTCTATTGGTCAATGGCACATAAAAGAGTTTTACCTTTGCTATCTCATAAGAATGTGTTGATATTGCGAACAAATTAATGCTTCAATGGATTTGCCTCGTAACTGTTGGAAGTCGTAACGCAGAGAAAGGTTAAAAGTGTGTAAATCTAAAGGACCTTTTCGTAAATTAATGTAAAAAAATAATAATAAACGATGATTGTTAATTGTTATTTATAGAATTATATTTACACCACAGTTATATTAACCAAAGTTAAAAAAAATGCATAGATGAGCACAATCTCAAAAATGCGTTAGCAAGAGATTATAGAATTCCTAAAATAGTAGCTGACAGCCAAGTTGAAAACAAAATCAAGCATCTAAACAAGACGTACATGACTAACACGCGCATCACAAACTATAAAAAATTGAAATTTTGCGATTGCGAAACGATTAACAAAATGCAAGTGCCTTCGTATTAATAATCTTACCGAAATTGTAGTTTCCGTAAACGAGTTCTGACGGCGTCTGATCGTCCAAATCGGCGCTGTTAATGCCAAGCGGGTCCAATTTTGCAATGTGGTGTCCTCGAATCTAGAAAAATTATCCAACACCTCTATCTAACAACGCACGTTGTTACGAATATTTTTTTTTTTAATGTAAAAAATGTTCGTAATCGTCAACCAAATTTTTTGGAAAATTTGGGGCGCTCTACTAGATAGGATTGAAACGTTTAAAATCAGATCTTGCAACGCTGGTTTGTAAATATTTAATCACCCGAAAAAATACCTGTAAATAATATTTGCGAACATAAAATGATCATCTTTTTTTTTACTTATCATTTAAAAACGGACTAATTAAAACCTTTTTTTAGCCATCAAGTTGGTGTTTTGGTATTCAATAGTACATTAAGGATTAGGGTGGGTAAAAAAAATCGATTATTTTTTTTTACAAATGACACGGAAAAATGGGTTGCTAGACACCTTAAAAAAATTCTCACCAAGCATGAGCTCTTAATTTTAATAGGAAGATCCTCCGCATCGCAGTTTTGTATTTTTTTCTCAGTCCAATAGAAAAAAAGTCATACCTCATCATTTATCGATTGAACAGAAAAATGTTCCGAGAGAATTTTTTAGGAAATTTAATGCTCTACAAAAAAGGTATCTTATATTTTTTCCGTAATCCTCACCATTTGAAAGATATTAAGGATTTAATTTTGATTAATCTAAGACAAATTTCATTTTTGTTTATGACAATAAATGACTTTTACAAAATGCGCAATACAAATTTTTGTTGGAAATTAACTGCTCTATAAAAATGGTTTCTTATGTTTTGGCGATGAAATTAACCGTTCAAAAGATATTCATCATCAAACTTTCATGTGTACGGATTTTAAAAGTTTTTGATGAGATATTCGAAAAACTTTAATTTAATTTATAAATTTCATATGAATTTCATTTCTTGTCAATAATATAAGTATTATTTTTAAAATTATCAAAATTTTTCTTCAATTATTCTAAACATTTTATTTTTAATCATTAGAAATCACGATCCTAGGGAAAATTTCTCCTCTAGAGAATTTTTGTTTTTTTTTTATTTTATTTCATCTGTTTGAATTGTGAACTAGCGCCACCTACTTTTTCCTTTATCGTTATGTTGTCGTTAGTTTGTATACATTTATTTCTACAGCATTTTTAGTGTTTCCAAAATTTATGATCTCGTATATGTGATCGAATGATTAATTATTTACAAATATTGCGGTTACTACGTGAATTAACTTGATATTTATCGAAAATATGGATAAGGAAATTCATTTGATCGGAAAACCTGTGCAAAAATTTGTATTGCGCATTTTGTAAGTCATTTATTGTCGAGTTATAAAATTCATACCTTTTTTGTAGAGCATTAAATTTCCTAAAAAATTCTCTCGGAACATTTTTCTGTTCAATCGATAAATGATGAGGTATGAATTTTTTTCTATTGGACTGAGAAAAAAATACAAAACTGCGATGCGGAGGATCTTCCTATTAAAATTAAGAGCTCATGCTTGGTGAGAATTTTTTTAAGGTGTCTAGCAACCCATTTTTCCGTGTCACTTGTAAAAAAAAATAATCGATTTTTTTGACCCACCCTATTAAGGATCACATATATGTAACTAGGATTTTCCTACGACGCTTGCGCCAATGTAAGCAAAACAAAAGTAATGGTTTTTGAAAGAGAAGAAAGCATGACAAACTGTGAGTCTGATTAAGGGAGAAAGAGTGAAACAAGTAAATGAGTTTGTATACCTGGGTTCAAAGTTTACGAGAGATGGAAAGTATGACAGTGACATTGAGCGAAGGGTGTTGGCAGGAAAACAAATGAATGGGGCACTGTATAGCTTTATGAACAGCCTGAAAGTGTCAAAAAAGGCACGTCTGGCTGTGCATAAAGGTGTGATGGTTCCTACACTTATGTGAATGTTGGGTTTGGCAGAAGAAGCATAAAAATAGGATTAATGATGTGGAGATGAGTAGTCTGAGAAGTATAGCCGGAGTGACTCGGTTGGATAAAGTAAAGTATAGTGAGAAAAGAGAACGATGTGGTTACAAAGATAAATAAAGGAATGCTTAGATAGTTTGGACACGTAGAAAGGATGGATGAAGGAAGATTGACGAAACAAATTTATAAAGCGAGTGTTAACGGACAAGTCGGCAGAGGTCGACCTCGGCGAACATATCTCGATCAGATCAACATTGTTTTGAAGAAAGGCCAGGTCAAGAGTACTAACAACCGACGAGCATATATGAGAGCACTGATGAAAGTAGAGGAAGCAAAAGATGTATGTAAGAACCGTAGCAAGGGGAACGAAGTGGTCTCTGCCTATCCCTACGGGAAAAAGGCGTGACTATATGTATGTAGGTATGCTTGCGCCAATAATGTAGAACAAAAAATATTGTATAATTTTAGAAATCGTGAAATAAATCTTAATACAAAATATTAAATATACGTGCATGGGTCTGCTGTATTTGTCAAAAACTAAATTCTGATATTAGTCGATCAAAAACATAAAATAAAAAAAATGCGATTAATGTTCGTTCTGTTATTTCTGTTTAAAGGCTAGTTTATATACATTTGTAGAGTAACTCGGCCTAGTAAACTGGGCCCAGTAACTCAGTGTAGTTACACGACCAGTCCTAGTTCTTTTTGTTGGTGTTTACATTGTTAGGTTAGGTTTATTTAGGTGTCATGTGAGTGGAGCGACTTACTCGGCCAAGTGAATTGGGTCCAGTAATTGGACTCCGAGCACTAGACCTGTCTTATTGTTTATTACTTAAGTTCACACAGCAGCATTTTAATATGTCAGTATCATATTGATTTGGAAAAGGACTATGACAGAGTGGTGAAGAGTGAATTGTGGTCGACATTGTCATGTATGGGGTGGGCGATAGTTTAAATACGAGCACTGAAATCACTTTACGAGGATTCCACTGCTTTTACATACAAACAAGATAGCTCTACAACCCAGGGTGGGTCTTGGCTGACTGCACTACACTCCTCCAGGCCTCCCGGTCCTCCATCAGATTCGTGTCCAGAGGAATATTCATTTCTGTGAGATCTGCTTTGATGTTGTCTTTCCATCTCTGACGTGGTCTCCCAAGTGGCATGTTAGGGTCGTGGTGGGGACCAAATATTTTTCTTAGAATTTTTCTCTCGAGTCGCCTTAGTTTTTCTTCATTAGCCTTAGTCATTGTCCATGTCTCGCACCCGTAAGTAATTATTGGCCTTATAATGCTTTGATAGACTTTCACCTTTAAGGTTTTTGAGATGTTTTTGGATTTGAAAAAGTTGTTTAGAAAGAACAGACATCGATTTGCGGCTTGTATTCTGCCTTTTATTTCCTCTGTGACGTCGTTATCGGCTGTAATTGTAGCTCCCAGGTATTTGAAACGTTCTACTCGTTTAAAATTGTAGGTTGCCACGTTCTGCCCTATTCTATCTCTGTACCCCTGTCTGTTTGTGCACATATATTTGGTCTTTTCCTCGTTAATCTCGAGTCCTACTTCTGTTGTAGCTTTTTCTATACGATTAAAGACCTCTTTTACTGTTGTTGTGGAGTCTCCAATGATATCAATGTCATCTGCATATGCTAAAAATAGTTTCGGGCATTCAGGAGTTCTGTTTGAATTTCTGCCGACCTAGTAGCTTTCGTTAGGGCAATATTGAAGAGTAGAAGTGACAAGGCATCTCCATGTCTTAATCCGCTACGTATCTCAAAACTATCCGAGAGCCTATCATTTATTCGCACTCTGGGTTTTCCATCTTCCATACATGCTTTCGTCATATTTCTCTAGTAGTTGTCTGTGTGTAAAAAGTTGGTTAATAGTGGATCCTAACTGTTTGTGTCAGGATAATCGAAACTTACACAGACTGGTTTAACAACAAAAAAGGTGTTAGACAGGTGTTCGCCATGGCTGTTTAAATTATACATAGACGATTGTTTAAAAGATGATCAGGTCATATTAGCGTCATCTGAAGAGGTCGGTAGAGGTCGACATCGGCGAACATATCTTGATCAGATCGACATTGTTCTAAAGAAGGGCCAGGCTAAGAGTACTAACAACCGACGAGCATGTATGAGAGCACTGATAAAAGTAAAGAAAGCGAAAGATGTAGCAAGTGGAAGAAAGCGGTCTCTGCTTACCCTCATGGGAAAAAGGCGTGACGATATGTACCTATGTATGTTAATAAGTTTTATTTTTGCAATTTTTTTGTGCATTTTTCATTTTTAATAACCAAACCTCTCTTAAACTTTGTGAAGATTTAGGTACTAAATATCTTTAAAAAAATAAAAATGTGAAAAAAATAATAACATTCCAATTTTGCGATACTTTTTTTGACGAGTGTATGTTTCTATTCCGGTTATTTAAAAAATAAATAATATAACCAAAAAGATAAAAAACTTGATCGCTTTTACAGGTATTTTTCCAAATTAACTGGTGGTTTAAATTAATTACATATTCGCAAAACGTTCTAATTTATCTTGAAGTAATAACCAATATATTTTGACATACAAGTAATCATATTTCTGTAATAATTAACGAGACCTTGTACCAAAAATCCGACGATTTCAATATAAAAAAACCACAACCATCTACCAAATATTTTCACACGCCAGGTTAGTGAAGCAAATCAACCGCGTTAATCTACAAATTTAATATAACGTTAGTAAGCAACTAGAATTTACATAAAAAAATATTAAAAATTAAATGCGTTGGAGTTCCGAATTCTATAGTGCTTTTTTTGATAAAACTTGTCAAGTTGATTAAACTCCTTTTTTTAAATTTGTAGAAACAGTTACGAGAAGAAAAACGTGTACCATTATTTAATTTGTTACCTAAGGAGGGCTAAACACGTGCAGTCGAATCGCACAGTTTAACTGCACGTGTACCTATATATAATATAGTCCAAGCAATAGGGAAAAGTGCGTGCAAAAATTAATATAAAAAATATAATGGGCGTATAGAAAATTAAAATTCAGGGTGAGTTTCTATTTCATGCGACTCGATCCTGATTACCGAGCATAACTAAAAAAATTGGCAAATTTGCGATAAGCGGTTTTTTGTTAATAACAAAAAAACTACAGCTCCGATCGAAAAAGTTAAATCAGGAAATTGTAGGTATTAAAAAGATCTATCTATTAAATATATAATAATTTTTTGGTATCATCGATACTTTTCGAGTTATATAGGAAAAACCGTGAAAAATCGGGTTTTCTATAACTCGTTAACTGTAACGTATTTAAACTTGTTACTTACTGTTAAGTGTAGCCTATGGCAAGCCAAAAAAGTGTTTTTTTGAAAGATTGATTATTTTTCAAGATATATGAAGTTTTCTCCAAAAAGATGCTCCCTTAATTTATCTAGTTCTACTCGGGGGATGATGCTACAATAACGATTTAGGGCATATTTTTTTTCTCTACGAGTTTTACTTTCATATTATTGAAAAAGTATATTGATTTTTTTAATTTTAAGGGTTAAAACAATGCACTATTTTTTTGCATGTCTTTTTATTATCTCATCACGTATAAATGGATCATCAGAATAAACTGGCATTAATACATCGTTTGTAATTTTCCATCCCCACTGAGTGATACTTTTGTCGTTGCCCAACCATTTTTGCAACTACAAATAAACTCTGAAGGCAAGTTGTTTGGCGGCTATATCTTAAAAAATAATCAATATTTATCAATCTTTCACACTTTTTTGGATTGCCATAGGCCACACTTAACAGTAAGTAACAAGTTTGAATACGTTACAGTTAACGAGTTATAGAAAATCCGATTTTTCACGGTTTTTCCGATATAACTCGAAAAGTATCAATGATATCGAAAAATTATAATTTATTTAATAGACAGATCTTTTTAATACCTACAATTTCCTGATTTAACTTTTTTCGATCGGAGCCGTAGTTTTTTAGTTATTAACAAAAAACCGCTTTTAGCAACGTTGCCAATTTTTTAGGTTATATTCGGTAATTAGGATTGAGTCGGATGAAATAGAAACTCACCATGAATTTTAATTTCCTATACGCTCATACTTTTTTTTTTTTGGTATTAATTTTTGCACATTTAACATTGGGCCGCTTTCTCGTTTCTTGAACCGATAGCCCCCCTAACAATCTTTAAACCAATTGCATGGTCGATCAAATAAATATTTTTATAAGAACGAATATTTGTCTTTATTTTAACAAAGTTATAAGTAAAAATTAATATATGGCAAGATTATTTAATTTAATTTTAATGTTTCAAAAACATGGTATCTACTAGAAAATCCTAAAATCATATATTAGTTCAATTTTTTATTTAGATTAGGTTGGTCCATTTATGATGAAAAATAATTCAAAGATCTTAGTTCCTAATATTTCAATTGGATCTTTTTGCTCGATATATTTAATTGTAAATTTTTTTCGATTAAATAAATGGCAACAGCGCATCCCTTCGGCTGGGATTCACCAAAACTGTCGAAACGAACACCAACGCTATTAATTTTCAACTTAAGCAATAGTACCCATAATCGACACCTTTTTTTTCTTGTCCATTAGAACTAACTAACCTGTGGATTTTGGTCCATTTCATCTGACAATATAATTGGGGAGACTTAATGAACACCAAAATCTTATGGATTATAGCCGAAGTTAGTTTTGGACAAAAAAAAAGTTTGTTTAATTAACACATTGATTAAAATCCGTCTCGATTTCCTCTTAATTTTTGTTTTTGTCAACAATTACTTATTCTTTTATTTATATTCCGGTGCATAACGATGTTACCCGGCTAGTAAACAATTTAACCTTGCATGCTACGTCAAGTAATAAACAATACACTATTTTTGTGTATATATAACGTCTATTCGTTAAGCGATATTTTTTCATATTTAAAAATTAAATTAGTGACTACTGCAGTAAATTATGGCTTTAGTAAATACTAATCAACATTCAATGCGCAGATGTTTTAAAGTAGTGATACCACTTATAGAAATACTGTTTGGCTAAAGTCCCTCAGAATACGCAAATGTTATTTATGTACTAGTATAATGAAACTGTCCATTTCACACGCAAATTAAAATAATTTATTTCACTATAGGTACATCCTAATGTTCACAAATCCATCTGAATTAAAAATGTATCCTCAATTAACACATAAAAAACTATTTCTTATCCATACAATAAAATACAATAAATTTTACATTTATTCTTTTAATAAATTTAAATGCGAAAGTGTATTTATTTTCAGGAGCTAATTTTTACTTTATCTACTTATCTTTTTTCGTGTTTTTTTTTACTGCAAAGCAATTAGGGTATCTTCGTCCATCACTGAACTGTGCATGAAAAATGACAACTAACAACTAAACGTCTAACAACAGCAGCATTTCCCAACTGAACTGACTACTGTACTAAAACTGAGACTAAACAAAGAACTGATCTGACCGTCTAAGCACCTTAACAATTGAATTCGTCGATTAAATGCTTGTGTGCGCGCAGATGGGGGTCACTTCGAACACTGTTTTAGTGTAATAACGATTGGATAATTATTATTTTTATTTATTTACACACACGCACACGCACACACGCACACACACACGCACACACGCGCACACACACACACACACACACACACACACACACACACACACACACACACACACACACACACACACACACACACACACACACACACACACACACACACACACACACACACACACACATACACACACAGAGAGAGACGCCCACTTAAAAATTATTGTATTTGACTAGTATCTTTTCAGTTCGGTGTGTTTTTGGTTATGTTCGCAAGCTATTTATTTCACGTTGAACTTATAATTTGTGTATTATTCTTAAATAACAGTGAGCTTTAAAATTGTAAGTTTTTTTTAGAGAAAACATAACTCTCCTACAATTTCTAGATTCTCATTCTGACAATTTGGTAACGGCGTGTACTGTGACGTGACCAAATTATGTGACGAACATCAAATTTTGTTTTGTATTAACTATAAGCCTGCTGTCATCGTTTGCATATTAAATTTTAAAATGTTTATCTTTATCCGATGTGACGTATAAAATTCCAAACCCCTACCGCATAGATCAGACTTAGTACTCGTAGATTAATGGATAAATTTATGTACATTCAATTGCAAAACAGTATCATTAGAATATACAGGGTAATCAATGTGTTAATTACTAGCCGATAAATCGATACTGTCGCTATTCGACTGTCGACGAAACACGTAATGATGAATATAATGTGCGTATGTTTCAAACTGAACGACCAAGTTTAGTCTCTTAGTCTTAAGAGATTTTTTCGTTTTCGGTCGTACCTAATTTGTGTTGCCTCGTGATAACGTCGGGTGGAGAACCCACACTTTCCGAAAGGGTACTATTGCGGTCAGTGTACATGATACCCAATGGATCCAGTTTTGCTATAAAATGGCCGCGTGCCTACGAAAATTCGAAATGATACAACCAGAAATGTATGTGCTGTTTTTTTTTCTCACGGAAACAAAGCCTCGTTTTCACGGAGTTTGTGCAACTAATGCACAGTCATTTTTGACTATAAGTGACTTTTTTTTTTTAAATGACTAGGTTTATAAAAATTTGTTCCTACAGAGAATCCATAACAAGTTACTGATTGTTTCCAAATCAACGTAAATACCTATGTCTGTTTTTAAACAGCTTGCAACAACTCACTTCAGAGGCATTTCGTGTGAAGCGGGTAGCAAAAAAAATGCGAGATACTGAAATTCGTTCATATCGATACTAACTGTACACACAATTTTTTTTTGTACAAGGCTTGGTTGCCAAGTTATGGGCTTCTAAAAAAATGACGTTTTTAATGAAAGGATATTTTGGAAGCTGTTTTCCGAATTAAACAAATTAGCAATATAATGTTAAACGTTGGTTTTTGTATAGAAAAGTCAGTGTTTTTTTATTACTTGAAATTAATTGACAAAAATGAATAATTATGAGAGTGCTCGTTAAAAATTAAATTTTTTCTGACGCGTCAAAAAATTTATTCGTTTTTATTTAAAATATTACGGAGAAATTTTTTTTTAACAAAAAGAACACGTGCCGCGCCGATTGAAGTTTATTTTTTAATAAAATCGTAGTTTTTTCAAAATATCTCTTAAAGTAGACGAATTTGAAAAAAAATCATTGAGAGCAATTTTGTAGGAAATAAAATTTTCTACAAAAAAGGTTTCTTTTAATTTTTTCATAAAGTTCATATTTATGGAGATACTTTCAATAATAAACTAATTAACTGCATAAAATTTTCAGACGGATTTTTGATTTTGAGTAAATGTAAGCAAAACAAAAAACAAGTCGAATTTTAAATCAAGGGAAAGGTTTAATAATGTAATTCTGCTATTTTCAAGTGGCACCCCTTTAACATCCCCCACCCCTTCTTTAAAATGTCAAATAGCAACCCCTATCTGGTGATATATCAAATGAAAAACATACAAAACATACAAATCCAATATTGGATGGGTAGATGTCTATTAGGATCAATCAACTTACTTCTGAATACATGTCACCTTTTTTGACATTTTGTTTCAAAAATATTAATAGTTTATTTAGTTAGTTATTCGTGACGTTAAATTAGCCATTATTTGTCATTTCTGTTGGTTTCATACACAACATGTTAAAATAATTGCATAGGTTTTTTCCTTATAAAATAAAAATTCATCATCAGCTTAGTGAAGACGACTATGACCGCAGAATTTAATTTTGTGAAACAATGTCCCAAAAAGTACAAGTAGACGCAAATTTGGTTAAAAATATTTGTTTTAGTGATAAATAAACGTTTTTATGTTAACAAACGTAATTGTAGGTACTAGGATGACGAAAATCCTCACGGGAGAATTGTACCTACAATTATTAGAAAATGAAATTGATCCACCTATTACTCAGTCACTAAAATGACAAATTGATGAACAGGGTAATATTGTGCTAGATGAACAGAATATATACCTTTAACAGGACAGAACTACACCACATTACGCACTAGCTGTAAGACAATGGCTGGACGAACTATTTCCAACACATTGGGATTGGCAGAAAGGGTTTTATAGAATGGACGGCTAGATCTCCAGATCTAACACCACTTGACTTTTTTCTGTGGGGGCTAATTAAAAACATTAGAATTTAAAAATAGGTTATATTGTTGCCTACAAAATAACGGAGCACACTTTGAACAGTTACTGCAAATACATTTAAGGAGCTGATTGTGATTAACTTTATTTTAGTCTCTGTTGTAATTTCGCTATGTTTAATGTTATCTGCAAAATAAATAGATGGAATAAGTTGTTATTTACATGGCTAATTTGCATTTTTCTTGAGTTTTCATTTGATGTATCACAAGGGAGGGGTTTTAAAGAAAGGGTGGGGGATGTTAAAGGGGTGCCACCTGGAAACAGCAGAATAACATTTTTAAACCTACCCTTTGATTTAAAATTCCGACGTGTTATTTGTTTTTCCTACATGTACGCAAAATCAAAAGTTATTTGGACTGGCTGGTTTTGAAATGATAGCCATGATGTGAAACTTACAATATGAACTCGTAATTTCAAAATGTATGTCGATTTCAATTTTTGTTATCAAAAACTAGGAAGTAATATTTATTTGGTATTCCCGTGAAATATAAAGAAAGGCAACAATGACATGCGCAATTAATAGTACTTGTGACGTCAGCATCGAGCCTCCAAGCCGCATGTGTAAATGTTCTCTGAAATTTTATGACTTTCAAATGGTATTTGTCGAAATGTTATAAGAGTAAGTTGTAGTAAAAAGTATGCAAACACGTCATTTAGTGGTTATATTTTAATGCCACATTCGGCCGAAGAACTCGGCACGCTAATCAGTCTCACCCATTTACTCTCAAGATTGACAATACAAGGACCAATCTCCATCAAGAGTCCTTTTTTTTACAGGGCTGCTACGGAATGGAACAGGCTTCCAAAATCAGTTTTAACTCATTTGTGATTTTGCCTATTATGTTACAATTATTTATTATGCTACATGTTTTTGTTTAACCGATTTAGATGTTTAAATTATGTTACAATGCCATAATTGTGCTACAACTGGCAACGCTGGTCGGCACTCGGACAGACAAAAAGACACGAAAAAGACATAGTGTAATACATAATTATCAGTAAAATGTGTAAAAACTGCATACTACATGTTAGCAAACACTCACTAACTAGTTTTCGACTGCTGTGGGAACAAACCTAAAATCGAACAGATTACGAAAATAGGCTACATACTAAGCATGAGCTCTTATGGATCCATAACCTTGCCCAAACATAGATTTTCTTTTTCTTTTTTAATTTTAAATTAATAACTCCAGGTGTAGCTGAGATTAGCTCAGTTATTATCTACCACCAATTATTTTATAATGTATAATGATTTGTATGAGTACACTATGAAAACAAGGCTTTAAGTACTGTGTCAATACTAACACAACTTCCAATAAACCAATCAATTATTTATTTACATTCACATTTTCGTTCAGAAAAATACTAAATTAAACAAAAATGCACATAAACAATCAAAGTTGAAAAGTCAGAAGTAAGGAAGGAATTTTTAACCCCGGTGATGCTTATAAAATTCTGGAATTTCCCTGATTGCATTAATCGTGAGCATCGAGCTTTATTTAGTTACTAATCTTTGTATTTTTGTAAAGAATTTCATAATTTGTACGTTAAATTTTCATCTAATAATTTCCATGAAACGATTGGCTATATAATATGACAGTGCTAAAGGAATCCTAAATCTCCTACAAAATAAAACCCTTTAAAAAATGTCGTATTTTATTACATTAGTTGATTTTTAAAATTATTAACTTTACACTAACCAGATAAAGTCTGCTTACTCAAATCACTAAAAAAAATTTAATCAATTTATGGGAATGAAATTATAATTATGAGTTCTTTGTCTGTAGGATAGTGATTGACACAATACATTGATGAAAGAAAATGTATGTTGAAAATTGTTCAAAAAATTGATTACACATAATATCGTATCAGGAATATCTGAAAAAAAACCCTGGCGCATTAAATTTATCTTATTAAAAATACAATAAACCACCACTTTTATAATACTAGTCAAACCCAAGTTCTCTAACCATAAACAAACATAATGAGGAATTATTTTTCAAACAACCGAAAAAGTTTCTGCTTTCCCTTTGCTAGAGGAAAAATTTAGACACAAAATAAGTCCCCAGAATGTATATAAAATAACTAACATGCCCCTTTTCAACAATTGAAACTAAAATTGAAGAACATTATGTCTCTATGCAGCTTTTAAAATAATTGAAATAACCTTTCTTTATAGGATTAAAACACTTTTAAAATATCTAGCTCAAATGAATCTTTTTACTTGGTGGATAAAAAAACACTACAGGCACTGTATACATATATGAAAAAATATTTGTGGAGCATACAAATTTTAATGCAAAACGTTAAGGTGCACGGTATCCAGTCGACCAGCACAAAACATAATAAATATTCGCGATAAATAATCAAGTAATTAACTCCAATTTGAATTGTCCCCACTTTGTCGACTTGTGTTTGCGACGTTACTAATCAGTATGAAATTGTTAGGGACGGTGTGTACGTCTGGTCAAATAATTTTTCTTCTAAATATGTGTTTATTTTTACCATAACAGCTTTAAAAATAAAATAAATATTCTACGAATTAAAAAACAACAATTAACTTCTGAAAATAAACTAAAAATTTGAACTCTAAAACAAAACATTACAAATCTAATGTAATAAAGGTTCACATAAACCACCAAACAATAGCCAAATCCGTGAAACAGAGATATCATATCTTTAATTAGATTTGGTGTAATGTTGGTACAAAGTTAAATAATTATATCCCTCGATCCATTAAGATTTGTAGCTCTCTCAAATTCGTGTCGATAAGCGGATTTTTTCAGATATCTGTAAAGAAAAAAATCATGTGGAGATAAATCTGATGATCTGAAAGGCCACGCGATCGTACCATGTGTAGATATTAAACTAACAGAAAACGTCGTTTGGAGAAATTGTGTCATTGCTCGTGCATGGTGAATTGAACAACCATCCTGTTGAAACCAAATGTCCCCAAAATTAATAGAAAGTAGCTGAACTGTCGTAATAATTTGATCTTGTAGAAGCTGTAGATATTTGACAGCGCTTAGGTTACCATCGATAAAGAAGGGACCTATAATATAGTCTCCTAAAACTCCTGTCTAAACATTAAGTTTTTGTGAGTATTGAGTACGCACAGTAATACTCAGATGTTGATTTTTCAGAGACCAATATCTTACAACGGATGGGTTGTTTTTCATATGTAAAGAAAACGATGACTCGTCTGTAATTAATGTTTTGTAAAAAAAACATTTTCATTTTGCTTTTCCATCATGGGATCACAAAATTCCATGTTTTACAGATTTGGCTACTGTTTGGCACAACAAGGTGGTTTATTTGAACCTTTATAACATTAGATTTGTAATGTTTTTTTGAAGTTCAAATTTTTAGTTTATTTTTCAGAAGGTAATGTTATGATTTTTAAGGTAGTTGTCGTGGTGTTCTAAATTTTTATATATTTATTAAGGACCTGATGATACAATTACCATTAAAATTTGAAGTCGATTGACCTCCTCTAACCCGAGAAAAACTCCAGTAAAAATTTGAATAATTAACATGGAGAGTATACGCTCGCTGTAGTTCTGTACCAGTTGATAAGTTCTAGAAAAAAAACTAACTGTCAGAAACTTTCAAAAAACTAACAGCCTTTTAATGTTATTGTTTTAAGTTTAAAAAAAAATTATTGACCAGCTAGTTGTGAATAAATAACTGTGTAAAGTTTAAAAATTTATAAAAAAGTATACATATTAGCGTGTTGGATAACTTGGCAACGCTGTAAGCGAGTACAGATATTACTTGCGTGGTAAATTCAAACGGACTGATGGAGAAATCAATATTCAAAATTATATTTAGTAGAACAAATATATTTATTACGGGTAAAAAATTTCAAATTTTGAGTAATACAATAAATAATATTAGTACAATCTTTTTTATTAAATATAAATGAACCCTGCATAAAGTTTTACAGAATTATCTGAAATTGAAGCTTATAACTCATAAATATTAATAGTAAAAAATATAAATTTTACGTGACAAATATTTCCTTCAATTACATTTATTTTCGTATTTTAAGAAGTGTAGGTATGCGCATCAATACGCTTAATTCCAATGACTTCTTATAAACAAAAAAGAATAAATATGTAATAGAATTTTACGTAAAACTAAATATGCAGTCATTTCAGTTGGAATATATTGCATTTTTGGTAACACAAAAAATAATATGAATATAATCTTTATATTAAATACAAATTAAACACAACGTATGTATAATAAAACGGAAATTACCACTGTGAATTCACGTATCGATCTATACTGTACATCAATTCTAGTGGGGCATAAGCGACGTTGCTGGGTTAGAACTTTTAAAAGTATGTAATATTAGTGTATGCATACATATGAAAACTGTATGGTTAACGTCTCCACGGGTACAGCCTTCCTTAAAAATTATAACTCACTTCGCTACAAGCTTGTTTACTTTTACCGTATGTATAATCTAAAATTTTCTGACAATATTGTACCACGACAACCTCGTTAAAGAACAATATTGTGGTGTTATTAGTGATTTTTTAAAACTAAACATTAATATTTAATAGGGATCGTTAGCATTCTAATACAGGGGAGAATATGCCATTACCTCTATGAAGTTATATCTGCAGAATTGAATTAGGTTATTCTGAGGTAGGAGAGAAGTTACCTCGATTTGGTTAATAACTGGTTTTATACTGCAATTTTCTAATATTATTTGCACCTGGCAACTATTAAATTTTGAAATACCTATACTTTTAGCAAGTCCGAGTTTGATACATTGCTCCATTCCTTTCCAAGTTTTAACAAAATCATATTTTTTTTTCGGCGTCTTTAAAGGGTAATTCCCAATATTGTACCATGACAACTACGTTAATTTGTAGAATATTTATTTTATTTTCAAAGCCGTTATGATAAAAATGAACACATTTTTATAATAGAAATTATTTGATTTCTTGCATAGGTCGTAGTCTCTTTCCTGTTAAGCCAGATGTACACACCGTCACAGATTCATATGGATTAGATACGACACAAACACATGTCGATGAAGTGGGAACAATTCAAATTAGATTGATGTAGTTAATTACTTGATTATTTATCGCGAATATTTATTATATTTTGTGCTGGTCGACTGGATCTGTACGCATCAACGTTTTGCATTAAATTTCTATGTTCCACAAATATTTGTCCAT
The DNA here is from genome assembly GCA_950111635.1 of Agelastica alni. Classification (NCBI taxonomy): domain Eukaryota; kingdom Metazoa; phylum Arthropoda; class Insecta; order Coleoptera; family Chrysomelidae; genus Agelastica; species Agelastica alni. The sequence goes on from OX467713.1 coordinate 36,307,760, forward strand.
ATCTTTAATACCTAGCAAATAACAAAACTAATAAAAAAAGAGGAAAGCTCGATAAAAGAACCTTGTTTTTTTTAAATGTCCATATTCTGGTTTATTTTTGAGTATTTTCTTCTAAATCTGACGATAACAGATTTTCAATAGATTCTATATCTTAAAGACATTAAACATTTGTCAAATAACCAACTTTATAGGTTAGTGAATTAAACTTAAGATTTTAAGTTGTACTTAGTTTTAAATCGATCCTTTGATTTTACAAATATATTGACTGGTGCGATGAGTTCAAATAATTTTGTTGGCATTGAAATTAATGACTATCACCAGAGACACAAGCTTAAACAGGATCAGCAATGCATTCCATTCCTATATGCCCCAGTGTTTCCACTACATTTGTAGTGCTGCTCGAATGAATGAGTGCGTGACTGACTCCAAATGTGTGAGCCCAATACTTCTCTGGGTGGAGCTGAAGGTTGGTTTTACTAGGGATTTATGCCCCACAAGATGCACAGTGGAACCCGTCTTCGAAAGCCCAAAAAGAGAGGCAGGAGTTTTGGAAAAGTGTGACTGATATTCTTAATAAGTGTAATCAGAATGAAAGAATAGTAATGTTAGTGGACAATAGTTGGGTAGGAGCGAAGCATGATGGATGGGACAGTGTTCTGGGAATGTATGATGATGGCAGAGTGAATAAAAACGGAGAAAGTCTACTTGAAGTATGTTTGGAGTGGAATCTTGTGGTAACAAACACAAACCATAAAAATATCTACATGTACACGAGACAAGAAGGTTGCCAGAGAAGTATAATTGACTTCGTGATTATGGATGAAAGATTTAGAAAGAAAGTGATGGATGGACACTCGGGCATACCACGGTGCAGGCATTGACACAGACCCCTTCTTAGTAATGAGCCGAATAAGAGATCTCTTTAATCGGTGGCGGCATCGTTTGCAGGAATCAAGTAGTGTACTAGAGCAAATAAAGTTGAAAATTTGCAAGAAAGTGTAGGAGTTCGTAACTAATTGAGACTTGATCGAGAAATCTGAAGGAATCGTAGAAGTGTGTGATGTAAGTAAAAAAAGGAAATGATGTAAGTTAAAGAAAATTTGCATAGAGGGTCAAAAAGCAGCGTCAGAGTTGAAGAAAGTCTGACTGGATGGGCTGGCTACAAAAGCCAATCAAAGAACACAAAAAGCAACGATGGGGATGTAAACAAGGCAAGGAATTAGTATAAAATGTTGAAAGATGTGGCAAAAGAGGTTGTAGCAAGAAAGAAAAATGATAAATATGAATTTGATAGGTTATCTGACGATTTCCAGAACAACATTAAATTATTTTGGAAGTCCATAAGAACAGCAAGAGGTAAAAACACTACCTTGCAACTGGAAAAAATCAGAAACCAAGATGGTAGTATGGTGGAATGCGTTTTAAAGAGATGGAAGAAATACTTCAAAAGTTTATTTGAAAACATTATCTTCCTAAATTTCAGGTCATTGTTTAGTTTAAATGAATATTTGGGTGTATGATCAAATAATCTGCAAGTCAAGTACTTTATTAAAACGATCACAAGATTAATGATATTAATCATATATTCATATTTTATTTCTTTAATATATAATTGATATCCCCTTCTTTAAACTAAAGCTTAAAACATTGCAAAAATAAATAGCAATTTAATTTCATGAATATGATATGAAATATAATGAAAATGTCAAGATAAAAAAAATTGCATAAAAGAACACAAAAAAAATTGCATAAAAAAACACAAAAGAAATTGATTAAGAGTACAAAATAATCTTCAAGATAAGTTGTTAATTGTGTAATTATTATGAAAAATAAATATTTAAACCATTCTCTATAAATTGATGATAACATAAAATTCTAAAAAATATATTTGTGTTCAATACATTTCGATTTTTGTTTTCACTGTAATTTTAGCTAATATTGAAATTTACCTAAAATCTAGAGAGACTTGAAATATTTTTTTTATGCTGCACAGTAAATAATTTCGTAGCAAAAATTTGTTTTTATGATAAAATATTGTTCATTACATCCAAGAACACGTCAAAAATATATTCGGATAAAAAGTTTTAAAGCATTAGGACACATACTTGTGCTATACTGACATGGAAAAAAATTTGCGAAATATACAAATTTCATTGCAAAATTTAAAACGCATGAAAACAAGTCGACCATCATAAAATATAATTAATATTCGCTACAAACAATCAAGTAATTAATTACATGACTACAATATGAAATGTCCCCACCTCGCCGACATTGTCTGAGTCGCTAGAAATCAGTGAAATAACTCAGTATGAAACTTTAAGCGCCGGTATGCACATCGGACCTTTCAGGAAAGAGACTACCATGCATCGAGAGATCAAACAATTTCTCTTCTAAAAATGTGTTCACCCTCACCACAACGTCCCCGAAAATAAAATAAATATTCTATGAATTAAAAAACATAACATTAACTTATGAAAAATAAAGGTTAAACAATTCACCTTGTTGTGCCAAACAATAGCCAAATCTGTAAAACATGGAATTTTGTGAAACCACGATAAAAAAGCAAAATAAAGTGATATATTTTTACAAAACATTATTTAAAGACGAGTAATCGTTTTGCATGACCTTTATTGCGTTGAATTTGTAATGTTTAATTTAGAGTTCAAATTTTTAGTTTATTTTTTAGATGTTAATGTTATGTTTTTTAATTTGTAGACTATTAATTTTATTTTCAGGGCCGTTGTGGTGAGGGTGAACACATTTTTAGAAGTGAATTTGTTTGAACTCTCGATACGTCATGGTCTCTTTCGTGATGGGTCCGATACTAATTTAATTTCTATTTCTAGCGTCACAGACAATGTCGACAAGGTGGGGACAGTTCAAATTGGAGTCGTGTAATTAATTACTTGATTTTTTGTCACAAATATTAATTATATTTTTTGTTGGTCGACTGGTTTTAGTGCATTTTAAGATTTTGCAATGAAATTTGTATATTTCGCAAACAAATTTTCTATATCTCTACACAACAGATAATTATTAGCTATAATCTGTTTTCTTAACAGTAATCCACTTAATATGTTAGCATCAATCTTACTAAGAATGTTTATATAATTGTTTTGTTTCAAACAAAAACAAAAAATCAGTGCTAAACAAACATACCTGGTAACTTCTTATGATTGCTTGTACAGCCAAATGATCATCGATGACTTTTTCGTTGATAGGAGCAGCGCCCAAAGCGCTAGAACCGGCCAGAGATGGTAAAAAGGAGCTAACTGGTAATTCATTCTTTCCCAAAGGAGCTAACGATGGTGGAGCTTGGTAACCAATGCCGCCTTGAGAAGAGTTTCGAAAAAACGAATCCCAGGACTGAAAACAATGAACATTTATCAGCGAAAATATATCAGATCCAAAAAGAAAATACCAATGTGAAAAACGTGAAACTAGCCGTAAAAGATTTAATTTTATTATACAAATTCATTTTTGGGGTAAGATCATGCTCAGAATTATTGGGACAAATCAATTTTAAACTTCATAAAATACTGACCCATAAGCTAGGGCATCCATACCATAGGACCATCTTCTAAATGGTGGCATAATTTGGTGATATAGAGTTACTTTAGCAGTTTTTAAGATCCAGTGGATAGGCTGAATTAAGGGCCCTATATTTCACCAAGACCCATTGGTGGCGCAATCAGTCGCGCACCTGTAGTGTCTTTGAGCTACCAAACCGAGACACCAAAATTACCAGGGATGCAACAGAGTTGCCATATTGGGGGATTTTCCTCCAAATTTAAGGGATTTTTGAGCAGTTGTTTGTTAATTTTGAGATTATTTTTCATGTTTAATTTCTGAGAATATAATGTATTTATTTGATAAATGTTAATATATTTTTTATACTTATATTAGTGTAATTTATTAAAAATGTTAATTTTGGGAGATTGTAGACAAGAAAGCAAAATGCAAAATTATTTTTTTACTAGTTTGGTGCAATTTGGTGCTGTTGAACGGTGAATCACTAAATTATCACAAAATATGGGACTAGGTAATTTAGTTAATGCTAATTGTGTAAGCATAACTGGCTTTAAAAAATGTGTTGAAGTAACTACTTTACATACATATCTTTTGTGACACATCTTACTACCTTTTTACACATTTTCTTCTACTGTATAGTCAATTTATTGTTAAGAGCGATTTGTCCATTTAAATAAATTAGTGGTCACCCAGAGGTCAAGAAACAACCTAAATTTTTAAGTTTAAATGTTAAGTACTGATGTTTTTTAGATTTTTGAATTTTGTTCTATTACATCAGCTACAAGTGTTTGACAGAGATAGTTTGACATTGGCAGTATGTACTCAAATAATAAATGTTTCATTTTATTTAATTTAATGAACTTCTGAACTTCTCTATACTATGCCAAATCTCACACCCCTCCTATGTGCGTACAATATGATTAAAATGGTGCTGAACTGTTTTTCTTTACCTATTTATAGAAAGATATTGATAATCTTTACATCTATTAAGCTTATTCATCAAACTAAATTTAATAAAAAAAATTTAGTTATTCAGACTTAAATTAGAGAATGTAGCAAATTTTTAATAACTATAAAAAATCTCTTTTTTACAAAAATAATAAACCTCTAAAATGTTTAAAAAAAGTTTACTATGAAAAAAGACCATATTGTCAAATTTATTATTAAAATAATTTAAGTAATAGATCGATGACCATTTAAAAATTATACAACTAAAGGTTTAGATTTAAATTTTTATGCAATATCCTCGGCAATATCATTGGCACAATATTTGTTTACCAAAATACCACCTTGTTTTATTTTTAACCTCATACAAAATCGATCTAGTTATTTAGGATTTAGGATCTTTCGATATTTTCCACTAGTAATTACAGATAATTTTCATTCATTATAAGTTCATCTTTTCAATAAAAAGTTTAAAAATAATTTAAATCTATTTACAACAATGACTTCCACATTTTATAAATGAAAAGAACACAACCGAGCATGAGCATGATTTATTTAGTGAAAGCTCACAGTGTTGGGTCCAGTTATATTTAATATTTGTACCAGATTAAATTTCCTCTCTACTTAAAATGTTTAGTGTCCATTACTGACTCTAAATTTCCATGCCAAAATGATACCCTTTAATTCTTTGCAAGGGCATTAATTAAAGTCATTGCAGTTTTAAAACTAATTTAAGGGATTATGAATGTTTTTACAAAACCAAATTTTAACTTTTTTTAACCAATTTTAAAAGCAAAATGCGTGTTTGCAATACTATATACAAATAATAAAATTGATTTTAAGTATAGTAGAAAAACTTGTCACAACTTATTATCTATGAAACAATTGTGATATATAAGATAAACAAGAGGTAATAATTTATGGTGAATTAAAATTTATAATTTTAGGTATTCATTTTCTTGTGGAAAAAAATTGGCAAATCTTTAGGTAGAATATGGAAACTTATTTATTGAATGAATACATATTTTTATTTGTAAAAAAAACTATGAAAGTATTAAATAAAAATGCAAAATAAATGAAATGACTAACAGCTATAAATTAACTCATGATAGGTATATTTCAAAATTATTTCTTAAATTTAGTATCATAAAGTAACTTACAGTGTGTACACTAGATGGATCTACAAGCCAGGCATTGTACATGTCTTCAACATATTGTCCAGAGCTTGCATTTAGAAATGGTTCAGAAGCTGCAGGTACATTGTAACTTCTAGATGGAGTATTTGATAAACATACTGCATTTTTAGTTAGTAACCAAGCAGCAAATTTTTGACTGGATGAACTTCCAAGAGCACTGAGGGAGCGCTGCATTTTTTAAGTTGCTGAAAATTTTTTGAAAAATGAATCAATAGAAAATTAATATAATTCCTAATTAATTAGGAGCATTATTAGTAAATAACTAAATGTACTAAACAACACTAAAAAAGAAACCTGTATTATGTATTTAGGTCTAAATCTGGTAAACATATTGATAAGTTATTATCCAGAAATGATGCATATTTAAACTTTTACTTTTAATTATTATATTAAGTATAACATTTCAAGTGTATTTAATAAATAGTTTTCTGTTTTGATCTGAAGCATTCAGTTTAGAATTATGTAAACATCTTTTATTTTTAAATTAATAATAAGTTGAACATACAACAATGAGTCAGTTCCATAAAAATTTCTAGAAATGTCTGGTAGTAACCAGTGGTAAAAAATGTTCATTGTAACATTATATTTGGAAACTTTTAGCATTCCTATGTATGCACACAAACATCACGTGTAATCTAAATTTACTTTAAAATTTGGCAGATGTCAGGTGTAAAAACACTATTTATGGAAAAATACAATATGTTATATAAATTAAAAGTGACTTAGTAACCTTGCCCTATATTCCTAAACTCTGAATAGTTATCAACCGTTTCCTTCTTAATTGAAATTTCTACTCCTCGACCTAGTGCATAAGATTTGTTATATAACACTAACAAATATATTTACCAAGATTCCAAGAACATAAATTACAACAAGAAAACTTAAAAAAGAAATAAACTTACTTTTTATATTAGTTTCTTGATCAAACACTAATCCATTAACTGCTAAACCCTTTGCGGTGTAGTGTAAATTTGGTTCGATCGATTTTATAAGTGACACATTAACACCTGACCTTGAAACTTGAAAGTTGACAGTAAATCAAAAAAACGCAGCTGTTTGATATAAAACTCTGCGTTTTGTGATCGAATATTGATGTAACTTCTACACAAAAAAATCATTAACGACCAACAGTTAAATATGACAGAAAAGTTTATCATGATTTTTTATGCATCCTTTTGAAACAATAGGCTTATTTAAACCTTACTACTATATTGCTACCTTATATCTGAAATATTGCAAATTCACTACGGAGCTGACGATATTACTCTATCATTCTACTAGTGATGAACGATATCGTGATTTGTCAACCACACTGTGTGAACCCTTACTGTTACTTGTTAATGTCGTAGCTTTATTGCTCATATTCTACTGTAACTGATGTGGGCTAAGTAGATAACCTACTCGTCGTTTAGATGCAGCTTAATTATCATCAACAGGCCCAAATAATGTATATAATCACTACTTTTTTATTTTTACTGGAAGCATCCTAGTATCTTTAAAATACTAATAAAATAACTCAAACTACCTCTCCAAGTTTTGAATAGGCGGAGAATCCAGTAACTGCTAATTTGCTGCACCAATGCGGTCAATAATTTTTTGGTGAAGCGTCCACGTTTCGCAAGAGTACAACAGGATAGACCATACATAACACTTGGTAAATCTTTCCCGCAGATGAATGTTAAATTGCTTGGCACAGAGTAGCGGCATGAGATTCAGAAATGCTCTTCTAGCTATTTCTCTTCTAGCCTTGACTTCTTCGTCTGGATCCATCGACTGATTGATCCAGCTTCCAAGATATTTAAAGTGCTGAACTCTTTCTATATTCTCGCCATCAAGTGCTATTCTTTCCGGGCCAACATTCATTTTGCTAACAACTATGTTCTAATATATTGTATAAAATAGGTTCCACGACTGGTTCTCAACGGTCGAAAACCTGTGAAAAATTTACAAATAATTGTATTTTTGCAAGTACGCAACCTTATGAAATCAGTCCGAGTACAATAGTTTAAATAAAATATTTTAAAAAGGACTCCTTTGTAATTAGTTTACCTGCCATCCTCCAGGGGTGCTCAAACTTGTTTCCCAAACGTTAACATGGGAGTTGCATTGCTACGTGGACATCTGCTGTGACATATTGTCCATTAAACGGATTAGTAGCGGAAGCAATAAAAACGAGCACCGGGCCGTATTCCGATAAACCCTGATCTCGTTACGCTATTTTTCACAAGTTAAGTACGGGTACGAGAACGACTTGATATTTGTAAAATGAGTGATTAACCCACAATTCGTGAAATATCCCCTATCACAATCGTCTGTTTGTCGCGTCTGCGTACAACGAGTTAAGTTCCTGAGATATTTTACTCTAACAGAGGCCCTTATTCCACTTAAAGTTATTATCAATGTAGTAGATAGAATATTCGCCAGATCATCGAAAAATCGCGCGAATATTACTCCACAATGTTTATGTTCTTTGTCGACTACTCCAAAGAGTTCGAATGCATCAAGTGGGATGCCCTCTAGCAGATCTTTAAGGAAATGGGCACACCAGGCCACCTAATACAACTGATACGAAACCTCTATAAACACAGCACAGCCCAGCAAGAGTCAGAATAGATCAAACTTACTCAATAATTTTGACGTTAAAACAGGGGTTAGACAAGTGTGTATCCTGTCACCAATCCCATTTTACATATATAGTGAGTACGTCATGCGCACAGTACTCGATGAATGGCATGGGGGGATTGCAGTGGAAGGAAGGTGCATAAGTAGTCTGAGATATGCCGATGATACTCTCATATTGGCGGCAGTTCAACTCGAGCTGGAAATGATCATAACAAGGCTGGTAAATATAAGCAAAGAGTACGGCTTAAAACTAAACATCATGTCATGATAGTAGACCGGAAAACAAATAACTCTCCGCATATCCGACAGGTAGCCGGTTTCGAAGTAGTAGATACATTTATTTATCTTGGCTCCCTCATCACCAACACAGGAGGTAGCGAAGCCGAAATAAGGCGACGGCTAGCAATAGCAAGCACGGCCACAACTAAACTGACACGCATATGGAAGGACACGTCAATTAGTAAAGCCACGAAAATCAGGCTGGTCTCTACTTTAATTTTCCCAATTGCATCATACGCGGCTGAAATCTGGTCGATCAGGCAAGCGGGCAGAAAATAGAAGCATTTGAAATGTGGGTTTTCCGACGAATGCTCCGAATATCATGGACGCAACACCGCACCAATGTATCGATCCTAGAAGAAATGAAAATCGAGGACAGACTGTTCAAGAGAATAAACCGGAACAAAGTTCGCTATTTCGGGCACGTCTCCAGAAGACCGGATGCTTTAGAAAAGCTGGTGGTTCAAGGCAAAGTCGACGGACGAAGGTCACGAGGAAGATCTCCAATCCGATGAGTAGACGGACGAAGGTCACGAGGAAGATCTCCAATCCGATGAGTAGACGGACGAAGGTCACGAGGAAGATCTCCAATCCGATGAGTAGACGGACGAAGGTCACGTGGAAGATCTCCAATCCGATGAGTAGACGGACGAAGGTCACGAGGAAGATCTCCAATCCGATGAGTAGACGGACGAAGGTCACGAGGAAGATCTCCAATCCGATGAGTAGACGGAATCACAAGCTTGACTGGACTCTCTCTGCATGAGGCCACAGAACTAGCCCAGGACAGAGAGGAGTGGAAAATTGCTATAAAAATGGTAGAAGCATAGTGCCACCAAACCCTTGTGAGGGTAATAGGACCGAGGAGAGAGAGATAGAATGTTAATGATCGGCAGATGTAAAATTTTTAGCCATGGCACTGTAATGCGTTTTGCAGCAATCGATGCCTTACTGGCAAAATATGTGCTACTGGTTTGTTACTCAAACGGATATCTTTGAAGATAATAGAACGACAATAACAAATAAAAAATTTGTAAGCAAGAAGCGTGCTGTTTAACCATAAACATTAAATTGCGGATACTTACCATTGTTTTTAAATTTAAATTGTAAAAAAAAACGGTAGGTCTATTGTCAAAATTCTTTTATTGTTATTTCACAAACTTTGAAAAACTGTACGAGACCTTTAAAATATTGATGTAGTTACTTTTATGACTAAATTAAAAGAGATTTAAAGTTTAGCAGCACTTTCAAAAAGTTGCCGTAATTCGAAACCGTGTTTGTATCGGAATCCTGTTGCTGGCGTAGCCGACACACTTCTACCAACATAACTGCAATAAAAAAAAAAACAAAATACAAAAACTATTAGGAGCTAAATCAGGCGAATGTGAAGGGTGGTTGGGGATAGTAATTTGTTTTTCGGCCAACACATAAAAATTCTTCCAATCTTAAACAATTAAAACAATTTTTTTTTTAAAACCATGATAGAATCAGTAATGACGTATGGGTCAGACGTCTGGGTCAAAGACCAAAATACATCTCAGAAATGACTTACTAGAGGAGATGCTGTGGCCTAACCTTACGGGATCATGTTAGAAATGAAAGGATTAGAGAAAAAATGACACCATTATAGATACAATAAATAAAAAACAATTAAAATGGTACGGACATCTGCGAAGAATGAGCCAAGTGAGGATACCACTGAAGGTTTGGAATAGGACACCAGCAGAAAGAAATAAAAGAGGAAGACCAAAGAAAAAATGGATAAAGGGCATAGATATGGAAATGGGAAGGAAGGGACTGCAACAAGGCGATTGGAATGATGAGGAAAGATGGCGTTTGCGGCGAAAAACTGCAATATATATATATATATATATATATATATATATATATATATATATATATATATATATATATATATATATATAACAATTCTTTTTATAGCTGAATACAATTGTAAATGTAAAAAATTTTTGGGGATGCAACTATTTTTAATTGAAACTCTTTTTTTTAGTTAATGCAAAAGCAGATTAGGTACATTAAGGGAGAAAGAGTGGAACAAGTAAATGAATTTGTGTACTTGGGTTCAAAGTTTACGAGAGATGGAAAGTATGACATTGAGCGAAGGGTGTTGGCAGGAAAACAAATGAATGGGGCACTGCATAGCTTTATGAATAGCCAGAAACTGTCAAAAAAGGCACGTCCGGCGGTGCATAGAGGTGTGTTGGTTCCTACACTTATGTATGGTAGTGAATGTTGGGTTTGGCAGAAGAAGCATGAAAATAGGATTAATGCTGCGGAGATGAGTAGTCTGAGAAGTATAGCCGGGTGACTAGGTTAGATAAAGTAAAGAATAGTGAGATAAGAGAACGCTGTGGTTATAAGAAGATGTGGTTACAAAGATAGATAAAGGAATGCTTAGATGGTTTGGATACGTAGAAAGGATGGATGAAGAAAGATTGACGAAACAAATTTATAAGGCGATTGTGAATGGACAAGACGGTAGAGGTCGACCTCAGAGAACATATTTCGATCAGATCAACATTGTTTTAAAGAAAGGCCAGGTCAAGAGTACTAACAACCGACGAGAATGTATGAGAGCACTGATGAAAGTAGAGGAAGCAAAAGATGTGTGTAAGAACCGTAGCAAGTGGAAGGAAGTGGTCCCTGCCTACCTCTACGGTAAAAAGGCGTGACTTTAAGTATGTATGTATGTAGTTATATATATATATATATATATATATATATATATATATATATATATATATATATAATATATAAAAATTCTTACGTTATTTCTCTAGGGTCTTTCATTGCTTTTAACAGTGTTCTAAAACGTGGTTCAATGTGATCCCAAAATCCTTGATTCTTGTGTTCCTCTTGTAACCAACAAAGTTTAGCTTTAGGATATTTTTGGAGCTCCTTTTTGATTAAATCGAACGGAAACGGCGCCAGCTAAAATTTAACGCAAAACTCTTTAAACATTTATTTTTATATTATTGATTCAGGGTCGAACATAATGTAGAGAGAATAACAAACCAACGACCAAAAAAAGAGTTCTTACCTGTTCAATGCGAATCATGGCTATGGAAGAGTCGACCTTTTTCTCTCTCAAAGCCTTTCTCACGTCATAGAATACTTTTCCGCTGCAAAATAAAACTTTCTTCACTCCGTTCGGTTCTTTACCCGCTGGACTTTCGTCGGGTATAACTCTTTTAAATTCCGTGCCTTCTTTTAGTTCATCGAAGGAACTTCTTGCTTCGGGGTTTCGGAGAAGTCCTTTTCAACCAAACAAACAATTAGAAATGATACAAAGCGTTGCTCAAGGTTAGCTTTTGCTTTTTTTATTAGGTACGAAAAGAAAATATGAGAATATAAAAAATACACACACATTTGTAACTAATAGTTTTAAAAATGAACATCTAGTGAATTTTTAAGGAAATAAATTTTAAAATGATTGTTGTAAAAATTGCTTTGGTGCATTCTAAATATAATCAGCGCCACCTATTGAATTCTTTAGGAACTAAACTATAACACTAAATAAATCCTAACCGAATTTATCTTGTGTTTTTTTAGCACGTTGTTCGTTCGTGTTGTGACGTCTATAGGACTTCGACGATAGCAATTATTATTTGATTTGTAACTTCTCAGGCGAGAAATATTATTTAATGAGAATAACTTTTTTTTCTGACATCTGATTTAGATAAAATAAAATCAAATAAAGCCCATATTCTATCTACCCGTGAAAACCGCATTAAAATCCGTACAGTAATTTCATAGAAACCAGTAGTAACATGGATACTAACAAACAACGATGAAAATTAACTGCGAATATTTGAAAGAAAGATCCTTGGAAGAATATACGGCCCAATACATGAAAACGGTATGCGGAGAATAAGAATGAATCACGAAATTGATGCACTTATAGAAGGAGAGGATATAGCATGATACATAAAAAGTCAAAGGATAAGATGGTTCGGACATGTGTACAGGATGGAGGAAAAGAGAATTGTGAAAAAAAAATCATCGAATGGAAACCTCAAAACACAAGACCGAAAGGGCGACCCAAGACGATGTGGAGGAAGACCTAAAAACTCTGAGAATAGGAAACTGGAGGAGAATAGCAGTAGGTAGAACCAGATGAAGGAACATGCTTGAGCAAGCCAAAACCCACCAACAGTTGTGAGCCAAAAGAAGAAGAAGAATCTCATAGATGTGCACGGACAAACAAATAGATAGACAACTTTTTTTTAAAAAGTACGTGCTTATGTTTTGGTAACGCGTGTGAATAATCATATGAACTTAAAAAAATTAATTTATTTTGAAATCACAGACAGACACTTCAATTTTATTTATGTGTATATATAATATACCTACTTCAACGTTAATATCTATTAACTTCCCAGTGGGACATTTCTCCACATTTCAAGGTCCCCAGAGTCGAATACCATAGTTTTTAGGTGGACGTCTGTGTGAGTGTGTATGTACGTATGTGCGTTCGAAATTATTTTTTGTCTCGATTATCTCGAGAACAAAAAATGATATCGACGTGGGACCAATCGCATTCGACGCATTATTACGCAACTTGGAACTGATTAGATTTTCAGCAAAATCGGTCGAGTTATTTTTTATGGAACATAAAAAAACTGAAAAAAATGGTATACTACCTGAATTTTGCAATTTATAAATTATACTATTTTTAATACAGAATTTTAAGATCTTTTGAATAATATGATTATGGCATGTTTAAGAATATTTGAATGAAAAATATGATGACAATATTTCATAGAAAAAAATAGTTTTAGAAAACAAAAATAGGATTTGAAGAATTTTAAACTTGTGTCAGTATTGAGAGAGAATAGCATTGAAGACGCTATAACAGTGAAAAATTATTGTTAGTAATAATCAAGCATTGTTTATAACAATTGAATATTGTTATTACTAACAAATGATTATTGATCATAATATTTAAAAAAAAATTTCAATTGTTTACAACAATTGAAAATAGCTTCCGCTTATGAAATGATAAGAAACAGTTCGAAAGAATACGGTTGACATAAAAAGAATATTGTTAATGACAATTATAATTTGTTATAAACAATTTGAAATCGTTTTTTATAATAAGTTTATTAATAATAATTATAACAACAAAACATATGGTATTTTTTCATTGTTTCCACTGGGAAGTTAGTCGTGTGGACCTCTCGGGTCGCACCCAGACCACTGATATTTTAAATTTGATTTTGTGTATAATGGAAACGAGGTTAAATACCTTTTGGAGTCATCATGACTATAGGTTTCCTAAAAGGAAACATCAGTTGTCTGCGCAAAGCGTGAAAATGATTGGCGGGCGTGGTGCAATTGGTGACGATCCAATTTATGTTTTTTATCTGTAGCAGTGCGTCGTCCGGCGGTATAACTTCCGAATCTTCAGATACCATGTCCAAAATTCTTTCGGGCCGACAACTCGAATGCTCAGGACCAGCACCTGCAAATGTATAAAAGCGTTAAAAAATAAAAAAATTTTATTAAAAATAAATTGCTATCATAATGTTCTCCTCGACGAAGTAGGATTAATAACTCTTTGAAACACGACGATTGTAGAAGATAACAAAGAAGTACGCACCTAAATTGTAGCGGGCAGGTGGTTAATTTTCTCGATGAAAATACCTTTGTGTGTGTGTGTTTTTTATTTTATTTTTATAGAGATAGGAAAATACTTTTACGAATCGTCAGGACTTGTTGTTCTGCCTGGTATGTCGGACTCGGAAGTACTTTCAATACCGACTAAAAAACTTCTCTATCTTTGGCCTCTGCTTCCCCCGCGGGACCGCCGTTAGGCATTACTTCGCAGGGGGAGGATCTAGCTATACAGCTTTTCCATCAATTGCTTACTTTTTTCTGCATCGCGAAGTTCTTTCAGTACCTCAGCTGCGAACGTGCTCGTTGCTATCCACGCTGTCTCTGATGAGAGCATAGCTTTCAACATATTGTCAGGCGTGACCCTTCGTAAAAGTGCTGTTTCCCAGGTACAACGAAGCATGTTGAAGCGCGGGCATCAGAAGAATACGTTCTCCGCATTTTCGTTGACTTCTGCACAGGTTGGACACGCCGGGGAATCTTCATGTTTAAACCTGTAAAGGTATTCCCTAAAGCATCCATGTCCAGAGAACAATTGTCGAGTGTGTGTGTGTGTGTTTGTTTACAAAAGCAACATCCGACTTTAACAGCAGTTTTACAAAAAGTGCGCGATACACAAGTAGGATTTAAGGATTTACAGACATTTTTAAGAAAAGTACTGTAATGATATTTCGAAACACCACTGGAATATGTTACGTAAGCGAACTGGGCGGTACGGTGACGTCACAGCCAATAACGAGGATATTCCAGTACCTTCCCGACCAATCTAGAATTTTCGATAGAACAGTCTGGATACGTTTAGAAACTTCCAGTCTTTTATTGTGTTAACATTATTAAGGTTTTGCCAGTGATAACCAATACGATTTTATTGATAAATAAATGTCTCTAGTAACCTGATGTATATAATGACATTGCATGTGAGACTTTTATTAATGGTTTATTTTTAGCTGTTCGGCAATTGTCGTGTTTTGTATTAGTTTTAATTCCACCCCGACCAATTTTGCCTATTGGTTGTCCTTCAATAGTTACTCATTTTTACTAAAATTACCTTCCAGTCCATGTGGCAAACACAGTATAAATCCCGATTGTCTCGCCCATTTGTCTTCGGAGCCCGAAACCATTTGATCCATGATTGGTTGGGCCGTATTGGCGAAATCGCCAAACTGCGCCTCCCAAATTACCAAGGCGTTGGGATTTACGAAGGAGTAGCCGTGTTCATAGCCCATTATTGAGAATTCCGCCAAAGTGCTATTGCAAATTGTGTAAGAAGCTTGATCTGGATAAAGATGTTTTAACGGACTGAAACGTTGCCAAAAATATAAGTCAATATCACGAATATACAGTGTGGAACAACGAAATAGAATAAATTCATAATGTTAATGATTCTGCATATTTATAAAAAATCCCGAAAAACGTCAATTTTAGATTATTATATTTATTTATTTATTTAGCGTATGGCAAGTTATAAATAAACACAATAAATAATACAAGAAAATAGATAAAAATACATTACGAACATTTACACTAGGTAACAATATCACTTAATTCTACAAACAAACATCGAGGTTACAAATATACTCAATTGACTCCTTTGTCGCAACTAAGAAATCAGATGGGTTACCACTGTAGGATCTAATCGGGCATTCCTCGACCAGGTGTTTAACGGTTTGTCTTCCTGCGCCACAGTCGCAATTTGGGAAGGGGATTTTTCCCCACCTGTAAAGCGAATCGGAGCATCTGCCACAGTTTGTTCTTATTCTATTAAGTGTGGCCCAGATTCGTCTTGGTAGGTCGAAACCCTCTGGTCTGCTTGTAACGCACGGCATGTTCAGTTTGGCAGGCGGTACATTATTCTCCCAGTCCTCTTTCCAGCGTTCAGTTATGTCGAAGTTATTTTCTATAAGCATTTTTGCAGTTTTTAGGGGGGGTTTTCTTGAGCGAAGCCTATTTATGTCTCTGCCGGTAACTAAAACGTGGGAGCGTAGCATGGGATCAGAGTTGATTTTTCTATACTCTCGGACAAGAGCATGTTCTCGACGGATGTGTGGAGGAGCTATGTGACTTAGTGCGGGCAGCCAGTAGGTGGGTGTGGTCTTTATTGTGCCTGATATAATACGCATAGCTTAATTGAGTTGCACATCAAGGCGGCTTGTATGCGGGCTGTTGATCCACACTGGTGCACAGTACTCCGAAACGGGATACACAAGGCCTAGTGCTGTAGATCTAAGTGTGGACGCTGTAGAGCCCCATGTGGTGCCGCATAGCTTTTGCAGAATGTTATTTCGGGTTCTGAGTTTTGCAGCTGTCTTCATAAGATGTTCTTTGAAACTCAATGTTCTATCGAGTGTAACACCTAGGTATTTAGGATGGTTATTGTGGCTGAGCAGTCTATCCTCAAAGTAGATTTTAAGTTGGTAGTTGGCCATCTTGTTGTTTAGGTGAAAGCACGATACTTCCGTCTTGACGGCATTTGGCTGCAATCTCCAGTTACGGAAATATCTCCCAAGAGCGTCCAGGTCGTTTGTTAGGATTTGCTCGGTAATCTGTAAGTCTTTGTGGCTTATAGCAAGTGCCCAGTCGTCAGCGTATCTGAACTTCTTTGATGTAGTCTCGGGCATATCTGCTATGTAGAGACTGAAGAGCAGAGGAGCCAATACCGATCCTTGTGGAAGGTCATTATTTAGTTTCATTTGGGTACTAGTCTTTTCACCCATCATGACTTGGAAGCATCTGTTCGTTAGCATGGCATTGATAAAATCGGTGATCTTTCTACATGGGATAACTCGCATTAGTTTATATATAACTCCTTGTCGCCAAACAGTGTCATACGCAGCAGATAGGTCTATGAAAGCCGTAGATGTTTTTAATTGTTTCTGGAAGCCTGTTTCCACGTAGTTGGTTAGTGCGAGTACTTGGTCTGTGCAGCTTCGGCCCGGTCGGAATCCAGCTTGTTCCACAGGTATGTATGGGAGTATTGCTGATACAATTCTGTTATACAGTAGTCTTTTAAAAAGTTTGTAGATCATGCTTAGAAGTGCAATCGGGCGGTAGTTTTTTGGCGTATCATTAGCTTTCCCTGGTTTTAGAATGGCGACTACTTTTGCCCTCTTTAGTTGATGGGGAACATTTCCAGTCTGAAGGATATCCGAAAAAAACTCTGCAAGCCATTGCCTAGTAAATCTGCCACTGTGCTTTAGAAATTCAGGGTGAATGCCATCGAAACCAGGGGCTTTTCCTATTTTCATTTCATTCAGGGCTTTCGTAATTTCTTCGCTGTGGAAGGGGTTGGAATATTCTGTTTCAAGAGCACAGGTGGATTTTAGGGCTTTGAGGTCTTTTTTAACTTTAATTGTGTGTGAGCGGTTTTGGGGTGCTCTTGAGGTAGATACTATATGAGACGCCACTTGGTTTGGTGTCACTATGTTGGTTGGGCGGGCCGGTGGGTTACTGCTGTCGAGTTTTCGTAGCAAGGACCAGGCCTGTCTGCTTGACCTTTGAAAATCTAGGTTTTCCACTGTCTCAGTCCACATCTCGCGTCTAGCGGCGTCGATGCTGTGGAGCAGTTCATCTGCAATTTCCTGTTTACCATCCTCACAGAACTTTTCATACAGTTTTTCACTCTCCTCAGTCCAACCGGGTATATACTCTTTTCGGTAGCCCCTAGGAATTGCTGCTTTTGCTGCTGTTATTATTGCCCCCATCAGTCTCCTGTAGTTTACGCTCTTTGGTGGGATCCAGCCTAGGCATTTGTCGAGACTACTATAGAAAACGGGCCAGTCAGCTTTCCTAAAGTTCCATCTGGGGCGTGGAAACGATCTTATGACGGGGATGCTGATGCCAATTTTTACCAGGACAGGACGGTGTTGGCTATGAGGGAAGTCGGACATGACCCTTCTCGTTGCTGGTAGTGGTTGGCCTTTATTGTCAGTGGTAACGAAACAGAGGTCGGGGTTATATTCCCTCTTCCACGCTGCAGATCGGAAAGTGTCTTTGTCCTTAGCGTCGAATAGTAGGTGGATGCCATGTTCCTCCGTCCATTCTACCAGAGACGTGCCATTTTTGTCATTGTCTGTATACTTCCACATCTCATGGTGGCTATTGAAATCTCCCACGTATATGGTTGGGTGTTCGTAGGGGTTAAGCACATAGGCAGGCCAGGTGGAGGCGGGTGGTTTGTAAACATTAACCATTGTTATATCGCCAATTTTTACTGTGACCTCATGGATATTATTCTTGGTGGAAGTGGAAAGCAGGGGGATGCGTTTTCTATGTTTGTGCGTACATATGTTGCCACGCCATAGACTCTACCATAGGTGGCGCCCAGAAGATCAAAGCCTGGAATTTTACCTCTTGAGTTTAGCTGGGCCTCATCCTCAGTGTGCGTTTCTTGAATCGCGACCAGGTCAACGTCGTTTTTCTCCAAAAACTTGTGCAGAACTTGGCATTTAGCTTGGCTTGGCTTTTAGATTATTATATGACATCCTGCAACACAATAATTTTATCCCTTCATTGAATCCACTTTGAATGACAGTTATAACACCCAAATTTTGAAATAGGAAGCAGGGTCTTGCGGCATTTAAAACGTCACTTAAATGTATATTAAAATTTTGTATTGTTTTCAAATTTATTGAAAAAATTGACATTAAAAAATGTATTCAATTGACGAAATAATGTTAATGTAAATGTAAGCGCCATGGCTTAAAAGGGTTTTTAGATCGTTCTTAAGGTTGTAGATCCAAGAAGTATAGACCCGTCGATTTTTTATTAAAGGGAGACACTCTTTTCCGGTATTTTTGACTTCGCTACTTTCAACCCCAAGCGAGGGTAAGAATTACCGCAACATATTTAAGGGCAATGGGGGTCGAATAAGATGTCTTTTGAAAGCTCCGACAATTCTCTTTACAATAGTCTTTAAATTTTTCATTTGCTCCCAATACTTTGAAAAAAATTAAATATTAAAATTCCAATTATTTTAGTTGCTTACTTTAATTGATTAAATGTTCACTGATGACCGCCCACTTCCATACAATAATAAAGATTCACGCACATTCCGAAGAATTTCCCCGTGTAGGGTCTGTCGTCCAAAGTTCTTGATTTGTTCTGCCTTTAGATCATTTACACCCGCTGCTTGGTTGAGTTTCATTATCATCTCGCTTAAACCTCTTTTCTTGATATTCGGCTCACGATCCAAAACTTTTATTGACCAAAAATTAAAGTTAAAATTATAGCCAGTAGTGAAATGATGACGTTTTTTTAGGCGTATGTTCATTTCTCGACAATCATATTGGTGTTGATTACGGATCACGGATCATTTTAAAGCGTATACGATGATCTATAGAGAAATTCTTTGATGTTAAATCGGATGTTAAGAAAAAAAGTTATCCTGATTTAAAGATATTAAGATAAAACTAAATTCCACACGAACTAAGTCGCGAGCAACACGTAGTCTTTAATAAAACTGTCTTCTAACGTTATTTAACATCTGTGGCGTGACCGACCTAAATGCAATGGTTATTCTTCTTCTTTAGTCGGCTAAATCTATTGGCTTATACCTCGATCTACTATTTTCAAATCGGTGGATTAAGAGTCAAGGATCGACAGAACGGCCAGCACAATCACCTTATTTTACGGTATTAGACTTCTTAAAAAGAAGAATAACGCATCTAAGCAGATCACAAACAATGTGGGATTTCATTTCATAATCTAAAATTGACACGTCTTGGGATTTTTTATAAATATGTACAATAATTAAAATAATGAATTTATTCTATTTGGCTGTTCAACACTGTACCGGGTGTATGATTAAGAGAAGCAACCCACTGTATCGTACAACTCAAGGAAAAAAATCTGTATTACAAATTTGGATACGAGAAACTGCTGGAAATTATTTTCAAGTTTCCTACTCCACCGCTAGTAAGTCACAATAATAACACAAAAATATCATTTTTCTATAATAAATGCACAGTAATAGTACCACGAAATATAAATATTCGTAATATTCAAATCATTTTACGTAAGTTTGCTCCAGTACTTACTTTTTCCTCTATCTTGTAAAATAAATGGTATGGGTGAGTTGGAAAGCTGACTCAATAAAACAGTCATAACTGTTGTTCCGCTTGATGGATTTTAACAAACTTAGTATCATTTAAAAGGGATTTTATTAATTTATTTATCGTATGGCATAATAACACATGTATATAAAAAAACAAAAATAAATTCATGGCCTGAAATCCAGTTGGCGAGTGTAGTAGATCGCTTCGTTGTTCGCCATCAGGAAATCATTGAAGTCACCTCCGTAGGCCTTGTTGTGACATTCGGAGATGATGTGTTGAACAGTTTGTCTGGCCGCCCCGCAGTCACATCTTGCGGATGATATTTTGTCCCACTTGTGGAGCGAGTCTGCGCACCTTTCGTGTCCGGTGCGTATTCTGTTGATAGATGTCCAAATTTTGCGGGGCTGTTAGTAAGCAGGTGGCTTTTGTTTTATGCATGGTAGATTCTGGCATTGGGCTGGGCAGGATTCTCTCCATTCCTGTTCCCATGTCCCCACTTCCCTCGCAGTTCTCACAAAAGGTCTTCTGGAACGCAGTCTTCTTCTGTCTAGGTCGGCTAGGTCACGGTGTATGGGCAGCTGGGGGTTGTTTTGCATTCTGTTGAATTTTCGGACAAGAGCAGATTTGCGTCGGAGGTCAGGCGGTGATATGTGGCTCAGGACAGGGGTAACCATGGGGTGGGGGTCGATTTTGGTGTGCCGCTAATGGTCCTCATTGTTACGTTTAGCTGTACGTCAACTCTGTACGTGTGTGCGCTGTTGAGCCAGACGGGGGCGCCACATTCTCAAGCTAAGAAGACTAGTCCTATTGCAGAGGAACGTAAGGTGTCCGCAGTAGATCCCCATGAAGTTTCACAGAGCTTGTGTAGGATGTTATTTTTTGATCGCAGTTCAGCAGCAGTATTTTATAGGTATTTTCTATAGAATAGCGTTTTGTCAAGGGTAATTCCGAGGTATTTTGGTTGCAGGTTGTGGTGGAGAAGGTTGTCTTCAAAGTAGATCTGTAGTTCCTTATCATCGCGTTTGTTGTACAGGTAGAATCAGGACGTTTCTGTCTTTGTGGGGTTTCAATCTCCACTTGCGATAGTAGGCTCCCAGTATTCTTAGGTCGGATGTTAGGGTGGCTTTAGTTTCCTCGAACGTTTGGTGCCTTGTAGCTATAACCCAGTCACCTGCATATCGTCGGTGAGACTTCAAAACCGCGTAACAGCACTCTTCAATACCGCGTATCTACAAAAGTCGCAAAATTGAGATTTAACGCCAGTGAGTTCAGAGTGTTTATTGGCTCCTAGTAGAACTCAATTAGCCAAAAGGGAACGTCTATTTAACCGTTAAAACAATTCCGCGTATCAGTAGTTGGCGAGTGTTTGGCAGCAAAGCCGCGTATTTACCGAATGCTAGACAAAGTCTTGATATCAGTGGCGCGGGTTATTTCTTCTCCTTCTTCTTCCTTCTTTAATCTAGGCGGATCGCCTGTTTCTTTTCATCGTCCCTCTGCCTGTTGCACTGCTAAGTTGTCGCTCCATCGTTTTCGGGGGCGTCCTAAACTCATGCGACCCATTGTTGATTTGTCGCGTGCTGACTATTCTTTCGTTGTCCATTCTACTGATGTGCTCATTCCACTCCCTTACTATTGCATCGTTAATTCTTGATTTGATATTGGTAAATTTAAGTCACATTCGTATAAAATAATAGTCATAGAAATCACGAATTCGTTTAGTTAAAACAATGTTTAATAATAGCCAAGATAATCAGTTTTTTCTTCCTCCTGTAAATATGCGAAAATGTAGATACGCGTTATTGCAGACTGCTGATACGCGGATTTGCAGTCTCACCGACGATATCCGAATTTTCTGGATTTCGTATCAGGCATGCCGGATATATATTTATGCAAAATTTATAGAAAACTATAAACATTTTTCGACAGCGTGAATAGAAGAAAAAAATGTATGACTGATTTTTAAAAAATCAGCTAATTTCGCTGTATTTCACCTATATTATAGCTTCATGTGGGTCAATTATGTATCAAAAAACAACTACTCCTCTGGCTATGTGCCGCGACAGGCATTGAATTACATCTGATACATAATCGTGTACAATATATATTTATATATATATATATATATATATATATATATATATATATATATATATATATATATATATATATATACATCCAAATGAAAGAAAATCAGTCAACGTTACATTCACCTTAAGAAGATACTCTTGTCCTCCAGTCACACTTAACAACATTGCAGTCCCACAGGCAGATCATGTGAGATACCTTGGATTGTACTTGGACAAAAGACTTACCAGGCAAAAACATATTTTTACTAAGAGAAAGCAACTTTACTGGCTCATTGGACGAAAGTCTCAACTATCTCTCGAAAACAAAATACTTCTGTACAAGGCAATACTGAAGCCCGTCTGGACGTATGGATCCAATTGTGGGGTACTGTATCCCATTCAAACATTGAAATCATGCAAAACTTTCAAAATAAAGCACTATGCATGATAACCAATGCCCCCTGGTTCGTACCAAACGAATTATTACACCGTGATCTACGCCTGCTCACTGTGCAACAGGAAATTGTACGCCATACCAGAACCTATAAAGAGCGCATCGAACGACACCCAAATTCTCTGGCCCGGCCACTTATGGCAAACCACAACAAAGCGCGACGTTTAAAACGTAAAATACCCCAAGATTTAATACAATCACAGTAAACACATCTACTGTTTTAACAATGAGGATGTGACACAGGCCGCATACCGAGCGCGCCAGCATATTACCATCCAACATACTGCTGAATGTCCCACAAAGAAGACAGATTGTAGTAAATAAAGAAAACAAAACAAAAACAAATCCATTTTTGTATTGTTCTTCGCCGTCGTGTAGAATTTTTTTTAGGTTTAACAGATCTGGTTTGTTTTAAACGTTAAGCCAAATTTTTAAATGCTCTTCTGCAAAAATGTTGTCGCTGGGGATATCTTAATGCACATTCCCTTGCTGCAATCGAAGCATTCTCAAAACATTCAAAATACACTTTAAACATGTCATAAGCTTCAGTATTTGTGTAAGGCATTACGTATTTTCAATTTACCTTTTTTTTTTAAATAACATGCTTTTTCAAGTAAATAATTAAAAAATATATATTAAAACATATATATGAAACAGCCACAGCTAGCGTCAAAGCACATGATGACACAAACAGATTCCAAATAGGAAGAGGAGTCAGACAAGGAGACACGATCTCACCAAAGCTTTTCACGACCCTTCTGGAGTCCGTGTGCAGACGGAGCAACTGGGACTTGTCGGGTATCAATGTTGATGGAGAACAGTTGAGTCATCTACGATTTGCGGACGAAATAGTCTTAATTACCGACAGAATAGACGATGTATGTAGAATGCTGGAGGGACTTAAAAACGTTTCACGTCAGGTGGAATCGGAAATAAACCTGTCTAAAACTAAGTACATGACAAACCTTGTAATGAGCAATTTCATTGTGGTGATCGGTACCCAAATAGAGCAGTTTTCCTCTTACCAATACCTGGGTCATGAAATAAAAGTAAATAAAGACAACCAAACACACGAACTTGGCAGAAGAATTGGTTTCACCTGGGCTGCTTATGGAAAACTGAAACACGTCTTTACATCCAACATTCCCGTATGCCTGAAACGCAAGGCTTTTGACCAGTGTGTTCTTCCGATTCTGACCTACGGTGCTGACGCTTACTAAACAATATCGAAATAAAATCAAAATAGCACAAAGGAAGATGGAGAGAGCGATGTTAGGAGTGTCATTGACGGACCGGATTGCCAACAACATAATAAGGCAACGTTCCGGCGTGACCGACGGCGACGCCTTTACGAGGATAAACCACCAAAAATGGAACTGGACTGGACACGTAGCAGGGATGACCGATGTACAAGGAAAATTGTCGAATGGAGACCAAGAGAGGAAGCTTACCGAAATCGAGGGCGGCCACCAACTAGTTGTACGGACGACTTAAAGCGAGTGGAGACAAATTGGATGCAAGCGGCCCAGGACCGAAGAAACTGGACAATGTTACGGGAGGCCTTCGTCCAACAGTAAAGAAGATAATGGCTGGATGATGATGATTAAAAAATATAGCATCGCATTTGAAGATTCCCAAAAAAAGTTGAAAACAAAATAATTTTCAATCAACGTCACCTAGCGATCGTTAAAACTAGCAGAATAAAACGATGATATAATATTTTATTAGGCATTGAATTCCCTTTCAAATGATACTAAGTTTGTTAAAATCCATAAAGCGGAACAACCGTTATGACTGTTTTATTGAGCCAGCTTTCCCGCTCACCCCTACCAGTTATTTTAAAGATAGAGGAAAAATACTTATTTATTATAGAAAAATGATTTTTTTTGTGTTATTATTGTGAATTACGCCCTCTAGCGGTGGAGTAGGAAATTTAAAAATAATTTTCAGCAGTTTCTCGTATGCGAATTTGTAAAACAAATTTTTGTCACTGAGTTATACGATAAATAGTTTCTGAGATACAGCGGGTTACTTCTCTTAATCGTACACCCGATACATTGAAATATATCACGCGTGTTAAGCCAAGTTTCCACACGCATAGATTACTGCCGCCAGTAAGAACTTCTAGCATCGACTCACCAGTAAATTTCGCTATCGATGTTTTGATGATGGTAAATGTGATGTCTGTGGGAAAATGTTCCTCTTTCGACGTCTTCTCCTGTCATTCTAACGTGGATTCCATCTTTTAGAAATGATCCGAACGCACACGCTTCACCCATCGACCAATCCACTAGACGTTTACTCACCAACTCTTTTCTATTTTTCAAAACTCTCAAAATATCTGTAAATTTTAAAGCACGGGTAGAGAATATGTACGACAAATAAAATTGTGAGACTAGAATTAAATTTAAATACCTAGGCATAGAAATATCAGGATACGGTGAAATCGAGGTGGAGGTAAGAAACCAAGCGGCAAAAGCAGCCCGAACCTCAGCTTACCTGAACGATACAATCCTCCAAAACAAGTATATCGGAATCGTGTCCAAATCCCAAATCTACAAGGTCATCCGACCTATATTAACATACACAGCGAAAACTAGACCAAATACATCGAACACAAAGAGAATATTAGAAACCACCGAAATGAAAATAGTGCGCAGGATCGCTGGAAAAACACTTTTTGACAGAGAGAGAAGCGAGGACATTAGAAGAACATGTAAAATAGACAAATGAATGGATACTGGGAAGAGAGAGAGGGTGGAACGAACACATAGATCGGATGAATGACGACAGAATGGTCAAAATAACTAGAGACAAGTCGCCCTTAGGGCGCCGAAGCGTTGGACGACACCGCAAGAGATGGAGCGACAACTTTTCTAACAATTGAACGGCAGAGGATACGAAGAAAAACAAGTAAATTGCTCACATTAAAGAAGAAAGAAGAAGAATTAAATTTAACGCTTTGACCGCCGACATTTTCTCATTTGTACTTTGAACGTTATACAACAAAGAAATGGATCCACACCTCGAAAGTATCCAGTTTTTTGTTCAAAACCTTCGTAAGTTTCCAGGTTACAGCTCCATAAAAAGGTTTCTATAGGCAAATTAACGCTATAATCAGGTTCTAAAAGAAATGCTGATTTATTTTTAATTTTTTGTTCGACCACCCGACTTATTTAATTGAGCTCTTAAGTTCAAAACTTTTTCTTCTTCTTCTCTCTAGTATATACGCTGATTGAGCCTGTTTTCTCGTCATCCTCCTGTCTGGGCTTCAATTCCAGGAAGATCGTTACTCCAGCGTTTTCTGGGTCGTCCAATGCTTCGGCGACCTGATGATGATTTGTCCCTTGTTATTTTTACCATTCTTTCGTGGTTGATATTGTCATTCCAGGTTCTTTTGCTATTTTATAGAACCGATAAAGGAGTCTCTGCAAATCGTCCTCGTTTTCCACTATCAGCACTGCGTCGTCGGTATAACAAAGTATTTTCATCCTACATTCTATATCCCTTCAGTTTCCGTACCTGATTTATCACCTCATATATCACGATGTTAAACAGCAGTGGACTAAGGGAATCTCCATGTCGTATAACGATATTGGTGGGTATCTGTTCAATTGGTTATCCGTCTATTTTGGCCCAAATTGAGGGGTATTTGTTTTGGGGTTGTAAGGGTTGTGCTGTAGAGGTATTACCTTTTATCAAGGACGGCCGCATTCAAAGATATTGTCAGTGAGTGGTCGGCGATGACTGGTCCTCACAGGACGCCCAATCCTCACTTATGGTTCCACGTGCCACACCCCGGCAACTGCATCTACCTGCAGGCTAACCTAAGTTGAGGATAGCCAGATATGGTGAATAACGACACTGTCTGATCCAGAGTGGGCGGCTGTTTATAGCGTCTGTACCCAAAATGGGCGGCTGAAACCTCGCCAACCTGCTTGGCAAACGTAACGTTTAAATGCTATAATCCTTCCAAATGAATCATGTCGAGTTATACAACTTTATTACCCCAGGCAAGTAAAACGGTTAGCTTAGAATCTTGCACTATCTATCAGTCTGCCTCACGGATTCTGGGGGGGGGGCGAAAATTCGGCAAAGAAACATACCCAATAACCAACACATATTTTCAAGGAGAAACTCATGATTGCTACTTATAATGTCCGAACGCTAAGGCTTCAAAAACATAGGGTAAGACTAGAACAAGAATTACAATGCATACTGGGTCATTAGCGAAGCTTCCTCGTTCAGGTACGCCAAAGTCCGTTACTAGTGATGTGGTTTTCGAATACCAAGAATCAAAAAGTATTTGATTTCTCAGATATCACACCCATGGATTTTGCTGGGATATACTAAAAAATGAAGTTTATTTTCTCAAGGTTCGTGATGTTGAACATTTAAAGACACGAATCCAATCAGAATTTAAAAACCTACCTACATTCCCGGAAGATTTGCGACAAAATGTGTAAATCAGTGTTTAAAAGATAGAATGTTTGTTTAGAACAGCATGGAAAATACTTTAAGCATCTTTTGCAGGGAACTGTATTTGTGTGTTTACAGTAAATATGTATTTATGACAACTGAATTGTGGCCCAACCTGTATATTTTGCCAAATATCTTTAATAAAGGTTGAAAGGCAGCTAAACACAACTTTGTCGCACATATCTCTTTATCATCACTTTATAAGGTGGGCGTGCTTTAAACAATTTTCTAAAAATATTCATTATTTCTTCGGGTTAAATGCTTCTTTGTACTCTAGGGAATGACCTCCAAATTAACGTCTTGGCACCGTTGTCTCAGCACTTGGATACCGAACAGTGCTTGGATAAATATTAATTTAAAAAAAATGAAAAAACAACAACATTTAAAGAACAGTGAATAATTGTAGATACGTACTTTTATGTAAAGAAAATTTGGCGGATTCGGGAGGATGCGAAGATACCACCTCGCAAATATGCGTTATGGTTGCATCCGGAATGCCAGTTGGTTTCATTTTCGTTTCTTCCTTACCTAAACCAACAAAAATTAATCCTTCAAATTCATGAACTGAATAAATTGAGAACGTATACAGTGTGTACATAAAGTAACGTAACTTACTAATATTTAGATTTATGTTGGGTTTACAAAAAAAAAGGAATAAAAGTTTTTTTTAATAATTCAGACCATTCAGTCGATTAGAAGTATACAGGATGCACCGTTGCAACAAAATAACTTATTAACATCCTGTATATGTTTTTAGTTTTTATAATCTATTAAATTACAAATACAACCGTGAATGTCGCATAATTTTAACCTTATTTATTCTACAGTTATTGAGAAAAATAATTTACGGGAACGTTTTTATTACCAAAATAATTAACGGGAACAAATAACTTATTAATCTCATTTAATTAGATGTTCAAATTGTCTTCCTTCTTTAAAGTATCCAAGACTATTATAAAAAGCAAACATACATACATACATATATAATCCTATTTTCATGCTTCTTTTGCCAAACCCATTATTCACTAGTGTAGGAACCAACAACTATGCAAAGCCAGACGTGCCTTTTTTGACACTTTCTGGCTGTTCATAAAGCTATGCAGTGTCCCATTCATCTGTTTTCCTGCCAACACCCTTCGCTCAATGTCACTGTCATACTTTTCATCTCTCGTAAACTTTGAACCCAAGTACACAAATTCATTTACTTGTTCCACTCTTTCTCCCTAAATCGAAACTTCACAGTTTGTCATGATTTCTTCTACTTCAAAAACCATTATTTTCGTTTTGCTTACATTTATTTTCATTCCTTTGATTTTCAGGGCATCATGCATAACATTAACCATCACCTGCAACTCCTCTTCAAATGACGCTTATATGACTTGATCATCGGAGTATAGAAGGCATTTGACGATCAAATCATTCATTTTCAATCCATACGCACTCTCTTTCAAATCTTTTAAACAATCGTCTAAGTATAAGTTAAACAGTCATAGCGAAGCCACACATCCATGTCTCACACCTTTTTCAATCTTAAACCAGTCCGTGCAAGCTCCGTTTATCCTGACACAAGCAGTGGAATCCTCGTAAAGTGATTTCAGTGCAAACATTGTTTTATATTAATATATTAATAATATTAATGCCTTCTTTACGCCGATGATCAAGTCATACAAGCGTCATCTGAAGAGGAGTTGCAGGCGATGGTTAATGTTATGCGTGATGCCCTGAAAATCAAAGGAATGAAAATAGTAACGTCACAAACGCATGTCGACGAAGTGGGGACAATTTAAATTAGTAGTAGTATTGTAGTTAATAATTAATATATTTTGTGCAAGTAGCCTTGATACCGTATACCTAAACGTTTTCTATGTTTCACAAATATTTTTCCATATTATCTGTATAAGATTAACGTTTTACTAACCCTGAAAGAAAGCATCCCAAGGTGTATCCAACCAATCCTTTAAGCTGAGATATTTTTCCTGTTTGGACTTTTGGAATTCGTCTTCTAAAATTTTCTCGTATTCGGATTTAATTTCATTGAGTTCCGCTTCGGTGATGATTTTGCTGTTGATCAATTTTTTAGCGTACTGTTCAAAACAAGGCACGTGTTTTTCGATCTGTTGATACAGCACGGGGTGCGTGAAATTGGGATCATCGACTTCTTGGTGGCCGTATCTTCTATAACCGACTATATCGATGACGGCGTCTTTGCCAAAAGTTTGTCTCCATTCTGCCGCTACCTTCGCCACGTGCACTACACTTTCAGGTTCGTCGGCGTTCACGTGAAATATCGGCGAGTTTATCGTTCTCACGACATCTAAAACGAAAATTCTTATTTGTTGTACAAATTGCACGTGCGAGGAAATTGCAAGAAAACCCCCATTTTGACTTTTTTTTGCAAAATTAATGAACTATTTTAATATAATCTGTTGCCCACTAATGAAATAGATATAATAATACCGCAACTTCATCTATTTTTAAAGTAGAAATGCTAGAGCTTGTTGATTTTCTCAGCAGCTATGACTCATACAGGCGCAGAGTTAAAATTTACTGTTCGAATGTCGTCTATTGAGCGCTTAAGAATGCACGCATTCGATTTGTAAAAGCTTATAGAGCAGATCGACCTGACGCGCTTCTATACGGATTCAAGTAATAGTACAGGACTACCGTTTTGCGACTATTTTCAAAAACAAAAATTACTGGAAGACGCTATTGACCCTGCATTGACTGATATGTATTTGAAAATAATCTACAAAATGACAAAGATCATTTTTATTTTCAACAGGACGGTGCTCCTCCGCATTATGCGGCAATTGTTCGTCAGTATTGGCATTGGATTGGGAGAAGAGGCAGCATTAAATGGCCTCCACGATCGCCAGATTTATCGCCCTTCAATTTCTATTTGTGGGGACATCTGAAAAGTAAAATCTATAAAACAAAACCAGCGTCGTTGGAAGATTTGCGTCAAAGAATTGTTGATGAGTGCCGTCGAATTACTCCAGAAATTCTTTGGAATGTGCGTAAACGTTTTGAACAAAAAAACTTTATTATTGTATGGAAGCGGGCGATCATCAGTTTGAACATTTAATCAATTAAGTAGTAAAAAAGCAACTAAAATAATAATAATAATTTTCACATGTAATTTGTTTGTATTGGGAGGAAATGTAAAATATAAAGACTATTGTACAGAGAATTGTCAGAACTTTCAAAAGACATCTTGTTCGACCCCCAATGCCATTTAAAAATGTTGGGGTAATTCTTACCCTCGCTTGTGGTTGAAAGTAGTGGAGTCAAAAAAACCGGAAATGAGTGTCCTCCTTTAATCAAAAATTGACGTGTCTGAGCGTTTTTAAAAAATTTTGACGAGGTTCCTGCAAATGGCTTTGTTTCGTTTTCAGTTGGACACCCTGTATGTAATCTATCTACTTTAATTTTAACATTATATCACATGTACAATTGTACAACCTCATAACTGAATTATTTCCTGTGTAAATTTTTATATTATTTTATAAATGTACATATTTTCATAGCTACTATGAGCTATAAATAATTCATCCCACGCACATGCTTGTCCTCCTGTGGGAATCCCATATTTATTGGTCACATTAGTATTATTGATTTAATTTATTAAATCCCAGTCACGACTCTGCGGTTCCGATACCTCGCAGAGCCGAGCTGGAGAGAAACCAGTGACCACTCCTCACGCCGTGAGGTGAGCGATCACTGGGACCGGATATCGTGTGCCCTGAGCAGCCGCAATGATACCAGGATGACGGCATTCTGCATAGCCCCAACTAAAACGTGTGCATTTTATCGGCAAGCTGGTATTTTCTGGAGTTCCGAGAGCAGTGTGTGGCGTGTACCAACGAGGAAGCCTATTATCAGGATAACTAGTTCAACAGAATGGCCTGGATAAAGTCTGCGGAGTTCGAAGAGAAGGTCTCTATATTTTGTTCGTTTTTTCTTTTCTTTTAAGGCGATGTTCACTTCGGATGGTGCCGAAAATTCCATTACGAACATCGTCTTAGTTAGGTGGTCGAGGAGGACTAAGTCAGGCTTACTGGCTTGTATCTGCCTGACGGTGGGGAATGAGAACTTTCAATAAATTCGACACCTTTCATTCTCCACAACGGACTCAATATCCCCCGGAGCATAGGGTAGCACTGAAGTTTTATTAATACCGTACGAGTGCCTCAGATGATAGTATAGCACTCGTAATGCCGCATTTTGCCTATGGATATAGGCCGAAACTGCATACACCGTGCATGCTGATAGCAGTTTTCTTGGGAGATATAACCGTGGAACGGACGAATTTGGATGCAAGCTCCTATTTAGGTGCATCATCTTGCGAGTACTAACGTCAAGTTGGCGCAGCTCAGCTAGAGTCCACTTTATTACTCCAAAGGAGTAGAGCAGGATTGGAACAGCAAGCATGTTA
This sequence comes from Agelastica alni, assembly GCA_950111635.1. Taxonomy (NCBI): domain Eukaryota; kingdom Metazoa; phylum Arthropoda; class Insecta; order Coleoptera; family Chrysomelidae; genus Agelastica; species Agelastica alni. The sequence goes on from OX467713.1 coordinate 36,339,460, forward strand.
GTAGCAGCGACTTTATTCTTGCCAGACAGTTCCGAAGACCAGATCTGTTGGAGTCGCTACTTATACTTGTTGCGGAGAGCGTCTTTCACCATTTGTGTTTCCTGGATGTCGCTTTCCTCCACACCCAGGTAGGTGTACGTCTCTCCGGCATCCAAATGATGTAGGATGCTTCCGTCCACTAGCTGCGCGTCCTTGTTGAATTCCTCGCATCGTCCTCTCTTAAAATGAACCAGTGCACATTTGTCCATCCCAAATTCCATTCCAATAGCCTGTGTATACTCCTGTACCACCCTGAGGGATTGATCTAAGTCCCCCTTGCCAGAAGCATAACGTTTAAGATCGTCCACATAAAATAAGTGGGTGACCCTATGCCTCCGGTGACTGGGTGGTCCGCAGTAATAACCCTTGGTTTTCCTGAGTTCAACGGATAATGGCAACAATGAGATGCAAAATAAGAGAGGACTGAGGGAGTCTCCCTGAAAAACTCCCCTCTTGATGATGCCCGGCTCTGTCTGGACTTCCGCATTACCCGATGTTATGGTAAAGCAAGTCCTCCAAAGCGGCATCAGTTGTTCAAGGCATCTCACTATCGGTTCGGGTACCGAAAGGCACTTGAGCAGGTACACGAGTAACTCGTGCGACGTTGTATCAAATGCCTTTCGATAATCGATCCAGGTCATAGAGAGGTTCCGCTTGTACTGCACGGATTATTATTATTATTCATGGGAAAGACTTATTCACTACTCAGCTTAGAGCTGGTATCATTTACCTATCCCGGATACAGAGTATCAAAAGGATTAGGCTCAGTTTACATAATAAACTTGCGCACTGTGTTTCAAGTATTTAGTATGACCGCCTTCTGGATGTCGGAGAAGGTGTTTTTCGGTAGTCCTAATTTGGCGATACTTTCGTGCAGGGTCTTAGGTACGACGCCGGTCGATGAAATAATAACTGGGACTATTTCTACATTTTCGCTGTGCCACATCTGTTTAATCTCAATAGCGAGATCCGCGTACCTAGCCAGTTTCTCTTGGTGTTTGTTGAGAACGTTGTGGGTGTTCGGTATGGCTACGTCGACGAGAAGGACTGAATTGACTCTTTTATCAACTACCACGATGTCAGGTCTGTTATTCGTCACCTGTCTATCGGTGATAATGGACCTATCGTAGTAGAGTCTAGAATTGTCGTTTTCGAGCACCTTCTGCGGCTGGTACTTGTAGTACGGTGTATAGGTGTTGAGAAGACCGTACTTGTTGGCCAATTTTTGATGAATGATGTTGCACACTTGATTATGCCGGTGAAGATAGTCAGTATTAGCTAACACACTACAAGCAGATGTTATATGTTGAATGGTCTCTGACGTTTGTTGACACTTTCTGCATTTGTCGGCTTGGGTGTTGGGATCCCTAATCACATACTTCTTGTAGTTGTTAGTGTTGATGACCTGGTCTTGGATAGCCATCATAAAGCCTTCCGTTTCTGGGAAAAGGAATCCGCTAGTTATCCGCTATTATTATTATAATTAATTATATAGGAAGGCCCAAATTAAGATGGCGAGACAACTTAAGGTAGGACCTCTCAACTCTGGGAGACCAACTAAATAGATGGCAGGAAACCGCAGAAGACCGTGATATATGGAGGTGGTGCAGGCAGCTAAAGCCCACCCTGGGTTTTAATGCTACGGATGATGATGAGAGTGAATCTGTCCAACAATAAAACAAAATCATATTATGATGATTTAAATTTATTGTAAATGCCGTATTCTAACTTTTTATGTAAATGCCTACGTGTAGTTTTCTTATTTGCCTACTAAAATTATATCTACTTATTTAATAATAGTTTTTACCAAACCAATCTTTAACCCGACCAGTTTAAACTTAGACTGAACTATTACAGTTTCACTAATAGAATAGTTAAGTCAATGTTTTCGGTTTTCACTTCAATAATTTTGCTAGGTGCGACGCGTATATATTTTTAAGGTCATATTTGTTTGTTTTTTAAATAATTCGTACCTGTGCAATGTGGCGAGGAGCCTTGAACTTTCCTGTCTGTCGTGAAACCGATTTGATTATTGGCGACAATGTGTAGCGTTCCATGGGTTGTATAACAAGGAGTATTAGCTATGTTCAACATTTCGAAATGCACGCCTTGACCAGTAAAAGCAGCATCTCCGTGAATTAAAATTGCCATTACCTACAAATATGGCACGATTTTGTTGGAACCATTAAAAAGGGGCATTGCTACAATAACAGATAAATAGCGCAATCATTAAAAATCTTTTGCTCACGATAAACTAAGTACAAATAAATCTTTCTTTCAAAGACAACAAATACGAGATCTGTTGATAAGGATCTATGCTTTGAACATAAAACAAACAGAAAACTAGCATTGCTACTCTTCACGGATGCGAAAAGTGCCATGGAAACGGCCTCCATGAACTTCCACGTACGTACGACTCATTATTTGAATGTTTTCCTGTGAGTGTGTTAATAATTTTAATTTTTAATAGATTTTAGCAGTTTTAATAACGGATAAAATAAGTTTGACAAGGCTTTGTTGCGTGCTTTAGTGTAAATACTTATTAGTTAGCCATTATTGACATCTAAATAAATTGGTAAAAATACATTGTTATATAACTGTGGCAATAACGACAAATATGGTAAGCTGTTCACCTTGTGGATGTTCGCCGACATCAAAACATAATAGTGTTGGTCTAATATTTTCACAGGTAAGTAAGTTTAATGCTAAATTTGTTAAATATATACAGGAATATATATTTGTCAGTATTGCAAAAATTATTAACCAATTGTTATATACAACTTTATGTGTACATTTATAGAGTCGCATTACGCTCGGTAGTTGGAAAACAGTGTTATTATTATTTTTGTTCTTTTTATTTTACTCTAAAGCCCTACACCTCTGTCAAACCGGAAGCAGTAGTCAGCCATAAGCAACCTCCATTCCGTTCAACACTTATCTGAGACTATGCTTCTTCCTGATGTTTTATATTCAAAGGATCTAGGACTCATAGACATACTGACAAATAAAATGTCACTTCTATGTCATATTATTCTAAAGTCAGCTCCACTAGTTCTAAAACACTGCTAGCTCCGCAGCTCTTTTGTCAAGACGATTTCTGTACATAAACTAGATTGTTAATTTTTAATTTTTTAAATAACTTTTTGGGTTTCTTTAAGTGTTTAAAATATTTATTGATAAGCACTAACTGAGTTACAATCCGCACTTGTGAGGCTGCTAAACTTAATAATTCAATAATATAATAAATCTTTGTTTTTCCACACCACAGTTAAGAATACGATCATCGAGTATAAACAAAAGGCCAACAGTTTCACTCCTGGCGTGGACTTTGGACTTTGCAATACAGGCTGTCGCGAAGTGTGATATTTGTACGAGAGCGGTATCTATTCAAAACTTATGGTTAATCGTTTGATTCTTTAAAAAAATTGGTTGTCTGTAAAGTCGGTTAACGGACGATAAATTTACGTGATAACGTCATAAGAAAATATTGATAAAAAATTTCATACTGAGTGTATATCCCGGCAGAATAATCGATCGGATTCTGATACAAACGCAGTTGGTGGAGTAGCAATCTATCGCAAATTATCATCGACATTCACTGCCAAAGTTCTCCAAGTCGGACACAACTCGTGTCATCAGAAACAATAGGCGCTACAGCCCGATGTGGGCCTTGGCCTCCTCCACAATTTGCCTTCAAGCAATGCGATCCTTGAGTTTGGTTCCCCAGCCGGATATCCGCATTGCCCTCAGGTCACCCAGTACTTGGTTTATCCATCTTTCCTCTTTTCCTGGTAGCATAGATTTTAATGTTTAGAATTTTCTTTGGCATCCTGGCGTCTTCCATTCTTTGAACGTGTCCAAACCAACGGAGTCTCTGGGATTTTATAAATTTCACAATAGATGTCGTGTGCTTGGCCGAAATTACATGCTTTACTGCTGATACAATGTTTAAATTTGTACTTGGCGCCGTGTCTATTCATCCTGGAGCGAGTATCCAAAACATTGGTATGTTGCTGTACCAAGCACTCGTTCCATATGTGCACAACGGCCACTATGTACCACCGTTCTTGATGGATATTGATGCCGATGTATCAATTCCTCTTTGAGGCGACTTCAACACAAACGTGTAAAATGATGACACATTCCTCAAATACATGAAAGATACGTACAATCTCGAATGCGTATCAGATGTTAATAAGTCAACAACGCTGAGAGGAACAACCATCGATTTGTCTTTTTAAAGGCACATTACACTTAAAACATTCCCCTTGATTTCCTACTTGTCCTATCATCGTCCTATCCTTAACAGAATAAAGGGGATTGGAGGATCTTAAATATCACACATGTATATAAGTTGTAAATAAATTGTTAATAGCACATTGTTACTTGTAATTAATCTGTTTAATTTAAATGAAAAAATAGCTTTACATTTTGGTTCCGGGAAAATGGTTTTGAAATTTCACCCAGCAAATCTAGCATTTGTGTTTATACACGACATAACCTTCCAAAAATTAATAAATTGAACATAAACGGCCACGATTTTTCTTTTTGCTCCTCTATAAAATATTTAGACATGGTTTTTGACCGAAAATTGACGTGGAAGCCACATCTTGAGTTTATGTTGGATCGATGTAATAAGGGTCTAAATTTTCTGAAAATTAATTTAAAAAACCTGGTGGGAAGCGGATATCGAAACTTCAATATTATTTTATCGATCTAATATTAGAGCTATTATCGATTACGGTTGCATATTATATGGATCTGCTAGCAAGTACGTTTTGGAGAAGATTGAAGTATTTCAAAATACAGTGCTGCGTATTTGCCTGGGTGCCATGAAGTCTACACCTATTAAGCCTTTGCATTTCGAAGCCTTAGAACTTCCATTAAAATATAGAAGAGAATTCCTTAGTCAAAAATACCTAATTAAAATACAACATTCAAATCCTAGTTTATTTTTCAACATAGGCAAACTTAATGAAATGGACCTAACAAATAAATACTGGAGAAAAAAAAATTTACCTCCACTTTGCGAGGCCTTCGGGAAGTTGCCAAAGAGCGAAGATGTTTTAAATGTAGATGAAATACTAGATCTAGAGGACTTTCATTATTTATTACATATCACCAATGTAGTAGAGCCAATTTATAATGATAATACTCGTATCAACACAAACATACTAAGATCATTACTAGAAAACTGGCCCGCGTCTAATCGTATCTGATTCTCTCTCTGTTCTATCTGCTATCAAATCTCCCAATCTCCCATGTAGTAATCTAAATTCCTATATCTTGCTTATTAAAAAGTTATTAGCAGACATCCATAGAAACAGCAAAATTGTTAATTTTTTGTGGGTTAAGGCCCATATAGGCCTTAAGGATAACGAACACGTTGATTTGTTAGCAAAAAATCTATTGAGGATGGTACGACCAGGGAGGATAAACTCAGCAATACAGATGCATTTATAACAGCAAAAAATTATATAAAAAACCAGTGGACCCAAGAATGGTATAATTTCACAATATCCTCGTCTACGCAGTATGCACTAATTCAACCTAAAATCCCCAACCAATTTTTCTGTTCTTAGGAAATACATAACGTTAAAATTTGGACATGCTTGTTACCCCTCTCATTTATATAAAATAAATGTTCTTAACTTCAAACTGTGTCCTGAATGCCAAGTAGAAGGTGATCTAAATCATATTTTCTTTGAATGTTTAAAATATGCACCTGACACTCATAATCTGGTAATGAATTTAATAAAAACAATATTTTTCCACCTTTTAATATATGTTATCTGTTATCTCTCAATCAAAAAAATATCTACGGGTGCTTGATGAAATTTATCTGTGAAAGTAAAGTATGCCTGTGAACTTAGTTAGAATTGTAACCTTTGTTTCTATCTCATTTGTTTTATACCCACCAAACCATGGTCTATTTTTGTGTAAAAATGTCTTGATGGGCCCCTAGACGAGAAGCGAGTGACCAATGTTTTATCCTCTTGTTGATTTCTTCTCTTATTTTACTTTGCTTCGTAAAGGCTAAGAAGGTATGCATGGTATGTGTAAAAGCTTTTACTATTTACATAGATTAAATAAATTAAATTTTATAAGTGACTGGCTGAATCGCCAAAAAAAAGCCAAAAAAAATAAAAAAATATTTGAATTAACGTGTGCAAATAAATGTTAATTTTTATAAATTGTAATTTTCAATTAACTCCTTCTTTGCGTTATACAAAATAATGATAATTCAGTGATAATAATTCTTTGACGTTATCACGTAAAATTATCGTCCATAAACCGACTTTACAGACAACCTATTTTTTTTTTTAATAATCAAAGAACAAATATATGAGATATATATCGCTAATCAAATTCTTAATATGCAAGAATTAATTACCTTTTTTGCCGCAATTGTTGTTGTAATAAACAGTGGAAACCACATTAACTTTTTACTTTACTTTATAAACAGTTGACGAAACAGTTCACGTGTAGGTTGTGCGCTGCCGCTGTCTCTTCTATTCGGACGCATCGGCCGATGGAATGGAAGAGATAGATGCGTCACAAGCCGAACGCTTAGGCCGATTGTGCCTCTCTATCGCTTGTTCCGTGCTCTCGCTTGCACGCTCGGCTCAGGCGAAACATGACTATGAGTCATGCTTTTTCGTGCATGCAGCCGGCGTTCATCGATTTATAAGACGTTATCACGTCGAAACTTTCACTAGCAACTTTTAAAACCCTCCAAATTATTTCCCAAATAGGGTCCCGTCAGAGTGGAACACAAATTAAACAGATTTAAAGGACTGTTTAGACAGAACAGATACCATTTTTGAAAATTATGATTGAGCCATTTCATCAAATGCAGTTCAAAAATAAATTAATAACGTTAATGACTTACCTTTTTGCCGGTTAAGTCTCCTCTGAAAAATTGTTCGGCTCTCACTTTACCTAATACGGCAGGCATTCCACACCCCAAATGCGAAGGATTCGCCACTAAGGATATCTTAACATTTTTGTTTGTCACCCTATTCATCCTTAAATATTACGAATAATATTAATAATTGCCCGCCTTTAGATAAAATTGGCAATGTAGGTATAATTCTCCAATTAAAAATTGCAGAACACAGTTATGTAAGGATGTATAAAATCACAAACTAGGTTATTTAACCAATGGAAACAGCAAATCATAAGGTTAAACGCACTGAATTTGCAGAGAGGTGTAACGCGGTTGGAAAGCTATAGGTAAAAAATTTTGTTTATGTTTAAAAACATTCGAGGAAGATAGTCGTCTGTGATATCAGTGGGGTAGTGTGGTGTGTTAAATTTAGAAATTTCGTTAAATAGTAGAAATATGGCGTTTTGGAGACCATGGGCTAATGAAAATAATGAAATTGCACAGTGTAGTGAGAATAAAGACATATGAAGATTAAGACAGGTATTTTTAAAAATAATATATTTATAAAATGAGGTATCTCCGCCTAAGGCAGATCAAACAAAAATGTCGGTATGGGTTCGGAACGAGTTTTTATGTTCTGAAATTGATAATGGAAGCCAAATATTCCAGCACATAATTTTCATCGATATCAGAAAGTCTTCAAGTTAAACTAATCTCTTAAATCAAGATCTCATCCCAGAGAAAGAGTCAATTATATTAAACTATATTAAAAAAAATTAATTTTTATACTCTTAAAAATATAATAAATATATCTTTTTGTCACAACTGGAAAAACTATTTGTAACACCATCAAATTAAAAACTGAATAACAATTATTCTCCAACACATTTATATTAATAAATAACCCATAATGGGGAAAACCGGTTTAGGGGGCCAAAATTTTGGTGTTTTTCGTGAATTTTTTAAACGGGGAAGGAATAATCAGAAATTGTTTAAACTTGGAGGGTATTTTATTCGTGTTTTGTAGTACACTTTGGAATTTTTTCAGTTTTTTTATTCTCCATAAAAAACAGCTTGACCGATTTTGCCAAAAATATAATCAATTTTAAGTTGCGTAATTATGCGTCGAATGCAATTAGTCCCACGTCGATATCATTTTTTGTTCTCGAGATAATCGAGATGAAAAATAATTCAGAAAGTTTACCATTTTTTTCAGTTTTTTTTGTCTTCATAAAAAACAGCTCTACCGATTTTAATAAAAATCTAATCAGTTCCAAATTGCGTAATTATGCGTCGAATGCAATTGGTTCCACGTCAATATCATTTTTTGTTCTCGAGATAATCGAGACGAAAAATAATTCAGAAAGTTTACCATTTTTTTCAGTTTTTTTTGTCTTCATGAAAAACAGCTCTACCGATTTTAATAAAAATCTAATCAGTTCCAAATTGCGTAATTATGCGTCGAATGCAATTGGTCCCACGTCGATATCATTTTTGTTTCTGAGATAATCGAGACGAAAAATAATTCCGAACGCACATACACACTCCCACAGACGTCAACTTAAAAACTATTGTATACGACTTTGGGGACCTTGAAATGTGGAGATATGTCAAAATTCGGGATTCGCAAAATTGGACCTATTACTATAACTTTCTACTGGGAAGTTAATAATAATTATAACAACAAAACATATGGTATTTTTTCATTCTTTTCACTGGCAAGTTAGTCGTGTGGACCTCTCGAGTCGCACCCAGAGCACTGATATTTCTTGAGTAGTTATACTTACAATTTATGCAATAAAAAAAGTCGAGTTCTTGATCGGTCCAAACTAGTTTCCGCCCTTAAAATACTCTTTGACTTTATTTATAACAAAATTTGTTTAGTTTGGAGAGAAAAAAAATGTAAAACGTTTACCTTAAATCCTAATCCTTACCTTTGGGTGAAGACTCCCAAATGGTATTTGACGTCCCCGGAACAATGCTCGTAAGGTTTAAGAGGTTCGAAAAACGCAAACATTTGGCTCAACGATTTACGACAGACGTTTACTAACATATTTAAACGACCTCTGTGAGCCATTCCGATTACGAACATCTCAACACCGAGTTCGGACGATTTATCGATGACGGTCTTTATACAGGGTATCAAAGCTTCCAGACCATCCAAACCGAATCTCTTCTCGGATGGATATTTTTTACTGCAGAAGTTTTCGAATCTACAAAAATGAATCAAAATATTCATCGTGTGCATGCCGCAATTTCTCCAAGTCTTGAAGGAGCAAAACAAATTGTAGAGAGTGTGGAATGAGCCGCTATGCAATTGTACTTGTGACTTTAAATATTCTAACCGAATGAATACAACTCTGAATTGATGAATTAAGACGAAGGCAACAGCGCCAGGCTTTCCCTCTTTTTAATAAAGTAGTCCCTTGGAAGATAAAGGAGGATTTATCAAAGACTTGAAGGTGCAATATTAACTGCAAGAGCTTGAGATGAGCTGGTATGAATAGTACTTGTGGATTAGGGAAAATATTTTAATCAAATGAGTACAATCCTGAATTGAGATGAAGGCAATAGCATCAGGCTTACATTCTTTTAGATAAAGTAGTCACCTGGGAGGTAAACAAGGATTTCTTGAAGACTTGTAGGTGCAAAACGAGCTGTAGAGCGTTCAAGAGAAAATATAATGCAGTGATACTTGTGGTTTTTAATATTGTTATTAAAAAATGCAATCCTTAATTAAGGCGGAAGCTATAGAGCCAGGCTTTCCCATTTTTGAAGAAAGTAGTCTCTTGGAAGATAAAGGAGGATTTATCAAATACTTAAAGGTGCAATATTAACTGTAGAGAGTTTGAGATGAGCTGAATGGTACTTGTGGATCAAAGAAAATATTTTAATCAAATGAGTACAATCCTGAACTGAAGTGAAGGCAACAGCACCAGGCTTACCTACTTTTGGATAAAGTAGTCACCTGGGAGGTGAAGACAGTGAGCAAAGATTGGCGTGCATATGCATAACAAGAGCAATGTCTACAATCCCCACGGATGCTCTTAACACACTACTAGATCTGCCAGCTTTAAATTTATTTATTGCAGAGCAAGAAAGAATGTGTGCATATAAACTAGAGCAGACAAAACACTGGAAACAATTTCAGAGAGGACACTCCAGGATAAGCTCTGATATAGCGGAAGATAACATGTAAATGCCGTCTGACTATATAGTACCAGAACTCAACTTTATCCGCCCTTTCCAGTCGCTGATCCCCACAAGGGATGGACGAACCGAGCAAAGACTGCGAACTCAACCTGGAGACAGAGTGTTGTACATGAATGGATCCTAAACCAAGCAAGATACAGGTGCTAAGATCCGGAACGATCCGTTAGCCGTAAGTCTGGATATGTTAAAGTATGTGCCATTGCTCAGTGCGCTCAGTTAAGCATGGATTTAGAATGACATTTTTTTATAATTTGGCAAAATTATAAAACACATTTATCTTTTATAATACTTACAATTGAGCTCTGGCCAAGCGGGATAAGGTTAGTTTTTTCTTGTCATTAGAAATGTCTGTAACGCCGGGAGTTTCGAATCTCTCTCTAATCCAGTCGCATTCTTGAACAGACGGGATGAACATGTATTCCAGACCAATGTGCTGGCAATAACATTTTTCTAATCTACTTAATATTTCTCGCAAGGGTAGTTTATTTTCTTTTCCCCCTATAGCCGTCGTTCGAGGTAGTTTAAACAGCTGGTCCAAATCACTGTTACCTGAGTACGTAATACAAGCCATTCAACAATTTTTTTTATAAATAAACCAAAAAAAAAAAATTTGTGTAAAGAATTATGATCTAAATTAATAAAGTGATTCTCATTGCCTTTAATAGTTCTACCGAAAACATACATACATATAGTCACGCCTTTTTCCCATAAGGGTAGCCATTTTCTTCCACTTGCTACGGCTCTGACACACATCTTTTGCTTCCTCTACTTTCATCAGTGCTCTCATACATGCTCGTCGGTTGTTGGTACTCTTGACCTGACCTTTCTTAAAAACAATGTTGATCTGATCGGGATATGTTCGCCGAGGTCGACCTCTACCGACTTCCGTCCATTCACACTCGCCTTATAAATTTGTTTCGTCAATCTTCCTTCATCCATGTGTAACCACATCTTTTACACCACAGCGTTCTCTTGTCACTTTATCCAACCGAGTCACTCCGGCTATACTTCTCAGACTACTCATCTCCGCAGCATTAATCCTATTTTCATGCTTCTTCTGCCAAACCAACATTCACTACCATACATAAGTGTAGGAACCAACACACCTCTATGCACCGCCAGACGTGCCTTTTTTGACACTTTCTGGCTATTCATAAAGCTATGCAGTGCCCCATTCATTTGTTTTCCTGCCAACACCATTCACTCAATGTCATTGTCATACTTTTCATCTTTCGTAAACTTTGAAGCCAAGTACACAAACTTATTTTCTTGTTCGACTCTTTCTCCCTCAATCGAAACTCCACAGATTGTCATGCTTTCTTCTCTTTCAAAAACCATTACTTTCGTTTTGCTCTCATTTATTTTCATCCCTTTGATTTTCAGGGCAAAATGCATAACATTAACCATCGCCTGCAACCCCTATTTAGATGACGCTAATATGACTTGATTATCAGAGTAAAGAAGGCATTTGACGATCAAATCATTCATTTTCAATCCATACGCACTCTCTTTAAAATATTTCAAACAATCGTCTATGTATAAGTTAAACAGCCATGGCGAAGCCACACAACCCTGTCTCACACCTTTTTCGATGTTAAACCAGTCCGTGCAAGCTCCGTTTATCCTGACACAAGCAGTGGAATCCTCGTAAAGTGATTTCAGTGCTCGTATTAAACTACCACTCACCCCAAAATTCACTCCTCACCACTCTGTCATAGGCCTTTTCAAGTCTATAAAAGCGCAATAGACCTTCTGACTTCTAATCAAGAATTTTTCGACTATACCTAGTAATGAAAAGACCTGATTCATGCATATCCTTCCTCTTTTAAATCCTGCTTGCACATCCCATATTATCTCAGTTTCATTCGTTACCCTTTTAATCAATATATTTGCATATAGTTTGCCGACTATGCTGAGCAAACAGCTTAAAAAAAAGTCTTACTTATTTTATAATTGGTGGAAATGATATCGGGGGGATCACTTCCTTGTTTGCTGCTTCGGGTTGCGATCACTCTACCTAAAGGATCCAATTTCGCCAATAAGTGTCCACGTACCTTAAATGCAAACGTTTAAGCGTAAGAATTAAGCAGCACGTTTGAACTTACTTGGTATCCTCTAATGATAGTTTGGATTCCTAAATGTTTGTCAATGAGTACATCATCGACGCCAGCACTGGGAGATCCTGCAGACTGCTGGGCTGGGATCGCAGCGATCGGAGGAACTACGGGTGTAACATTACTGATACTGGGAATGGGGTCTTTGATTGATGTAAAATTTAAACTGACTGCTTCATCGTTGGCAGGAGGTGTCGGTTGAGCCGTTTCATCTGTGACATTAGTTTCCGTATTAAAAGCCTGTTTTTTTTCCGAACCCAAAGTAGGAGGCGGGTAGTAACCTGCACCGTCTTGGGAGTTTCGAAAAAAGGCATCCCATGACTGAAAAAGCATTGACAGATTAGTAATAATGTATTTCATGGATCGTTAACAATGAAAATAATAATAAAAAAAATTCCATTCAATACAATTGAATACGAAACAAAATTGATGTCCATCTAAATGAAAGCACATAACTCTCTTTCTGTTAAAGTAATTCTTAACCTTATCTAAAATATAAGTTTTTTTAAAGAGAGTCAAGTTTAAGGTTTAACTTACAGCGTGTACTTTTGAAGGGTCTTTAAGCCACAGATTGTACATATCCTCGACGTACTGAGCACTGCTACCGCTCAAGAAAGACTCCAGACCTGGGGGATCCGCATTTTTGTGCGATCGACATTTAAAAATCAAGTCAAAAATCGGTCTTTTCGGGGAATTCAAAATTGCTACAACCAACTGATTCATTATCGTAATGTTAATATGATTATCACAAATTGCTAATTGGGGTGTTACCTAATACTAGGTAAATGATTCAGGATTTGTTAACTAGAATTTTGAATAACTGATTAGGTACATTAAATTTTTTTGAAGTTTTTAAATTTTTGACAAAGCAGGACCGTTTTGGCCAAATTTTAAATTTTATTTCATTTAATAACACTCGTTTGCGTTTTCCAATCATTTTAAAATGTAATAATATTACGCTGATTAATTGATTAGGTTCTATATTTTTATATTTATGTGATTTTTTATGCATAATTCAAATATATATATATATATATATATATATATATATATATATATATATATATATATATATATATATATATATATATATATATATATATATATATATATATATATATATATATATTTGCATTTAAAATAAGAAATTATGCAATTGTGTAACAAGCCAGTCAAACAATATTATAGTAACTATAGGTAGTGATATTTTGGTAAAGATTTTACGGATGATGTATGAATAAATTGAATTTTCTTTAAACAAATATTCTATTTGTCTCGAAAAAAAAACTGCACGTAGAGTTAAAAGTAAATTAAAATAAATATTCGATTTTAAAGAAACATACAAAAAAATATCATTTAAAAAGTTAGTTTTTAATTACTTATTTAATGCTAGTTTTTTTAAAAAAATTGAGTAAACTACTGCCATCTAGCAATTATTTAAATTAAATGCAATTAGCTATCTATAATAGACCTCAATACGAAAGATGTTTACCTACATGACGTTAGATATAACTTTTTATTATTGGTGTAGCTACTTTAAAATAACTGCGGTTGGTTTAAAGAATTAGCGCTAGGTTTGTATGCGAATTCGTCTTTATAAAGATGTCAAGTAATAGAGAATTTTACCAAGAAACTTCTTCATTTGTAAAAAGTCGAGTTATAATACATATTTTTAAGTTAAAATTTTGTTCTAAATAATTTTTTATATGCAAGATAAATTTCATGAAAGTGGAAAGGAATTTCGACAAATTTTAATCCAGAGCTATTTGCAACCGTCAAAGGTGTTTTGAATTTAAAATTTGATCGATAATACATCAATATGTCAGGAACATTAAGTTATTCAGCAATAAATAAAAGGTAATTTTCATTTTTTCAATACATACGCTTTAATCTGCTTGTGTATTAATATCGTTATAAATATTTTAACACAGGTTCGACTTTGCAGTTCCTTTGGAAGATATATTTACTGATTATAAAATTCATCCACGACTAACGGTAATTCTTATATATTTTAAAATTAACGATTTATAGTTAAAATTGTGTGATTGTAAAATAAATAAAACTCTATCTTTTACTGTTGTTAACTTTGTAAAGTTTTATTATTGACTGTTAATCTTTCACTTATTGTAAAATATTTCAATTAAAATATAAAATGTTTTAGTACATACTGCAACAAGCTTACGAACTATACCTGGAAACTCATTTAAGTATTGAAGACATTTTAAAGTAAGTAGTAAATAGTAAAAATAATTAAGATATAACACTATGTAAACAAATAACATGATAATACCATAATCATTAAATAAAAAAGTTTTATGTGGATTTTCATAAGGAAAACTGCTTGCATGTAAAAAAAGTACCAAAAAAATATTTTTTGTGTATCAAAATTTTAAAGGCAATTTTTTTTCTGATAAGAATATTAACCTTTGAATTTTAGAGAACATTGCTTAAATGAATGTCTTCAATTAAAAGAAAGGATTATTTATGAAATACAACCAGGAATTAACTTACAGTGCACATCACCAAGTGTTTATTTCTGGATCATTCGCCATTTTCTAGGCTTACTTCCAATCTCATTAATTCCTTCTGTTACCACTGACCACAAATTTCCCTGGAAGGATCTATCGCAGAATTGCAAGAACTTTTTATGTTCTGAATTGAGAACCAAAGATGATTGTAATTATTTACATTTGACTGTTGCTAGGTAATATTAATTTAATAAATTACACTATATTTTTATTTAAATATAACTAAAATATGCTACAAATTTAAATATATGGTAATTTAATTTTTGTATGTTTGATAACTAACGTTTCAAATTATTTTAGGACTTTGAGTTTTTTATCACGGGAACACATTGTATTACTCAATGCTCTGGTTGTTTTTATTAGGGAAATTTCCAGGAGGAAATTTTGTAAAAAAACTCTGGTTTGTTTAGCTAAATATTTTTGTGATGCTGTTTTTGTTAGACCTTTTAGACCTGGACATCTGATTAAAGTAAGTTGATAAAATATTATTGATTATAGAGATACTTATTTTTGAAAGTTTTCTTTACACTAAAAGATGATTAATTGGTTTAAATAATGTTAACATGCCACTAACGATTAATAATGTATTTTGTATTGACCAAATCGATTTTTAATTAAATAAACTCCCGGACAAAATTAAGTCAACAACATATTCAATCATACAAACCACTATAATGAATTAATTTTAATCATTTTTTATAGACCTTGGTTACAATAAAAAACGTATTCGGATAGTTTAAAAGTGAATTAGCTTCAATATTTCTCTATAAAAATAAATTTTGGTGGAAATAGGACACTAGTAATGAAATTAATGGTATACTCATAAGTGCAACACTAGAATCTACTCGGATCACAGCATTTATGCATCTAGTCATGCTTCTTATTAAGTTTTTGATGAAATCTTGAGGAACTCATTCCCATGCTGTGATAACTGCATTTTTAAGTTCACTCGGGTTTCTGGGTGCAGGTATTTGACGTGTAACATTTTTCTTGAGGTGATCTCATAAATGCTCAATCGGATGCAGATCCTGGCTTTTTGGTACCAAATTGATTAAGATAATTGATTATCTCCCCAACTATGTGAGGTCGAGTGTTGTTTTGCATAAACAGGAAATTGGGTTTCAAACAAAGGCCAAAGAGCATCACATGTTTCATTATAATGAGCGTTCATGGATCTCGTTTGTACAGGAATTAATTATGTGCGAGCATCAGAGCATATACCTTCCCAGAACAAACAGCCACCGCCGAATGGAATCCTTGTAGAGATATTGCAAGGAGCAAACCCTCTCTCCTGGTCTCCGCCAGACTCGTTCACGACCATCTGTATGTTTTAGGCTAACCCTAGTTTCATCTTTAAATAAAACTCTGTTCTCTCTAGTAAGCAAGAGCTTCGACGCTGGGAACAGATGAAATGAAATCTCATTGGCATAAAGTGACAGGACAAAGACAAGCGAAAAGACTAGCAATCTTTCGCCATGGAAAGCTAAACAGCTTCTCGAGTTGGACAAGAAAGAATTGAAACTGGTGACGGGACTCCTCACTGGACACTGCCCTTTAAGGTATCACCTGAAAAAAGATGGGCAAAACAGAGATTAATAGTTGCTGCTACTGCGAGAACTTCGCTGAAACTGCAGAACATTTGCTTTGCGAGTGCCCACTTTTTTTTTCTGTTTGATACCCAGCCATTAATGTCTTCTAATCCACATGTATTTCTTATACTTTTACTTCTTTCCCTGATATAAAGTGTTTTACCAGTAATTCTGCGGAGTACTTTCATTTCGGTTGTTTCTAATATTTATTTAGTTTTTGATGTTTTTGGTCTATTTTATGCTGTATATGTTATGATGAAAGTAGAGGAAGCAAAAGATGTGTGTAAGAACCGTAGCAAGTGGAAGGAAATGGTCTCTGCCTACCCCTATGGGAAAAAGGCGTGACTTTATGTATGTATGTTATGATAGGTCTTACTGTTGATTTTTAGATTCTAGTCTTGGCCTCAATTCCTACGTGTTTATTGCACCATATTGTACTATTCAAACACCCTGCTATTCTTGTTGCTTTCGTTGTTTGTTCCCTTACTTCTGCCTCAACATCGCCAAAGCCCAAGAGTTCCACACCGAGATATTTAAATTTTATTTCCTGCTGAATAACTTTTCTAACTACCTCCAGTTTACATCTCAATGGTGTTTTTGATGTTGTCATACACTTTGTTTTTGTGGGAGATATTATCATGTTAAGAGATTTAGCTGTATGGTTGAATGAGTGTAGGAGTCTCTGTAAGTCGTTCTCTGCTATCTGCACGGCGTAGTCGGCATAGTTGCACAAAATTCTTACTTATATCCTCTCAATAAGCGAACCTTCTGTATAATCTTGTCCATGATGATATTGAAGAGAAGAGGGCTTAATGAATCCACTTGGCGAATACCGCTATCAACTGGTATTGGTTTGGTGAGTTCTCCGTCTAACTTTGCCTGCATTTGGTTTTCTGCATCTACGTTCTCTATAGTTTTTATCAGGTTGTGTGGGATTTGTCTGTGAGTGCGTAGACTCTGACAATTAAAAGAGAAGATTGATAATTCTGATCGCTTCTGTTCTAACTCGACAAGCGTAAGGAGTCACTTGGAAATGCGCGACTGAAAGAGAGACGCAAGCTCCCGACAAAATGTAGAAATAGGATCGATGCCGCGATTGTCTCTTGGCGCATCTGGGGTTCAAGTTACTCTTTACGCTTGTCGAGTTATAATAATTCTCCGATTTTCCGTGTACGGGCCCGTATACGACGGTAGAGTAGTGGTGACGCAGACCGCTATGAAGCATCGCACAAAGAGGAGACTGAGAATATAAAATAATGTATAATATATTCCATCTCATTCTCCCGACTTAATCCCATACATTTATGTGTTTGTTTCTTTATCGTGACGCA
Source organism: Agelastica alni (assembly GCA_950111635.1). Taxonomy (NCBI): domain Eukaryota; kingdom Metazoa; phylum Arthropoda; class Insecta; order Coleoptera; family Chrysomelidae; genus Agelastica; species Agelastica alni. The sequence goes on from OX467713.1 coordinate 36,357,163, forward strand.
TTTTTGTTCCGTCGAGTTTTAAATCACAACGATTCTAAAGAAGTTTCACTTCAAAAGGAACAATTTATAAGCTTACTTTTAACGTAAATCTTTCGCAAATATTGCACAAAATTGTTTGTCCTATAACAAATTCTTTAAAACTGTAAATCTAAACGAATTGTTTTGATAGCTGTCATTAACAACGAGACAAAATATGCATAGCCTACTATTCAAACTTAGCCTACCATTTAAACTTTAAAAAACGGACTTAAGATATATATTAATTTTTTGGATAATTTCATATTGTTGCGTTAATTTTGTCCACTTTATTATAAATATTAGAGGTATTGATGAGTTAATGTTAATTTTTGTAAAACTTAATGTCAGTTCACTTATTGGTAAAATAAAGGATGGACAAATAAATTGTTTTGTGCTACCATCGTCTTAAGTTTAGGCCTCGTAGTATTTGAATTATACCCAAACATTCTATTTCCATTATTTTTATGTTTTAGCATGAAACGATGCTTCCTCTTTTTATATTTATAATAACGAAATGGAATCGCATTTCAAAAAACCTAACTACCGAAACTGTATCTATGTTTCCTTACGCAAACAGTTACATTGGCTTCGAAATAGAAAAAAATTACTTATCGAACAACTACACTCAAATGAACTATCTTACATCGGAAAAAATGAAGCTTGAGAATGAACCGAACGTTTTTATAAAACGCTTAAAAGATGTCGAGTGTCAAACAACGAGTTGTTCTTTGGTCAGTCACGACAAATCGTTGCAAGTTGAAAATATATTAGATGTAGCTACCGATGGAGATATATCTTTAAATAGTTTAAGTAATCTGCCAAGAATACCCCGAATGTCTTCCTTCGTAAGCAGTTTGGTCGATATAAAGGAAGAAGAAGATTTAGAGTGCAAACGATGTGAAAGTAATCTTTTTAACAGTACCTTGAAAAATGACCAATTAAACAATTGGAATGATGTAGTTGAAGAAATAGCGAAAACTGTTCAAAAAGTCGACGGATACAATTTTGAAAACGAAGACACTCTTTTCCAGTCAGTTGAAGAATGTAAGAAACTTTTTGAATGAATTAGTTCTTCCTGTTAATCCACATACTAAAATTATCAACAAGGCGTTAATAATTCACCAATGCTTAAAAATCAATTTTTTTAACACACTACTTGCAAAGTCCTCTAGTTGGCGACATAATCACTAATAATGATGCAATAGGTTTAAAATAATAGCACCACTCTGCACTATTTCTAATTTTTTCTATAATTATTTGTAACAACATATTCTAGTAACTCCAAGTATTTATAAAATCATTTTAAAAATTTCTGATGACCAAAATGTATCGTCAAGTGAAATGAAATAATTTTTCCCCAAATTTTCTTTGTAGAATAGAGGGGTAACGTACCCTCCTTAGTTCTAAAAGGCGTGGCTTGGATAAATAGAGAAGTAATAAGCAGATTTACTGAAAACCATAAAAGTTATCCTTTGACTCCAAAGTTAGGAGATGCAAGGAGGAAGCTTGGAGTTGGACCATTGCTTACCGCAGGAGTACTTTGACAGTGGATCAAAAATGTTCTGGAGCTGTATCTGCTTTATTATTCGGTTCCGACAAAAGATCTTACCATGACCTTAAGATCTTTGTGCCTTCCCTTCATTTATTGTGTTCCGTCTGGGTCCACTTCGAGCTCTTTGAAGTTCAAAATCAATGATATTTTAAGATCTTCGTTGGTAGGAGTTGCCTTACCGCGCGATTTTAACCTTTTTTGTGATAGTGCTTCACATTCTAGATGTACAGATTCCTTGTACTTATCGCAGAAATCATTCTCCAACTTGCCCATCTTTTTTAGATGTTCATTGACTGGGTAGTGGTCTTTAGTGATTCCAACTAGCTGTTTTTTATATTTGGGAATAAATTATTGTTGTCGCGACAGTATTGTCAGACCAATTGGCGTTTGGTCTGTTCTAAGTGTGATTTTCATCCCTTGCTTTCTTCTTCTGGTAGTTTAAATAAATTGTTTCGTATAGCTGCAGAATGATTCTGGACCTGTTAATAGTTCCTTTTTTAACCTTTCTCTTGCCAACGCACTAGCTTTTTCATTGCGCGGACTTGAATGCACAGGTGATCAATTGGGGAAAATTGTATTGCCTCTTGCCTACACACATCCGCGGCATTCTTCGACCAGGTTAGGTTAGGTATCATGCGAGTGGGGCATTCTTCGAACAGCTTCGATTAATTCTTTTGTAACTTTGGTCACAGCCTTACTATCATTGGCTAGAAAGATTCTCGCTCCTTCAATAATTCTGGCGCAATCTATGATTGCCGTTATTTCACGTTAAAAGACTGCACAGCCTGTGATCTCCGCTATCGCCTGTCTACTTTAACGCCGCTTACAGTTTATTACCGATCAGTTTCATTCAGGATTATGTGAGGCTACACATCGCCAGATAAATTCTGAATTATTTACAATTTTTCCAAGATTCAAGGCAATGGACTGCCAAAACTTAAATGCAATGGAGCTTCATGGGAATACTTTAAATATTAGTAAACATTAATTTGCTCCTTTTAATCTCACATAAAGTGGGTCTTATAAGTTGTGTTACATTAATAAGTTAAGTTTCACGTAAATTTTGTATTGTTTATTTTTTAAAAAACCAGGATTTGGTGTAAATTGGAAGAGCTTGTGGATGTTCTGGTGGGTAGTAAGTAAAAGCACCGATCTCTTAAATTATCGAACGTTAGTTACAAGAACTGATTTTTGATGAGAAACATCTAATGCCGCTGGTGAGTGTTAAAGCGGCTGTTGGCATTTTTACCATATATTTAATGCTCCTATATTGCTAGTCCCCGTAAGTGGAAGTATTGCCCACCAAGAGAAACAGCAACTGCATTCTTCTATCTCACTTATTCATACTCGATCCTTTGTGCGCAAGCGTTGCGACTGTAGTGGGGAAGCTTATAATGCAGTTATAGTACATATTTTCTTGTATGCTTCATAGCTTAGCGGCACAGCTCCATTCTTGGGCATGCGCATAGCATTTCAGGTCTAAATGATTGTCATGATTGGGTTGTCATCTTTTTCCAGACCCCTACTAGCAATATAGGAGTATTAAATATATGGTTTTTACCGTCAGTCTTCTGTCGAACCCAAAATACCTTGGCTCTAGTAACTAAAAAATGAGATCTTAACGAAAAATGAAGAAAATTACTGATGACAAATGACAATTGTCAAAAACAATGAATTTTTATAAGTTATTGTTTTCGTTTGAAATTGTTAGACACAAATTTACAATACTTTAGTATTCACATTTACAATAACAAAGAAAAGTATGAAAAATATGTAGTATATCAAGCGTTATTCAGCAGTATTATTTAGCTTTTTTTAGTAAATCATGCATATTTTCTATACGAAATAGTTTCGATGTTTAATATCTGCCAGGCTTTCCGCGACGGCTCATTTTTTTTTATAAAAATCCCGTTCAAATTTTCGAAATTAAATGGACAAAATACAAATTATTTTTAAAAATTGCAGGTCCATCCGTCTCATCCCAGTTGTCTGATTCCACATTCGATACTGGAAGTATCGAAACGGAATACAACTCTTTTCAAAATTCCACTCTAAAGAGCACAAAAAACGAAAGCAAATTAGCAAACTACCTCCCGTTAAAAAATGACGATAAAAAAATGAGCGATGATAAAGTACGTTTACAAAATGAATCGGTGTATCGCAGTTTTTACGATTCCGATGAGGAATTGTATAATACAAACGGAAAAGAACATTCTAATATTTTCAACTGGGAAGCGAACGATGTGGAATACACCACATCGAATTTCAGTTTAAAGAAATTTAAAATAAAATTCAACTTCTTTAGGACACTGTCGCCGAAATTCAAAAGGTCTTCCGAAAATTTTAAAAGCGTAGCTGCGAAAAACATAAAGTATAAGAAGATAAAAACCTTATCGTAAAAAAATTAATTTATTTTTATGAATAAAGATTATGTTTATTATTTTTCATTTTAGCAATAATAGGTATCGTTTTATAAACGTTGCAACTTTGAATGATTTTTGTTTTTATATGATCTATAAATTTTTTGTGCCTTTTCATTTTAAATTATTTTGACGATGAAGTAGATTTATGTAAATAAAACTCGTTATTGAAACAAATTGACTTTTGTTATTACAATTAGAATGTACAATACGTGGTCTGGCAATAAAGTACTAGGACTGGTACTATAAAGCTACTATATTTTCAAACTAGTACGACCTATCTATCAACCTCTTCAATATACTCTCTCTGCCTATCAACACATCGTCACATGCGTTTCTACTATTGCTCATAAGAGTGGAGAAGTATTCGGACGTTAGGTTGTTTAGTAACCGCGTCATTTTTTATTTAACTTCTTTTAACGACTGAAAATGGGTCGCTTTCAAAGATTTCTTTATTCTTAAGGACAAAAAGTAGTCGCAGTCGTGGTTGATCGCTGGGGCTGGTATCGACTTAGGCCACGCTTGTGGGCCCATAGAGCGACCCCTACTCGGCAACCACAGTCTGATGCCCTTGACGAAGCGGGCCACGCCTCTAGGTCGAAGTCGTCCAATTTCTTGCTCTAGGTTGGTCGCTTCAAGGTGTTCCAGTCGCGCCCTCCAGATTGCAGGGCAGCTCGCTAAAACGTGCCTACTCAGTTTCCTCTTTTTCTTCGCAATACCGGCATGTGGTCGTCTCTTGCTGCACCCCAATCCTTTCAAGATGTACCTGCAAAAAGTAGTCACAGGGAGCTGGATCATGTAAATATAGAAGTGGTCAAGGATAGTAATTTATTTTTGGCCAAAGACTACTTCACTGAGAAGGCATTGTGGGTTTGTGCATTGTCTTAATAAAAAACTCAAGTTTTCTCCTGCCACAAATCGGCTCACACGTTCTCAAAAACTTCCAAAGTAGTAAGTTTGATCGACATTCTGCCTCCTAGGCAAGCATTCGAAGTGAATTATGTCCCTCGTATCAAAAAATATTATAATTTCATTATACTATTTAAAAAAATGTATAGACCCTGATGCAATTTTTTAATTTGTTTTAAAAATTTTCAACGTTTTAATCAACATTTTCAAAAATCGAATCATTGAGCACACAAAAGTAATTTGGTTTTTAGATGAATTTGAGTCATTTTGTCGGTATGGATCCTAAAGAATTTATTGGTAGAACGAAAAATATTGCATGAAAATGAGTAAAAATATAACTGTGAGCTAAATCAGGTGAATGTAAAGGGTAGTTTTGAGTAGAGATTTTTCTGCCAAAAATCGCTTTACAAAGAGGGCTTTGTGAGTGAATGCATTGTCCTGATGAAGAACCCAAATTTTTTGCCACAATTTGGGTCAGCACAGCCTTACACACTTTCTCAGTCTTTTCAAATCTCTTCAAGTAGTAAGTGAAATTGGCATCCATTCGAAGTGCTTACCTTGGCTTTTTTAATCTGGGTGATGATGGTAACGTCCAATGCATGAAATGCTGTTTCGTTTCCAAGTTCCATTATAAGTGATCACATTTTTTAGTAAATCCGGATGAGTTTGTAACTTTCATAATTATATCGGCAAACTTATTGGCGGACCTTTTTTCGATCCTGTTTATAAAACAATCTGTGTTCCCCTGCTATCATTCAGATGCTCAAACGTCAAATCTTTTTGAGAATTTCTCCTATTTTCTTCACGCTCGTCATTTTTTAAAGATGACAGACTTTCTCCAGGTAAGTTTTAATAGGAATCTTAAAAGGATGCGCTGCTCGAATTTAACACTCGACATTTTCGAACGCTACTTTTTTATAGGGTCTCTTTTTAAACTAAAACGTTAAAACTTTGAATGAAAAATTAAACAATTTTTGTTCGAAATTTAACGTTTTAAAGAATAATATGACATATAAGTGATATTTTAATTGTCAGTGTGTCTACAGTAACTAATCCTAGAACTCATCAGACCTCGTAAATAGAGTTAGTTAAAATGTTATCTAGATTGAGGTAGAAATATCTAGCAATTTAGTTCCACAATATTTTTTTAAAAAGTGCGATATTATTTTGGTAAAAAATAAAAGCTACATTTGTGCGAAAAATTTATTTTATTTATTTGAAAGTTTTAACAACTCCACTCCTAACCCATAAATAAATACATCAAAATCTTTCCGTTTGAAACAAACCAACCCTTTTAAATCGGCAACAGATGAATTATACTTTTTCAAAACCTCGCACTTCACGCTTTCATCTTTTACACTCCATTTGTACAAAATTAATCTCTGGTCCACTGAAGCTGTCAAAAAATACTCTTCTGAAATGAAACTTCCGGTTATCTGAGCCCAATGAACGCCTGCATTTTTAAACTGATCAATAATTTGAACGTTTATTGAACTATTGTCTATTTCAAACTTTAAATACGACAATACTACAACATTGTCATCGCCTCCAGTTAAAAATACAAATGAGTCGGGTGTTAATTGTTTTATCGAAACGGTGTTAATACCAGATTGGTGCACATTTATGCTATTAAACGGTCGCAGTTCTGTATCTGTAAATAAATCATCGATATTCCAAAACACAATCATTCCATCACTATCCAAAGTTACTAAAACGTTCCGAGTTAAAACTTCAACGACAAATATTTTAAAAATACACTTTAATTTGTAAAAAATACTTCTACACAAATTTAAGCGAAATGTTTCACATTTATCCACATAAAAAACTTTAACGTATCCATCTGAACAAGCAGCAAATAAAATTATTTTTCCCAGTAGTTCTACCGCGCATAGATCCATGATTCTAGTTTCGGAATCTCGACTATCGATAATCTCGTAAAACGAGTGATTTTCGTGGCACAATAAATCTTTAGAATCATCGGAATACTCCAAAGTCCAACAAATCACTTGCGCCCTGCCCCCAGCAGAAAAAATCAAGTACTTTTCGGAATATTCAACTGGCAGTTTAAAGATCGTAACGCACCTAATACTTGATAAATGTGCTTTTAGAGTTATTACATTATCAAAACTATTTAAATTTTCATTTGTAACTGTTATTCTTAGCGTAGTATCTTCTCCGCCAGATATCAACAAGTACTGAGTGTTCATTTTTATAACGCATATTGTGTTGATTTCGTTAAGATGAAAAGGTTCCACTAAATTATAAGATTTATTATCATCGAAATCAAATTTAAGCGCATTAACAGATTTATCTTTTACATATAAAAAAGTGATTTGATTACATTTGATGAAATCCCAAGATCGATGCCCGCCACCACAGTTTTTCTCCAACAACAGTCGTTTCGATTTGTAATTCCAGATCACGAAATTATTTCCTGAAAACGCAATCACTAAATCCCCTATGACATCTAGCAACCAACTATAAGGCACCTTATCTGAAGTAATTAGAGTTAAACATGATTCTTTAAATAAAAAGGTCTTAATCACACCGTTTCTTCCCAAAGATATTAATTGGTTTTTATGAACTATTAGATTGGTAACTCCCAAATGACTGTGAACTTTGGGAATAATTTGTGTGGGATGCTTTTTTCCAATTTCGTATTTAAGTATGTTTCCCTTTCTATCTCCTACTATAAGATAATTGTCAAAAATTGTTGCTGCTGTGGAACATCTTTGGGAACCAACTGGTAATGAGAAACAACAAATTATGACCAAATCAGGTGGTTTTAATTCCAGTAAAGTAAGTTTTCCCTCATTTTGACAAATTAAAATCATATTACAGGTGAGCCAATGCACAGATATTATTCTGGAGCAATTCTTAGAGCGGTAATCACAAATGCGATGTATTGTTCCTTTTGATTCCTTATAAATGTATACCTGCCCATCAAAACCTGAAATTTACCACTTTGTTACAAAAAACAGCTACAAATACTAGTCTGATCGGTTATCTTTTCCGAAAACTAAATAAGACTTTCATATAATGACCAAACCAACATTAAAATAAGTTTCTGCATACGATTTTTACAATTAAAATAAAAACAATTACTTCCATAGTCATGTGCTAACAAAGGAATTAAAAGAATAATTTTCAATAGTCCAAGTATTTTGTTTTGATGCGTAACATCTTTCCGCTCGCTTTCTCACAATTTGTGGTAGTGATTTCATGAAATGTGTAACAGTAACAGGACGAATGAACGCGCGGTTAGAGTTGGCCGTCAGATAGACATCAACCAATTTTCCGAGAGGTCGGTACTGTCAGCCATCAGCTGTGCACTTAAGTTACAGTGTTGTGCCTAAAGTTTGCTGTTATGTGTGAAAACTATATAAATAAATATTTACTGTTGATTTTAAGTCTCAATAAAGTGCAGATCATTGATAAAAAATTCAAGTAATAATAAATAATTTTTCGAATAAAATATTTCAGTACTTAGCATTTTTAAATTTTGAGGTTGATTTCTGTCAGTGTCAATTAAATAATAAACAATTTTCATTAAAAAGAATTATTTTTTGTCATGAAAAATCATTTCAAATAATACCTGACCCATTTTTTTCAGAATATAATTTTAATATTGCTTATTACTAAGGTGAGATGTTAAATGTTACAAATCATATGCAACTACTGTAGGGCTCGCTCATTTTTTTCTTATTTAAAAATGAAGTTTTAGAGAGTCAAAAGTTATCATAAGTAAAACGTGTTTTTATGGAAAAATAATAAGGAGCTGCAGTGCTACACTTACCAGCTAAAGCCAACATGTTTCTACATTTTGAAATTTTCATCAACACATAGCTCTTTAAATCCTCAAAAGCTGTCACCTTAAGCCAGGCTTCATTATTATACAAATATAAATCACCAAGTTCTGAGAAGATTACAAAATTATTGGAAGCTAAAATACCAACTAATTTTGGATTTTCTTTGCTTGGAAGACATACTTTGTTTTCTGTGTATTTGTTATCAAGAGAAAAAGTATTTACTCCCCCATTTCCACCTCCACAGATTAAAACATTTTCTGATTTATCATAGGATACTGCCCAAATTGGACTACCTTGATTAGCCTCTATGCTTTGAGTTAATTTTCCATCTAATGACCAAATGTTTAGCAAGGAATCTTCCCCGGCAGTAACAAAGCAATCACTTAATATCAAACACCGAAACACTCTTGATAAGTGACCATATACTTGACACACTGAATATATATTAGGATTTTCTTGATCCAATTCTAATAGGAGATTATTTTTATTCACTTTCCATAAAATTGCAGAGCGGTCATCTGATGTGGAGCATATTAATCCATTTTTTTCATTATAGCATAAGGAAAATATGACGCCCTAAAATTTTTACACATTTGCAATTTTACTTTTAACATTTTTTCATGTACCTGTTTACTATTTAATAAAGAAATATTTTAATTATTTAAATGATGAATCTACTGTTTTAAGAATTGTAAGTTTACTTGAATCAATAAATACTAACCTCATGTTTTTTCAGCCTCTTTCGTACAGGACAACAATTGACAAATTTTGTATTAAGTTTCCATACAAGAACTTCATTAAAAACAGTACCAGAAAGTACTATTAACTCTTCATAATTTCTGTAGCAAATATGGGCACTGTATAAAATGCATTGTGCTTCACATTGAAATACCTCTATTAATTTTAAAGTACTATCCCATATTTGAACTTTATTCTTCATTGATACTGTAGCTATTTTGGATTCATCATTTATTAGTTTAGCTTCCAAAATCCAATCAGTATGTGTATTTCTTCTTATTTCATTAAATAAGTTACATTTATCGTTTGTTTCATAAAGTATTAAAAACTGTCCTCCAAATATAAGAACTTTGTTCTGTGAAAATGGTTCAATTCCAAATACCTGTTCTCCTCTTGTCCAGTCTATATTTACCTTATGAATTAACTTTTTACTACCATTACAAAATACGTGAATTGTTGCACCTATTCCTACAAATACAATATTATACGTTTATAAATAATTAAATTTAACTGATACCGACCTACGAAAGTAACATTTTTATAAATTTTTAAAGCTGTCACATTTGTTTTAATAAATTTACTTTCGAATAACATTTTTCTTTTTGAGTTTTAAACACTTAACCTCACATTTTTAATTTTCAGTGATTTTATGACAGAAGCTTCATTATAGGAAAAAATCACGGAGTGGGCGACATCTATTATTGATTGTATGAACTTTTTGAGGTGTGAACAATAAACTAACATCCATTTGTTTATATGGGTGAAAAGTGAACTTTATATATTATTTTGAGCAAATTAAGCATTGAAAGTGTTATATTGCCATATGCAAAGTAATAGCAAATTTTTTTTCGCGATTTTATTTGCATTTTCGGATTTTGTGGTTTATTAACACCAATTCTTCACAAAATATCGTACAAATATACATACGTACATGTATACAAAACTTTATATTATATCTTGTAAAGAATTGGTGTTAATAAACCACAAAATCCGAAAATGCAAAGGATTAAAAAAGGTGACATGGAGATAAAAATATGCTCTGTTCCTCTATGCTCTACCATTGTATAAGCAATGGCTCTACATATGGCAATTCGATTATATCTTTGCTTAAATTTCCTTCAAATCCTAAGCTCATAAATGAAAGATGATATTTAAGATAGGAAAACCAATCTCAAGTTTATGTTTGCAGCAAGCACTTTGAGTAAGATGATTTTTTCAGTGGTAAGTTTGATATTGTTGTCCAATGATCTATCATTTTATTTGTGATTATTCATAGTGACTTCAACACCACAGAGAAATCTTTTAAAAGATGGATCTGTTCTTAACCAGAACCTTCCAGTGTTGAAGTATCAACATTCTATAATTGAAAGATAGAAGTGATCGAAGTTCGAAAACCAACCAAAATTGATATCTGGATACACCTGGTCTTTACTGGCATTTAACAAGAATCCAGCGACAATAAAACTAAAACGTCGAAAACAAACCTTAAATCCAGCTTCAATCCAATAGTTTAAAACAAAAAATAAACTCAAATCTCTGAGATAACTAAAACTCCCTTCAATAAAAACTTTGGTTTTACAAATGATCAAATGACAGAATATTTGTTGCTCACACCTCGATCCACATTTTGTCATTGATAGCGCCATCTCGCATTACGTGATTTTTTCTTATTGCGGTTAAATTTATTACCATCATCGAAAATAGATTGCTGTTTAGATAGATGGTACTGTTATAATTTCAATACATTTCATTAAAGTTAATTTTAGCGATTTTAGAAAACATATATTGTGTGCATTTATTTTCTTAAAATAAAATAAAAAAATTTATTTCAAAAATAAAACGTATGTTCATTATTATGTTGTAACGGTAAACATAATAAATTCTCCTACTAAAATTAGTTTTAACAGTCATAGAATAAATATAAATACTAATAAACGAGTAGAATGAAATCTTAACGCTACAACTTTTATTAATGTAAGGATCATGAAGAAGATCATTTTCTCAATGACATTTGAATTACATCGTCATTTTATAATTACACACCAAATAAATGTTTTACAAAACATTGTAGATTGAAGATTGTAGGGGGGGTCCTGAAGGCTATGCTGCCACTCAAGCACTTTGACCTATCAGATCTTTTGTGCATAACCCTTAATCTATACGATGCCCGGGATTCCGAGATTTCGTGCAAAGTTTATCAGTTACCTGGGAGCTAAGTTCCTGACATCGGAGGGCTTTATGAGCAGCCAGAAAGTGTCAAAAAAGGCACGTCGGGTTGTGTATAGAGGTGTGTTGGTTCCTATACTTATGTACGGTAGTGAATGTTGGGTTTGGCAGAAGCATGAAAATAGAAGATGTGGAGATGAGTAGTCTGAGAAGTATAGCCGGAGTGACTCGGTTGGATAAAGTAAAAAATAGTAAAATAAGAGAACGCTGTGGTGTAAAAGAAGATGTGGTTACAAAGATAGAAAAAGGAATGCTTAGATGGTTTGAAAACGAAGAAAAGATGGATGGAGGAAGATTGCCGAAACAAATTTATAAGGCGAGTGTGAATGGACAAGTCGGTAGAGGTCGACCTCGGTGAACATCGATCTCGATCAGATCAACATTGTTTTGAAGAAAGGCCAGGTCAAGAGTACCAACAACCGATGAGCATGTATGAGAGCACCAATGAAAGTAGAGGAAGCAAAAGATGTGTGTAAGAACCGTAGCAAGTAAAGGGAAGTGGTCTCTGCCTACCCCTACGGAAAAAAAGGCGTGACTATATGTATGTATGTATGTATTCCAGAAACTTGAGCCTCTTGCAGAAAAGCGCTGGGCATTCGCATAGAAAATGTTCTGCAGTAGCGGTAACTATCACTCTCGACAATGTCCTGTAAGCACTCCCGTTAGAATTCACAGGTCATTTCTGATCCATTCTGGGATCTGCTTAGTTGTATTTCTCGAGGGTTTAGGTAAGAACGCCTTCGAGTGAGTCAACTCTGGTATATCGGACCAGTAAGTGAGTATTTTCCTCTCCGCCCATTTTAAAATAATTATTTTGGTGGCACTTGTACTCACTCCAAAAACCGGTTCTGGTCCAGTGAACGCAGATTCGGCCCCCTGTTTTGCAAGAATGTCGACTTTTCCGTTTTCCTCCTAGAGGACTATTAGTCAGATCTCTTGCACACAAATCGATAGCGAAGACTTCAGCCTGATAGATTGTAGCATACCTGCCAAGACTAGTAGATATTTCAATCTTTGGTTTTTTGCTGAAAACACCGGCCACAACTCCATCCAGGGTTTTTGAGTCATCTGCGTATATTACGTATTCAGTCTCTCTTTGGAAAGAGGACTTTGAACGACTTTTCTACGTGTATTTTTGAGGCTAGCATGTCAGGAACCATCCCGAGAATTTGGTGGTTTTTTTGTTTCACTTAGTTTCCCGGAGTGGTCCCCGAGTTGCTCTTTATTAATTTGCCTTTCCAGAGACAGGAATCTGTAGGAGACTATCCTGGCTTCCCTCTCCAAGAGAATATCTACGGGAGAAAGATTTAGGTGTTCCATCGCTGCCGTTGGTGTTAATGGATATAGCTCCAGTTATGACCATCAGCCGCTGAAGGCCAGCAAGCTCAGAAATGTCTAATTAACGCTCATCGTGAATAGCCCTGTATATGAATGTATGTATTCGGGCTTACTTATCAGCGTTTTAAATAATTTGATTTTCAGATGTTAGTACTGCTTTTTTACTGTCATTTCTATATCCAGCACTCATCAAAGATGGCAAGGCACTATCACTAAAGCATATAAACCAAATTTCAAAAGGGTACGAAACAGAAAATATTGAAGCAGACCACCTGTGTTTCTATGTGAAAAGAACCGGTCAATGACCATCATTTGTTGAACTCATTAAAGAATAATGTGACTAGTTTCCAGCAATTTCCAAAACAGCAAAGATATTTCTTACTTTGCCTCCCACAACATACACAATTAAATGATCTTTTAGCATTTTTTAAAGAGTAAAAACATGAGTACGGTTTTATAAGTGTACACCGACAAGAAGGTCAAAGACCATAAGATTAAAATTATAGACAGCGTTATTGATAAGTTTGGTAGTTTCATGTTCGTAAATTTTTATTCAATATGTATTGCATTAGAGTAATTAAAATTATTAATATTTTCAAAGTTGATCAATTTTCGTTTCGAATTAAAAATAGACTTCTTTTGCCCTTTCCTAAAGAAAGTTCTAACGACGCCCTTGTATGGACTATTTTCTTGGAATTTGTGTATTTCTAATTAATAAATATAGGCAGTCAGAATGTTAACAAACTGCACGCTCTTGTTTTGTCTTCACTTTAATGTTTCTTCTGATATTATGATACAAACGTTGTAGCTGTCGTATAAACTGACCCATATACATATTTATTTTACTACTGACACCCTTTCACAGCACCCTGTATAAAAAATCTCTCGTCTTGTCTTGGGCAAGCAAACAAGTACTACTCTTCTTGCACAGTTATAGACGCGGTATCACATGGTCCACCGGTCAAGGCCGAGCACTCGAGACTCCCGACTAGCCAAACTCTCGGTTCTAGCGGTTACTGACGATTATAAAAAGTCAACCAGTTCAGTAGTTGCAGCATTGTAAAGTCACGTTTAACACGTTCACTGCTGGTAGTAGAACGGGTTTGATAACACTTTGATGAACGAGATAGTTGCACTCTATTTGATCCTTCCAAATTTTGTGTTCTCAATGAGATATTGCGATAATATCTATAAAGAAAAATAATTCTTCATTTTAAATTACTGTTCTAATTTACCATCAAATTATTAAAATGTAACGGTCTCTATAATAAAGATGCTGGGTATTTCTTCATGTAGGTACTTAAACAAATAACAAATTCTGTATCTAATTATGTATGTTTAGCGGTACACATAAATTTTAAGGTTGTATTTCCAAAATAAGGTGATAAGTTTATTGACAATTGTATTATAAAACAACACAAATTTAATCAGAAGTTCGTATTTAATATTTTCGACTTTAAATAATTTTTTTAAATGATACATTAGGCAACCTTGTTGATAATTGACCTATGGAACTATTTCAAAAGCCAAAATCCTGACTCCGAAGCGCAAGCAAAATACTGAGTACAACAGTTCTACTACCTTTGGTAAAGTTGTAGAAAATCAAAGACCCCAACAAGAGTTAGAAAGTCAAGTGTTTATTATTATAAATGATTTTTTTTCGGGTGGATGGCGGGTCTAGGATGAAAGAAAACAAACTGAGGTCTCAGTTTGTTTGTGCTGTCTATGTGATTTTATTATTGTTGAAGTTATATAAATTATTCGTTTTGATATTGTTTGGTTATTATGTGATTAATCCATTGGCTCAATGTTAATTGTAAACACGTTTGCCCTGATTCTGTGATAATACGATATCAGATATCAGAAATGATCAGATATTAGAAATTATCAAATATCAGAAATTTTACATTACAGACTTAATATTTCCACGAATGAAAAAGCCTTGAGAGAGATCTAAAACAAAGATCTAAACGTCGAAAAATAATTGAGAAGGACATGAACCAGAATAATATTATAAATGGCAGAGACCACTTCCTTCCAATTGCTACGGTTCTTACATACATCTTTAGCTTCTTCTACTTTTATCAGTGCTTTTATACACGCTCGTCGGTTCTCTTGACCTGACCTTTCTTTAGAACAATGTCGATTTGATCAAGATATGCTCGCCGAGGTCGAACTCTCCCTACTTGCCCTTTTACCCTCGCCCTATAAATCTGTTTCGTCAATCTTCCTTTCTACGTATCCAAACCATCTAAGCATTCCTTTATTTATCTTTGTAACCACATCTTCCTTCACACCCACAGTGTTTCCTTATTTCACTATTCTTTACTTTGTCCAACTAAGTCACTTCGGCTATACTTCTCAGACTACTTAACTCCACATTAATCTTATTTTCATGCTTCTTCTGCCAAACCCAACATTTACTACCTCTTGAGCCACACTTATTACAGTCACCAATCTATGTTGTTGATCGACCGATGAATAAAATGGAGTTTTACCTGCGATTATTGTAGATTAAGATGATGATCTTTATAATTTGAATTTATTAATTCATGGAATTCCAAGAGAGGTCTATAATCCAGCAGATTATTACAATAGTTAGGACGACCTCATAGTTTTCAAAAGGTTTCGAGTTACAAAGCACAGAGCAATTTTAATATTGAATAAATTAAAGCTAAAATCGAGTATTCTTATGATTTGTAAGTATTTATACATCATAAATAAAATAGAAATTATTTGTGGGATAAAAAAGTCAACATTAAGGGTCGCTATTCTGAATACAGAATTATAAGTGGTAAAAATGTGTAAAAGAACATTTTTTTCTGCATTAGGAAAATTGGGAGCCCTTTTTCTAATAATGTAGCTGCTTACTTCAAATAAAAATCTAACAAAAATCGTTTTTTGAGAAACTTGAATGTCGTCAGTCATGTCACTGTCAGGAGTCAGAGTAAAACTTGAATAAATTATGAAAAATTCTAAATATTACTAGTTTCCAGCGGTGTTGTTAGGCTTGAATAAGTTTCTTCAAAAAACGGTTTTTGCAAATCGGATTGAATTTAAGGTACCTACACCTTAAGTTCCTCACCTACTAAGCTAAGAATAACTTTTGAGATGAACCTGTGCAAACGGCTTTAAAAGCGTACCGAGTAAAAGAAATACTTTGACAGTTAAAATCATTTACAGCAGTTGAGAAGAACTCGTGAAATATAAGTATCTGGGCATAGAAATCTCAGGCTATGGTGATGCTGAGATGAAGGTGAGAGAACAGACAACGAAGGCAACAAGAATAGCAGGATGACTAAATGACACAATATGGCGAAATAAAAACATTAAAATAGAAAGAGGCAGAAAGAGGGAGTGGAATGATCACATCAGTAAAATGGACAATGAAAGGATAGTCAGAACAGCACGCGACAAATCACCAATGGGTCGCAGGAGTTTAGGACGCCCCCGAAAACGATGGAGCGACAACTTAGCAGTGCAATAGGCAGAGAGACGATGAAAAGAAACAGGCGATCCGCCTAGATTAAAGAAGGAAGAAGAAGAGAAGAACTCGAAATATTGTCAGTGTATACCAAGAAGGTTTGAAAGAAAGCCTTCGCGACGGACTTATGAAACTTCTTAAAACTAATGTGGCTGCTGCTATTAACAATAAAAAGCATGGGGCTTTTGAACTTCTGCTTTATAAACTTATAATGGAAAATTCATAAGATTCGTATTTCCCAAATGTAGAAATAGTCAGAACATTCTTTTTAGTTTATATCCACAGACATTGACTTGTCGCCCACAAATGTTATGCAAGACTGCTTCTTAAAACTCTGCAACTAAATATACCTATGCACAATGGAAGATAATCCAATAAAATGTGTGTGTTTTATACGACCATACTATGGAAGATTATACGAACAGAAACAAGTGCAGAAAAAGTCATGGAAAGAGGTTGGAAAAAAAGTAAAGGAAACTGGCACGTTTGTGACAAACGCCCAAAAAAATGAGTTTAAATGGAAAACTATGCAAGACATCGGTGAAATACTTACAGACCACCACCAAATAAAATATATTTAACAGATTCGCCAGCTATTTATTAAAACAATCTATACACTCTTCAAGTCACATAATTACACCTTTAGCATCTCCAAGTACCACCATTAACAATTATGAGTTTTTACAAACTTTGTAATACATACAAATAAAACTAGATTAAATCACCTCAATGTGATTTTTTCTTTGGTGTCACAGCTTCCCGAAATTTGGTATTCCATTTCTTGATGTTCTTCTTCTCCCTCCGAAAGTTGGCGATCCAACTGGCTATAATGGTGCGTGAAACTGCACCTTTGAAAATCTCTATGGATGTCCGTCCGAACCATCGACGTAGATCTTTTAGCCACGAGTTCTGCCGTCTGCCCATAGATCGTTTACCCTCGATCTTTCGCTCGATCATGAGTCTGAGGATCTTCCCTCATAACGAGTCCGATGTTTCGTTCTTTGATAGTTGTCAGCAGCTCTTTACCTTTATCCATTCTCCTCAGTACTTCCTCATTGGTTATACTGTCTACCTAGGATTTCTTGATAGAAGGTCCAAAAGTAGTATAAATGCCGTTCTAAACATTCTACAATATGATTTAAATTTTACTGGATCTTCAATCATTTCGTCACCAGTGCAGCTTGCAATAAATATTAGAGGTACTATTTGGATGAATCCAATATTTTTGAGCGTTTTTTTATTTTTTCTTTGCAATATTATTAGCGACAATAGTGATGTGCGAAGTTCAAGATTTTGTTTTCTTTATTTTAATGAAGCAACGTGTATGCAACATGTCATCGACATGTTAAAAATAAATATCGTGTAAGGCCTTAGATATAAATAACCGGTGTCTGATCCCAAAACACGTCGATTTTAAATTACTATTTTTAAAAAAAAAATCTATCCTACAGAGTGAATAACCTTTAAGTGATGATGTCAGCACCAGCTTTTTTTAATCAAACACCATGCTTTTTTAATTTGCGGATTTCTCTTACTAGGTAGATTCCAAAAATGCATCATAAGTTAATTCAAGTTGGTATAGGGTAGATAAAAATGCAAAAGTTGTTTATTACAATTTATTATTTATAAAATATTTGTTGAAGACTAAACGTACACTCTAACAAAAACAAACCAAGGAAAGTTTAAGGTTAATGTTTAAATTGTTCTACATTGACCACCAAACAATGACTTAACCTGGTAACATATACGTCTTTAACATTTTGTAGGATAGCGGGTGTTACGTTCTGAATTTCTTACCTGATTCAGGCTTTTAGGTAACGGATATTTTTAGGTCTGTTAGTGTAGACTTTAGATTTTAAATCATCATCATCATGATCTAGTCTTCTGCGTCCAAAGTTGAACATAGGCCTCTCCTAAATTATTCCAGTTGTGTCGGTTCTGAGCTTCTTGTAGCCAGTTGCCAGCGATTCTTTTGACATCGTCTGTCCTTCGTGTAGAAGGTCTGCCTTTACTCCTTTTGTCAGCTCGTGGACTCCAGTCTATCATTTTTCTGGTCCACCGCCCATCAGTCATTCTGTCCACATGTCCGGCCCAGTTCCACTTAAGCCATGCTATGCGCTCGATAACATCAGTGACGCCTGTCCTTCTTCTTATTTCTGACCTTATCTCTGAGAGTCAGTCCCAGCAGCGACCTTTCCATTATTATTTGGGCTACTCTGAGTTTGGTTGCTATGACCTGGGTCTTATATTTTGGGTGATTTGATGTGTAGATTTTAAATAACCCCTTGAAAATAAGTCTAATGGAGTAAGATCGGGTGATCTATCGGGTCATTCCACTGTACCCCTTCTTCCGATCCATCGATCTGGAAATGTTCTGTTTAAAAACTGGCGCATAGCTATAGCGAAATGTGGCGGTATATTCTGCGGTCTTAAGTGTTGTCAATTTGGATATCGGGAAAAAGCTGGGTCAAATTAGCATCAAATTAGCGATTAACGTATTTTGCAGAAAATCCAGATATAATTCTCTTGTTAAATTTGCATGCAAAAATTTTGACCAATAATTGTATTTCTCACAATACCGGCCCATACGTTGATTTTTTGTGGTCTTTGCGTACGGCATTTTTGCATCTAATTTGGATTTTCATTAGACCAATATCGGGTGTCTGCCGGTTAACATGCCCGTTCAAATAAAACGTTGCCCCATCCGAAAATAAAACGTTATCAATGAAATCGTTATTTAATTTATTATCGTTTTAATTCATTATGAATTCGCAGAATCCAGTTCTGCGATCAGTCATCTTCAGTCAATACAGAAGATACATATTTTGCCTCTCTGCTGCCGAAAAAATTACATCTTGTTAAATATTTGTATTAAGTGGAGGTCTACCTAGCTTCAATCATAATTCTCTGTATTTTCTTTCTATTCTGCTTACCGTAGATAGATACCCTGTATGATAGATTATTTCTTTAATAAATAGTAAATTAAAATCAAAAATCGACCCTTTTCGGGATTTTATCATATTACTGTTTATTTACCTAATAATGAATTTATGCGTTACTTTATGGACGCACTGAATAAACGAACCTTAAAGCGTAAAAGGGAGTTAGAGAATACCATAGGTCTAAATAATCTCAACTTAAAAAATATTGAAAGTAATTTTTTTAAAGAAATAGATTTGTCTTGTATTATCTCTAAATGTTGTTTGTTCATAAAAGTTGTGTTTTATTTTATTACTAGCAGAATCCGGTGTACGTTGCTACACCCCATTATTTTATTTTATTCGTATTTCATGTTGTTCGGCAGTCTCGGCTGCTCTTAACTGCTGCACTCACAACATATTTGCCTCCAATCGCATTTCACGTTGTTCGGGCGTCTCGGCTGCTCTTTCGACTCTTTTATTTTTTTGCACCTGCTGCATTTCTTCCAGTTCCACCTTTTTTTAGTGGCTTTTTTGTTATCTTCAAAAAGTGATTAAAACCTTTAATGTTTTTGCTCAAATTGAAATAACTCAAATACATAAATGTTTGACAAAAATTTGATCCCAATCGATCCAGCCGTTTTTAAAAGACAAACGTAAAAACATTTTTGATGTGTCCAGTCGAGGAAGACCTGCCCTATGATGATGAGTGGCAACACACCCTGAAACCAGTCCATAGGTAGTCACTTCGGATGGATAAATGGATAAATCTAATAGTTGCTTCTCTTACTTAACAAGCATCTGCATATTATTATCCGAAATGGGGTATTGTACACGATTATGTATCAGATATAATTCAATGCCTGTCGCGGCATATAACCAGAGGAGTAGTTGTTTTTTGATACATAATCGGCCCATATGAACCTATGATATAGGTGACATACAACGAAAGCTGGTTTTTTAAAAATCAAAATCAGTTATGCATTTTTTTCATCTATTCACGCTGTCGAAAAATGTTTATAGTTTTCTATAATTTTTGCAGATATCTATATATATACATAGATAGATAGATAGATTATACAAAACTTAGGGCCTTTGGGTATTGTTTGCTACAAGCCCTGCGCTGGCTTAATCCGACACTGTTAGGATACTGAGTTATTATCAGATTAAAGAGTGGTATTTTAAGAAGTTTAAGCAGAAATTTATCATCTTTAACATTTAAAACCTCTATTGAAATACTCAGATTTGATGAATAAAAAATAAAGCAGGTTTAGCCCGAACTTTTGTGAACCTGATATTTACTCAGCGAAAGAATTTTATCGTTTCAAAGTAAGCCCTTCGTGTAAAACAAAATCGTGAGCAAAACTGTAACATCGAATGAAAAAAATCAGCTGAACAATTGTTCGGTACGGTACAGAACTGGCAGAACTAGAAAAGTCGAAGAAGTCTATTGGTAGTGAGTGGTGACATTGACTCCGCGAAGAAGAACTAGCATATTCATCGCGCATCTTCGACGCTTGTTTGCAGTTTCTTCTTGTATTCTTTTAGTGCTTCCAAAAGACAATTGCTTATCTTCGACCGCCGGGGCTGCATCCTGCTTCGGTAGCCGTTATCCATTGCGACAAGTGTCTGCGTAAGATTTTGATTAGAAGCACGATTTTTTTGTGGACTCCCTTTTTAGGTATGTTATTTTTTTTTAATAAAATTAATTTAAAATAAAATAAAATTAATAAGCACCGTTTGTCCTATATTTTATTTAACAATATTTTATTCATGTAAGATTACTATATTTGTAAAAAAATAAGTAGGTACTACTATGTTAAATTTTTTATCAATGTTATCGAAAAAATTAAAACTTGTGTTATGTTTTTAATACTGCATATTTTTTTTAAAAAATTATACTTTTTTTATTTATTAACCTAATTTTAAAAATAAGTAAAAAAGTAGATTTTATTTTAAAAGTAAACTGTTACTTTTTTTTAATAATTGCAAATTTAAGGTTTTTTTCTTTAAACTTATATTTATAATAATAAAAACGAAAAAAAGCTTATTATTTTTTATAAAATAATACATCCTTGTTATAAAAAAAATTATTTTATAATAAATAATTTTAAATACTTTTCGTCGTATAATTTTTTAATATAATTAAAATATAGTTTGCAACAAAACCATTAAGCATAAATATGTCAAATCCATTACTGTTACATTCATATTTTTAATTTATTATTTTTCCACATAAGAGTAATAAAAAAAATAGTGTAGGCTATTCAAGGTTTTTTCCAACAATTGTTTTTGTTTAAAAATTGCAACAATCCAAAAGTTTAATATATTTTTTGTAATTATTGAACCCATTTTTGCAGTCATGGAAAATTATTTTCTGATAAAATAAAATATTTGGTATACAAAAGATCGATTTGACATGAAATATAACTTTTTTTTTTAAATTTTTAATTTTAAAATTTGGGTTTTCATTTTTGTTAGCGAAAAAACCAATCAGTACTTGATAAATCTAATTTCTACTGTTACATTTAAATTTCAATGTTTTATTATAATTTATAATTTTTTCACATAAAGGTAATGAAAATAAAAAGTGTGTTTTTTTTTTAATAGTTATAAAAAAATTTACGATGTCGATCTATTTTTAAAGATTTTTTTTGTATAAAAATTGAAATGATTCAAAAGTGTACTATTCGTCATTTTTGAATCCGTTTTTACAATCATATAAAACCATTTTTGAATAAAAATATTTTATATAATTATAATTTTTTTTTAATGTTGGGTTTTCTTAGAGAAATAAAAAGTAAAAATGAATCAATTTTTGTTTTTTTATATGTCATACATTTTGTGTAAAATATGCAAAACAACTCGAGGAGTCGGAATAATTTTTATTTCACTTTGATAGCTTTAACAACTTTTAAAGTTAAATTTCAAACATTTGCTAAAAGAACAGTACAAAAATTGGTCTTACAAATATTTTTTCAACCACTGTTTTTGGTATAAAATAACTTTATGTAAGGAAATGTTCTTGGGTGCTTTAGTCTTTTGCATCGCCATGTTTACAAATCAATCGTGCGTCCTTTTTTCTATTTATGAGTTGTTTATTTTATCTAGACTTTGTAGACTTGATTTGAGACACTTCAATATAAAATATTTTAGTTTTTCTTCCCTTAATATAAGAATCCTTAGCCTCGATAAACTTTGATATCATCACGTGCTTTGCTGATTCTTTCATTACTTACACAGATAGTCCATTAAAAAGTTACATTTGAAGTTGCTCTTGTCAAAGGACACAGTTTTATTTTTTAGATATAAAGAAGTTAGTGTAAAGTTAAATACAAGTGTGTGGGGTTGCAACCCTGGTCCCTCGGCCGCCATCTTGGAAAAAGTGGTACAAAAGGTTTTCACGGTTTATCCATAGACCTATTATCCAGAGGAGACGTAATATTCCATTGATAAAACTCTGTTTGTTTTGTCGCAATGATTACAAGTGGCAATGAATATGACAAATAATATCAATCGATTCTCTTTGTCCCGTCCTCGTGCTGGCAACGCTGTAACATTATTGTCAACTTATGGCCACGCTTGTAATCAGTGGCGTGCTGTTTGTTCAAAATGAGAATATACCTATCGGGTAATATTTAGTTTTTTATGTGAATATATTTATGAAAAGGTGATAATCAGTTTTTTATCAAATTGAAGTGTTGTAGCCTACTAAAAGTATTATTCTAAATCCCTAAAGTTGGGCGCCAAATTGTGTTACCCTAACTAAACTGTTTTTCTTAAGTTACAAAAGTGGGGTGCAAATTTTGTGTAACTTTAAAAAACTTACTAATTCCCCGAATGTTATGCGACAATTTTATATTACGTTAAAGTTTCCTTTCTAAAGCCAATTGTGCGTTATGTTATAAGTTACTTTTTATAAAACTAAATTATTCCAACTCAAGGGCTGCTAATTGTGTAGCGAACAGTTTTACTAATACCTGTTAAACTAAATTATTTGATCAAATTAAAGTAGTACTGAAAAAGAATTTTAAATAACTTTACCTGTCTGAAATAAAAAAAACTTAAATAAATATCATTATTATTAATTGTACAAATAAAATGTAAAGTATTTTAAATTTTAATTTTACATATATATATATATATATATATATATATATATATATATATATATATATATATATATATAACGGATTGTCTACAGCTGTTGCCGTCTCTCCGTCCCCAATCTCCATCTTGCTCTGTTAAAAACCTCGTTTTCTTCCAAACCTCTTTTAGCCATTGCCTCGTCTATATCGTCTTTCCAACTTCTCCGTGGTCGTCCCCTTTTCCTTTGTTCTGGTGGTATCCATTCCAGTATCTTCCTAGGCCATCTGTCAGTTGTCATCCGATTTACATGTCCGAACCAAGTTAACTGCCGCTTTTCTACTTCCTCGTGTATGTTTCTGTCCATTTGCATTTCATTTCGGATAACATCATTTCTAACCCTCTCAAGTCTAGACCTACAACAGCTCCTTCTCAAGAAATCCATCTCTGTTGCCAGAAGCTTATTCTTATTAGCCTTCGTTACGTCCCATAATTCGGAGCCGTATAGGGTGACACTTTGAACTAGACTCTTGTATATGTGTTTCTTTGTAGTTTTTTTAATTTTCTTGTCCCAGAGAAGAGAGTTCAGGGTTCTAGTTACGGCTCTACCTTTGTTGATTCTATCTTGGATTTCGTTATTACTGTTATTTTACATACATAACATACATAAAGTTAATTTTAATGTACAAACTATTTATTAACAGCTAAATAACCCAAAGGAAAAGATTAAAATATTATATTCAGGGTTCCGTGACTCCTTGATTTCTCGATTGGATTAAATTTGAGGTGATCTATAGATTTCTTATAAAATACCACTATAAAATGGATCAGGAAGGTATATAGTTCTTTAAATAACAACGAAAGAAGGATAATAACACTGAATAAGTGTTGCTGAATAACAGGGAAATAATGACCTTTTTTGAGAATATCTCGAAAAGTATTGATTTCCGCATCGTTTGGTTTTTAGATTCGTGTTTTACACCTCAAAATAATACCTGTTTATTTTGATTCATAACTATACATAAACATTAATGATTTGCTATAATTTTCAATAATCTTTTTATTTTTTTTTATATAAAATATATTTTAATTATTAATATTGCAATATTGTTATTAATTAATTATTAATTTGACACTCCACCACTTACGAGGGAGAACTGGAGAAGGAAGTGGCGTTATTGTCGGCGGTTCATCTTCAAAATAATTTTCCTCGATTAATTTTGAGATTTCCATTATGTTGCTGCAAGTCTCCCCAGAATCCTTTGCATCTCCAGAATATCAACTTTAAAAGCTCAGGAGGTGCTGAAGGTTTTGAGCTTTGTACTGGCATCAATATTTTTTTCAGCCCCAGCCTTCAGGGTCGTCGTAATTACCGAGCCACGAATGGACCTGATGGTAAATTCGAAAGCTGTGAAAGCGGGCCGTATTTTGTGTTGAAGGAAGTGAAGATAAATTAAATGTACTCTTTCTTAGTTTAGGCAGGTCGTTGGTATTCAAGTGTTTAAGTCTGTAGTATCTTATTAGAAAGTCAAGTATTATTCTAACTACAGTCAAAGCTGCTTATTCGCGGGCGATACAGAATACAGAAACTGCGAATATGGAATTTGCATGGGATTTTAGAGGATGCGTTCCAAGGTTGCAAAAATAATACATAATAAAAGATTTTTTAACAATGTGTAATAATTTGCCATTAACATTTTTTTTAAAACAAAACTTCTTTCCATAAAGAGACCAATTTTTTTTAAAGAAATTATAAAGCTGACTTGTCATCTGTAAAGCTTCACTGATGATTTTTAAGTTTAATGTTACTTTTTTAGTGCTCGTTGAAGCTTTCCCCTACTCAATTAAGTAGGGGGTTTAATATTTCTTCCAAGTTAGTTTTAGTTAAAGTATCATCTTGCGATTTCCCCTGGGGATACGGGGAAAATAGAATAGATCCCAGGTATGGTCTGCCTGTCGTAAAAGGCGACCAAAAGACTCCCAATCCAAAGTATTATGCAACCCGTGCTGATGGATGCATGGCGGTGGGGAAGCACCGTCGCTAATGGAGCCTACAGGAAACCGGGCGAAATCCTGTAGTAGACAGCCTTCCCCCATACTCGTTGACTGCAAAGAATAACTGAGAACGCTGGTAGACCGTAATCACGTCAAACTGATACGGGTTCCAGCATGCCAGGAAGTTGCAGGTAATGAGGAAGTAGACGAACTTGCAAGAAGAGGTTCGAAAAAACACAAAAACTACTGGAAACATATAACAGGAAAAAAAAACACGGGAAATAATACATCAAAGGACTGTGCCATAAAAGGACGGCAGATCTGTTACCGATGAACAGGAATCAGTTAAGACTGTATAATAGAAGCCTGGACAGCGGGTTGTGCGGCGGGGATCCAGGGGCGGTGGAGCGCTTGCTGTGCTGCTGCGGTGCGCTGGGGGGAATGGGCGGTTCTTGGGTGACTACATTGTTCTCAACCCAGTACAGAACTTGTACAAACTTGTACAAGGTACGAAGGAAGCGTGGTTCTAGGTCCCGGGAACTGACTGTCTTTTTCGGACCAGTACCTCGCGGCGGCGCAGTGTGTGTTTTGCTTTTTTTGGGTCCTTGCCGGGTGGTCTGTAAAATGATACAAAAACACATAGGCAAGATACAATGGGCCAATAGGCCCAAGTGTCACCGACCTAAATAGGGGTGGAGTTTTAAGTGTCTTAAGAGAGTTTTAAGAGTCTTACAGTAGACCTTGAGCTTTCGGACTCATAACCTCTCCATAAAGGATTTTCTTCACCTCTGAAAAAAAAAATCATGTTGCGATTCAAACAACTCTTGAATATCACGTGATTACTGGTTGGCGATGGGAGTTTCAATACCTGCGACCTAAAAGATCCATTATGTTTCCTTCTGTTGTCTAGCCGTTCGGGATGTCTCAATGACTTAGGATGCTTGGGATATCGTAAATAAAAAACTTTTTCTGTACTTACTAATTATGATCTCAAAGGTATTTTATGTCGATGATTTCTTGATGAATTAATACTCCATTCAGGTAATTTAAGTTACTTACTAAAAAGTCAGCTTACTTATTACTCCTGATGACACACGCCATTATTAGATTATTTCAACTGCTTGACTCTTAAACTGTGGTGATTGCTGTCTGACAGGCAATCAATATTTCGTTAATAGTCGTGAATAAGAAGCTTTGTCTGTATTCACTTATTAAGACCTTAGATGTATTTTATGTCGATGGTTCCTTGATGTAGCTTTATGGGATGATAATAATTTACTCGCTAAAAAACCAGCTAACCTTTTACTCCTGATGGCCCACGCCATTGTCTTGGACTGCGGTGACACTCAATCAAAACCATTATGAATAATTTTTGAATCTTTTTTCGTTGAATTTTTTAACGTAATAAAGATATTTTCAAAATGTTTGTTTGTTGGTCATTCTTAAAAAATGAACGATTCGTTTGAAATAAATGTAGATTAAGCAATGTCGTTCATACAGAAGTTGATAATTTTGGTTCAGTAATCGGACATCTTTCCTAAAAACTAGCGATTTAACTCATCTGTGACGAGGTTGATTACCTAAATTCAAAGAGTTCATTCCACTTGCTCCTTTTCAATTATTTTTCTAAGCAAAATAAAAAACAATACAAACGGTATTCGATACCGAAAACGGACGGGTGAATACTATAATCTGGTAATTATTTATCACACGCTTTTTAATCTCTGCAATCATTAGTAGCTTCAATAACAACTAATATTTAATGCAGCTACAAAAATATGCGATAATATATTTTTGCAAATGAAATCTCAAATGAATATTCTATAGCATTTTTTTTTTCTAGAAGTTTGTGGGAATGTTGTTATTTCTACTTCTTCTGACTGGAGCGGAAATTGCTGTACTAGCAGAAGATGTAAGCGACATCAAAGATGGTGACTTGTCCAGAAAAATATTAGGCCAAAGGTATGTACATTTTACCAAACTTTTATATTTATTTTATATTCGTTCGTATTTATATATATATATATATATATATATATATATATATATATATATATATATATATATCTGCAAAATTTATAGAAAACTTAAATATTATAGTAAACTATAAACATTATTCGACAGCTTGAATAGATGTGAAAAATAAATAACTGATTTTTAAAAAATCAGCTAATTTCGCTGTATGTTACCTATATTATCGGTTCATGTGGGTCGATTATGTATCAAAAAACAACTTCTCCTCTGGCTATATGCCGCGACAGGCATTGAATTACATCTGATACATAATCGTGTATAATACCCCATTTCGGGTAACAATATGCAGATGCTTTTTATGTAAGAGAAGAAACTATTGGATTTATTCATCCAAAGTAACCACCTATGGACCGGTTTCGGGGTGTGTTGCACCTCATCAGCATAGAGCAGGTCTACCTCGATATATATATATATATATATATCTGCAAAATTTATAGAAAACTTAAATATTATTATAGTAAACTATAAACATTATTCGACAGCTTGAATAGATGTGTAAAATAAATAACTGAATTTTAAGAGCAGGTCTACCTCGATATATATATATATATATATATATATATATATATATATATATATATATATATATATATATATATATATATATATATATTAAATGTAAGCAAAACGAAAGTAATGGTTTTTGAAAGAGAAAAAAGCATGACAAACTGTGAAGTTTTGAATGAGGGAGAAAGAGTGGAACAAGTAAATGAATTTGTGTATTTGGGTTCAAAGTTTACGAAAGATGGAAAGTATGACAGTGACATTGAGCGAAGGGTGTTGGCAGAAAAACAAATGAATGGGGCACTGCTTAGCTTTATGAATAGCCAGAAAGTGTCAAAAAAGGCACGTCTGGCTGTGCATAGAGATGTGTTGGTTCCTACACTTATGTATGTATGGTAGTGAATGTTGGGTTTGGCAGAAGAAGCATGAAAATAGGATTAATGCTGCGGAGATGAGTAGTCTGAGAAGTATAGCCGGAGTGACTCGGTTGGATAAAGTAAAGAATAGTAAGATAAGAGAACGCTGTGGTGTAAAAGAAGATGTAGTTACAAAGATAGATAAAGGAATGCTTAGATGGTTTGGACACGTAGAAAGGATAGATGAAGGAAGATTGACGAAACAAATTTATAAGGCGAGCGTAAATGGAAAAGTCGGTAGAAGTCGACCTCGGAGAACATATCTTGATCAGATCAACATTGTTTTTAAGAAAGGTCAGGTCAAAAGTACCAACAACCGATGAGCATGTATAAGAACACTGATGAAAGTAGAGGAAGCAAAAGATGTGTGTAAGAACCGTAGTAAGTGGTCTCTGCCTATCGCTATGTGAAAAAGGCGCGACTTTATGTATGTATGCATGTACATTTTTCGAATTTTAGAAGGAAAAAAAAATTTTAATATAAATTTTTATAACTTTTCTAAAAATAAATAAAAAAAATTATATTTTTAAAAAAGTTTCTTTAGGGGTAGGTTCTAATTTCTTTTTACCTCCTGAAAGGAATTCAACATTTTTTAACCATTAATACTAAAAATGTATGTCAAAATGAACTTACATTCAAAAATGCAAGCTTGCTATTTGAATGGTAATTTAAATCTATTTTTTTCTGGACTACTCTTCTTTACTAACTTTTTAATAGAACGTTGGTAATGTTTTAAAAATATTTCTGTTTTTCTACGAATTTCTATTACATCAGCACTTGCATCGATCACAATCCTCAGCAAAATAGTGCATTGTATTCTGCTGGTTACATCTTTAGGAAAGCTGAAACAAAAATTAACTATACATCATGAAATCAAAATGAAAGCATTATTTACAAGTGCTTTGTGGAACAATGGTTAATTAAATTTCTATTAGGTACCTTTTCCCCTAAAAATGTTATTTTTACGTTCATAATAATACGGGGTACGTCTTTCCGGAATAATAACTACCTGATTCCTAGCCTACCTTAAAATTAAATTTAAATGTTAAAATTGTGTGTAAAAGTGTTTTAAAATGTATTTTTTTTATTATTATGGCATTACAGCCCTGGAAGGGGCCTTAGCCTGCTGTAGAATTTGTGACCATGCGTTACTGTCAGACGCCCTCCTTCGCCATCCTCTAACTCCAATCACTCAATATTCTCCATGTATCGAGTCCTTGGTCGCCCACGTTTACGTTTTCATATTGGTTTGTCTAGGAGGATCTTTCTTGAGGGGTCATTCGAATTAATTCGCATCACATGTCCCAGACATCTAAGTCTCCCTATTTGTATGGACCTTA
This sequence comes from Agelastica alni, assembly GCA_950111635.1. NCBI lineage: Eukaryota > Metazoa > Arthropoda > Insecta > Coleoptera > Chrysomelidae > Agelastica > Agelastica alni. The sequence goes on from OX467713.1 coordinate 36,386,950, forward strand.
CGATATCTGGCCCCTGATAAATTCTGTACAGCTCGAAATTATACCTGGATCTCCACACTCTATTCTCGTTGACGCCTCGAAAGATCCTTCGCAAGACCTTTTTTTTTAATCATTCCAGTGCAGCTTCGTCCTTTTTAGTAAGCGTCCAGGTTTCAGAGCCATACATTAGCACTAGTTTGATTAGCGTCTTATAAAGCTTACACTTTTTTGTTCTCGATATATTTTGTGATTTTAGCTGAAGCATTAGTGGGAAAAACATCTGTTAGCACTAAGAATTCTCCTACGTATCTCTTCAGAGGTATTATGGTCTCTGGTTACCAGGCATCCAAGATATGCAAATTGGTCGACGGATTCTATTACATCGTTCCCAATTCTTAAGTGTTTTTGTCTACATCGGCCTTTCTCTGTTGATGCGAGCATATATTTTGTCTTCCCCATGTAGTGCTGTGAAAGCTTCTTTAACTCCTGGTTTAGATCTATTTATTATGTAAATGTCGTCAGCATAGGCAAGAATTTGGTACGACTTATTAAAAATTGTACCATTTGTGGTTATATTAAAAAGTCTCACAATTTTTTCCAATGCCAAATTAAAGAGAATACATGATCATGCATCACCCTGACGTAATCCGTTATATGTCTTAAACTTCTCTAATGTGTGTGCACTAGTTTTATTAAGTGGTATGGTATTTCAAACTCCCGCATGGCTTTGTATGTTGATAGAGTCGTAGGCGACCCTAAAATCTATAAATATGTGATGCGTTGCTATGCCATATTCTAGGATTTGTCTTTTCTAGGATTTGTCAGAGGCATGATATTTGGTTGGTTGTTTAAAATGCATGTAATATGAAATTACCACAACCTATAATTTCACTCCCTGCTACGTCAGTGTATATTTTGTGATTTGAGGGTTTAACCTTTAAATGTCATTGAAATACAATTCTTGTTTATTTCTAAATATTTAACAAATTTAGCATTAAACACACTTACCTGTGAAATGTTACATCAGCACTTTTATGTTTTGGTGTTGGGAAACATCCACAAGATGAACTAACCATATTTGTTGTTATTGTCTCAGTAATATAACAAAGTTTTACCACCAATTTATTAACATGTCAATAATGGTTAACCAATAAGTTTTTACACTAAAGCACACAACAAAGCCTTGTTACAGCATGGTTGTTAGGCAATTGTCGTGTTTTGTATTAGTTCTAATCCCACTTTATGGAATTAAGCCACTCGGGGTTTCTAAACAGTAATTCATTTCTAAACGTTTCCGTGCATTTTCAAAGGCAACTCCCAAAGTGTACTCAATAAAGAAAACAAATAATACAGCCTTATAATTTTCAGTACTAATAAAGAGCTTTCTCTCTATTACTAATTTTCAGACGTATATATTTGTCTTTATAAAATCTTTGTAATCAGGAAATTATTAAGAAAGACATTTGGCCATCCTTTTGTAATTAATTTCAAAACGAAAAAGCTCCGTTAAATAAGAAATGAGAAGAAATCAGTATCGATGATTGCATTTCTTGTAATTTTTTATTCGGGTTTATAGCGTTATTGGTTAGCTCCAATGGAATTATTTAAAATTACGAAACACTTTAATGCATAGACTTAATTGGGAACCAAATAATGTACGAGGAGTGTTCATTCATAATTTGCGCCGAACATAATTTAACTGTTATTCGTTAAATAAACTGTAACTATAATTTAAACAATTTTTTTTATACGATTATAAATTGAGGTTCAAAAATTATAAAACGACACCTTTTCCTTCCACTTGCTACGGTTCTTACTCGCGTCTTTTACCTTCATGAGCGCTTTCATACATGCTTGTTAGTTGCTGGTACTCTTGACGTGGCGTTTCTTCAAAACAATTTCAATCTGATTAAAATAAGGTTGCCTAGGTCTACCGATACTGACTTGTTCATTCCCACTAACCTTATAAATCTGTTTCTTCTATCTTCTTTCATTCATCCTCACTACGTGTCCAAACTATCCAAGTTTTACTTGATTAGTCTTTGTTACTACATCTTCTTTTACATTGCATTGTTCCCTTATCACAAGATTCCTTACTTTATCCATCAGAGTCACTCCAGCTATACTTCTGAGACTACTCATTCCCGCAGCATTGATTTTACTTTTATGCTTCTGCTCAACCCAGCATTAACTACCAGCAATTTTCTATGCACAGCCAGTCGTGTTCTTTTTGTCACATTCTGGCTGCTCATAAAGTTATGCAGAGCCCCATTATTTTGTTTTCCTACCAAAACCCTTCGCTCAATATTATTCGTACCTACTTTTCATTTACCGTGAACCTTTCAATATCACGGTCATACTTTCCGTCACTCGTAAACTTTGAACTAAAGTATACAAACTTTTTTACTTGTTGCACTGTTTCTCCTTCCATCAGCACCTCGGGTGTAAAGTTAGTTCGACTTCTTGTGGTACACCCTGGGTAACGCTAAATGAACTAACACAAGAGGCGTCAGACAATCTCCGGATCTCCTGGCAAAAAAAATCACAGGCGCATGCAATTGTTTGCGCCGTAAATCTCCGGATGTCCTGTCACAAAAATCACATCTGCATGCAATTGTTTGCAATGTATTTTACCTACTTTGTTGTATTTTTTTTATTGTATTTATAACTTGCATGTAATGTAGCCATACGATAAATAAATAACAACTCGCAGTTTGTCATGTCTTTTTAAAAACCATTTACTTTCGTCTTACATTCATTTTCATCTTTCTTTACCACATTGTCATATTTGTATTTTCTTAAGTCTCTCCTCATTGATTTTTGTATTTCTTTATTAGTATGTTTTAGTCTCTGCTCGTCTGTATTTGGTGCACTTTTAAGGTCTCTTCTTTGTTTTATTTTATTTTGTTACCCAACTGAATTTTTCTTCGTTGGCAGTTTTAGGACAGTATTGTCTTTGAGCATTTTCTAATGATTTTATCATTTTCGTGTTTATGTTGTTTATGCTATCTGCTTCTGTTATTTAATTTAAAGCTTTCTCAGTCTGGTCTCTGTATTTATCTATTTCTTCTGGTTCTTTCCACTCTGTTATAGTTTTATTTTTAAACATTTTTTTTCTTTCTTTTGTCAGATTTATTTTAAGGGTGGCTTTTATCATTCGATGATCGCTGCCTGTTGAGAAACGATTCAAAACTGATCGATCTCATTTCGTGTCCTGCAGTCGAGGCTTTCTCAAGTCCATCTTCTGTGTTGTTTTTTGCCGTAAAAGCTATTCATTATGTACAGGTTGTTTTCTAGTAGGTAGCTTATCATAGTTTCACCTCGATCGTTTCTGCCAGGGCTTCCATAGTTTCCAAGTATTAACTCCGTTGGGTCGGCTTTTAGTTCAACCTTGGCATTGAAATCTCCACATATGACTGTATCCATAAGGACTTCAAATATCTATGCGAAGCCACCCACTTTTTTGAGATAAAACCAGTCTGTGTAAGCTCCGTTATTCTGACACAAGCACTGGAATCCTCGTAAACTTTAAACAGCAGGTATAAAAATTTCTAAAAATATTTTGTTATGAAAAACGCTTTGACCTATTTTGTTAAATCTAACATAACATAATATATGGGTTTAAAATAAAACAGTTATCATTATTATCGGTAAAAATATGAACGCGGTCGGTATTAAATTAAATTAGAAATATGAATGGTATTGGCCATTAATGAGAAAGTGCCTATTCATTCAACAAACTATGATGACTGTTTTAGTATTTCATTAAATTCAAAGGATATTAACTTTACGTAATAACACTGCCGAAGTAGTAGACTGTAAATCGTTGTTTTTTTTTTGTTATTATTTTATTAATGCCCCGCCTTCACTGGCGATTTCGGGTGACACGATATTTTAGTAGCAAAAATATAATGGTTCATTTAATGGGTGTACTGGGCCGAGTACTCTATTATCAATCCACTAGCGACGAGGAATGTTCGTGGGATCTTCAGAGTGGTAATTACGAAAATAAACACAAGCGAGTAGCTGCATATTGCAAATTAAGGGATTCAGCCAAATTAAACTATCCAGACTTAACTATTCATGAAGTGAAAAATAAAATCAAAAACATTAGATCATCGTATTATTAGAAATTGAAAAAAAAATTAAAAAATTCGACTTCAGAAGCGCCGTAGGAACCAGGGAAGCTCTTTTTCAGTCCGAGTATTGTTTCAGCGATGCAGGGATGTCAACTGTGATGTGTATGCATGTTTTATCGATTACACAAAAGCGTTTGACCGAGTACGACACACCAAAATGATGGAAGTCTTGAAAAAAACTGGCCTGGATGGAAAAGATCAAGATCATCCGAAATCTCTACTGGAACCAGGTGGCTTGTGTCAGGATAGACGGAGACAGAACAGAATACATGAAAATACTAATAGGTGAAGGACAAGGATGCATACGGTCCCCAGTCATCTTCAATTTATAATCTGAATATATCTATAGAGAGGCGCTGCAAAATATTGAGGATGGAATACTAATGAATGGGAAACGTATGCAGATGACACTGTTATTTTCGCAGACAGCCTTGTTACGTTGCAGCTTCTGTTGTACAGAATCACAGCTTTCAGTCGACAGTATGGGTTGGAAATAAATAAGAGTAAAACGAATTTTATGATATGAGTAAAAACCAAGACATCCGTGGAAACTTATTAGCAGATAGAACTCCCCTGAAAAGGGTTAATAGTTACGTATACATACACACACAGACGTCTACTTAAAAACTATTGTATTCTGGGGACTTTAAAATGTGAAGAAATGTCAAAATTCGGGATTCGCAAAATCGGACCCTTTACTATAACTTCCTACTAGGAAGTTAGTAAATAAAAAAAAACCAAAATCATCATTTGGCTCAGTTTAAAATAATTTTTCAGAAATTATTACATACTTAAGCAATTAAAAAGTGTGAAAGATGGTTTTTCAAATTTTTTGCAAAGATGATTTAAATTTTGACGGCCCTAAAAAAAAATCGAAAATTTCAAAGGCGCATCATGAAGTCATTCAATTACTGCAAAAATGCTAGCATGGAGAAGAATAGCACAGCTCCGGTCGACGGCAATTTTAAAAGATCAGTAAAAATAACTTGGGCGTAGACTTCTCAACTACAACACGAAAAGTGTGTCGACCCGGTTATCTAGTCGAAATGTAAACATTTACGACCATACTTAACTGTTACTTACTAATATCGATGTCATTGTTATTTTTTATGACAATTTATTATTACGCCGTTGACCGACCACGAAAACTATGGTATAAAGAGTGTTAGTATCTAGTTGATCTTTAAATTACAAAAGAATAACATTTTTTGCGGTCAACACTGTGACTGCCACAGCAAAATATTCCGGAGCGTGTCATTCGCCAAATATGAATGATTTTCTTTTATTCAGGAAGATTTTTAAAATACGCACATGAAAATTATCGAAAGATGTTAATTTATTTTAAAATATTATTTAGAAAGCTATTTTCGTAAATTCCTGGACAAAATTAACGAAAAAATATATTAATTCATACAAATTGCTATAATGAAATGTCTTTAAAGCTACTACACCAGCATTTACGGCACACTCCAAAAAAAACTGGTTCAAAATTTTGTACACATTTATTACAAATTTGCATCCCAAACCAAATTTTTTTTACAGTTTTCATTTTCCAGGAAAAGGGCGTGGGCTAGCTTAAAATTCAGGTTGCACCACACACTCTGTATTTTGTTAAATATGCAATATATAATGATCGGACGGGTGCCAGAATTTCTTACACATTTATTACAGATCATTAAAGTGTAGAAAATTCCAAAATGTTGATCACAAGGGGTTAAGTGCCCCCAAATATTGAATAATCTTTATAAATATACAATCAAAATAGTCCATGGGCACCTAAAAGTATGTAATAGAAGGTTGTGTAATAAATTCAAAACTTACAAAAAACCGTAAACCGTCTCTTTGACAGATAAAGTTCCCGAAAATATACAACTACATTAACAGGAAACACTTAGAGAGAAATTAACGTGAATACAGAGCACAACATAAAAGGAACTACCATTGACGTGGTTTTTGCAAGAAATATTGCTAAATTCATAGTGTGAAGTGTTACTTCATCTGCGCGTAGGGACTCCACGCGCCAGTTCTTTTTTATATTTCAATCCCACCTCACCCCCTTTGTTGATTCCATCGCTACCAAACTTTACAGGATCACCCGCCGGGCTAATCTGAATCTGTCCAGTTGTTTTGGACTCCATAGGGAATAGTTTTTATATTTTATATTAATCTAAAGATTGCCTAAAAATTTCATTAGAATCATTTCAGCCGTCTTTTTTAGTTTTAATATAGCAAAAGAAAAATTCTTGCTAAATTTCAAGTTTCTAGTTCTAGTTTAGAAAAAAAATGTTTGAATTTGTAAAAACCGTTCTTATTTGGTCTTAACATTTCAAAAGAAAGGTTGCTACCAAATTTCAGGTCTGCAGAAGCTACAGTTGAAAATTTCTATTTTTTATTATTATCACCATCGCAATCCCTTTTAGGGGTGGAATTTTTTAAAATCCGTTTTTATTTGATCTAAACATTGCAAAAAAAAAATACTACTAAATTTCAGGTATGAACATTTGAAAATTTCTATTTGGTTATCATTAACACCCCCGCAATCCCTTTCAGGGGAACTTTATCTGTCAAAGAGACAGTGTAAATTTTATTCGAGAAAAAATGTATACATCTTCAAAGGACGTCCAGCTAACCTACCTTTAATTGAGGGAGTTTTTCGCGAGTAATTTGTTAAAATATATATAGACAATTTTTCGAAAATAAAATTTATTGTGTCAAAGGACGTCCAGCTAACCTAGGTTGTAGGTTGTAGGGGGGGTCGTGAAGGCTATGCAGCCACTCAAGCACCTCGACCTATCAGATCTTTTGTGCATAACCCTTAATCCATTCGAGGCCCGGGATTTCAGCTAACCTATCTTTTATTAATAGTTTTTGGGGTCGCTAAGTTTGATAGTGACATTCACAATTTGGTTAGCATCCCTACGAAAGGAGTGGTAAAGGAATGAAATATAAAAACTATTAAAAACGCCGATATTAGTGTCGAATTTATAGTTTTCGGGGTCGCTGAGAATAATAGTGATTTTCCCAAAGCAGGCAAGCTATCGTTTGAGCAGGACAACGTCTGCCGGGTCTGGATCGTTCTATTACAATATTCTCAAGATGGTAATTACCATTCATGAATCTCGTACGGACAGAAACTAATTTTGTGTGGGCGTTAAAGCATATACCATCCCAGAACATAACAAAACCACCGCCGAATAGAATCCTTGCAGAGATATTGCAAGAAGCAAACCTCTCTACTGCCAGACTCGTTCACGACTATCTGCATAAAAAAATGCGCTTCTAAAAATACCAATCGACGTGTCCGAGTGCTTTTTTGCAACACCACATTGGATATAATGGTTACAGTGATAAGGCTGTTTTGTAAACCTAGCACTTAATACTGCCACTCCTGAAATTTGGAAAAAATGTGTCACAAAATGTGAAAATTTAATAGAGAAATGGTGGGTTCGTGAAAACCGCATAGAAGTAGTTAATCCTGTTATCATTTACAATCAACGACAGTGATTCCGATTACGATGATTATAAATCTGATGCTTGATAAAAACATTAGTACTACACGATTAAACATATTTAATAAATTTGTAACGATAACTATTTTTGTTGCATTCCCTTTTAACATAACTAAATATGTGCCTTTTTCTAACCAAAAAACTCATCGAGAGCTACATTAACGATTTCTGTTCACAATAAAGCAAAAAATAAAAATAAAACCTCTCAACAAAAGCATAATAATAATCAACAATTTTACGGGGAATTTACTAGTGTACCTCTCAACACAGTGCGCCCGTTAAGTCGATGTCTCGGTGACTAATCCGATACCGTCGTATATTGGTGAAATGAGCTATAGATTTGTACGCAGCCAAATTTCGCAGACTTTTCACTGGATCTTTTAAAAATTGGTTGACTATTGGATTACGGGGGAGTGTTAAAATATATAATAAATTACTTTGATGGTTAAATGTATAATGAATACCACATTACCCAGTACATAATAGATAAGAGTCAATAGTTGTCATTTCAGTTATTATCAATGCTAAAATATAATTTATTTTTTATTGCCTAAATTCCAATATTGAGAAACTGTAAATATTACCGATAACAAGAAATAAAGGCCCTCTCAAAATTTCGTATTTATTGCAGGATGTTAACAATACTCATAAAATGTACTTAAAAGTAACCACTAATTCAAAATCCGGTTTTAAAATCAGACAACGTAAAACTACAAATGCGAACAGGCAAACAAAAAATGTAAATTTCTGACCTTAATGTCATTATAATGCATGTTACTTTGACTTAGTTTAACATTAATACGTAAAAAAAAAATTATAAATTCTGATACCGTGTGCCCGTAGAGAGAGAGCATTACACGATGTACATGCAAAAAGCAAAAACCGCTATTAATGCAGAAGTATCCTAAAATATTTGACAAGCAATGTGAAAAGAATATTAATAATACGGTTATAGTTATTTACGTAACAAGTTCCGAAAGTGATATTTTACGGGATGAGTACGGCTCGTCCTGGAATCCTGCGAGTCCCGTGAAATCACTTTTGGATCGTGTTACGTACAATATTTTTTCTGTAGCCGTTTTGTATGTTAAAAAAAATATCGATGGATAATAACTTTATATAGACAATTGCATGAAACAATAACTATTATAAATACATTACTTATGAATATTAATTACTCAATTATGACAATTACTTATATTAATATTATTAGGGATATTAACACAAGTGACAGTGTTGAAATTAGAATTCGATGCATCAGTAATTGTGTTCGAGATATTAATTTCATTACGGTCTTTTTCAATATGTAAAGCTATGTGAATTTTGTTTCTTAAAGAATTTTCTATGTATCTCTTTGCTACATTGGTTGATTTTCAAATTACGTGTCTCTTCAAGTTGGTTATACTACCACCAGCGAGTAAAGTGGCTGAGCTACTGCGTAATTAGTGCCCGGTGTATCCTTTGGGATTAGGTAATTTAAAAAATTCAGCAATTGTGCAGGCGATTCTTCCAAAAGTGTGAATACAAATAGTTTTTATAATGAACAAATAATCTACGATGTGGTGTATTTGCTTGAAGTAATGACAAATATTTTTTGTATAAAGAAATATTATTTTCTCCAATGACGACAAAAGTTCGTTCCATATTCGTTTTAGAATTAGGAATTTTAATTACTAACATAGTTCTTATCTTCTATTTCATCCAAATTCATTTTACAAAGCTCTTCACGACGACAAGCGCCTGCCAAACCAATTATTATTGCAACCTAAAATAAAAAAATTAATCATATTGAAGGAGAGGAATCAGATTTAATTATATTACCTTTGTCATTAGGTAGATATTATCTCCAGCTTCTGATAAGATGTTGTCACGTGCCTATTTTTTTTTTCTCCCATCTGCCGTTTTGTTATTATGATAGTCTGGCGTTCGTAATTAGCTTTGCATACTGCATTTCGTTCGTTGTATATAGTGTTGCCTATATAGTAGTAATAGAATTCGATTATTAATAGCTGTGACATTTTTGTCTCTCTTATAAGACTTCGCCTTGATTATTGGCCTCGATTGTCGTGTGTTGTCAGATATATTATTGTTGGTTTGCTTGGGCTGGCAATTGATGCGGACGAGCGCGATTATGAACTAGGGACTTATACATGGAAAGGTTGGCTGACGCGTGTCCCGGGACATTTTCTGATGTCCGGTCTGGGAGAGAGAGGTGATCATGATTCGTTTGGTGGCAGTGGTGGAAGTCGGTTGAGAGTTTTTGGGACGGTTTGATATTAACACGTGAGCGGAACTTCTACGGTTTTTTTTCTTTCATATCTGGCTGTATTTGGGGCCATCTTTATTGGATTAGGAAGATAAACCATTTAATTCTTAACTTGACCATTCTGTCGTGCCTATGTGGTGAATATTTTTGGATATTGGGGTCAAGTTAAGATCACCACGTGTGGGATTTGAGGAAGTGAAGCCATCGTGAAGTACCACGTGCCGTTCCATCCACATCGACGATAAATTTCAGCGTTATAAAGACCTGCCTGGTAATTTTAGCAGAAATTATTATGATAATACTACTTGGTGTTTCGGTTCTTGGATCATCGATGTTACCGTGACGTCTCAGTGAGGTTTTCAATTGGTTACATGGTATGGAATTTAATTTTATCAACTTATCAGTTATTATGTGCTTGACCTAAGTGTTTTCAATAATTTAAAAGTAACAAGTTATTTTCATTTAATTTGTACCTGCTCCCAGTGACGTCCCAATGAAGTTTTCAATAGTTTAAAAATAACCAAATTATTTTTCGTTAAATTTGTACCGGCTCCAAGCTGAATCTGAATTTATATATCACTGAATATAATTTATGTGGTTATTGTAAGGGTTTTAAAATATTATTCTTGTAGCAAGTCCATTTATTTGGTATTTCTTTTTTTTGTTGTGTTAATCTTTTGCTATCAGCAATTTTATATAAAACCAATTATTTTCGAAATTTTAAATATTGTGAACATTTTCTTTTTGTTGTTTTTTTTTATTTTAATTCTCTTTTGTACCTCATTAGGTTTTTATTACTGTCTGGAAGATTGTTATAATTAATTTAAATATTATTTTAAGAAAGTGTATTAAATTCGTTTAAACCACTTTGCGAAAATACAGTATTGTAAAAAATCAGAACATCATTTTTTTTACTTAATTAATATATTGCAGTAATTGTAAATATAGTTTTATTTATCTAGTTCACCATAATTGGTTGTTGTTTTTCGCGTGGCTCTGCTGGTGCCTACAAGACCTAGGGGTTTCCGGCTTGTACCGTCTTAAGTCGGTGGCGCGGCTCACTTTTAGATTTTTTCTTCTACCCTCTACGGCTGAGCTCGGGCATAATTTGCCAGTAGAGAGACCACTAGCAGAGTACTCTTTAGAGAACCAAAAAAAAGGCGTGGCAATGTGATCTATTTTTTCTTTATTCAATACTTTTGATTTTTTTTGTTTATAGCCAATAGATTTTCTTTTAAGGAAAGCAATAACTTTGGGATAGCGGCTTATATCTATATTATTTTTAATATTAATTGTGGACTTAAGCATCGAGTAATTGCTCCAGACGCTTGTTGGCTTTAATTTTTTAGATATTTCCATTATATATGCAAGAATCACTTGTTCATTTATAATATGCACATTTTTATCATTACTCCATTTTTTAAATAAATTGTAAACCAATTCATACCTCTCTCTTGACTTTACCGGCAATAATTCGTAAGTAGCTTCTTTAGTAGATTCACTTATCTCATGTGGGATTATTACAGCCTCACATTCACTACTGATTTCCATTTTTTGGATTTAAAAATCAAAAAAACGTTAACCAATGTTACGTGACAATCGCTGTCATAATAAAATACAAGTTCATGTTATTGTCAAAACCGCCTAGATATCCAAAATCGTACCGAAAGTAAAGAAATCATTCCGAAAGTGAAAAAAATATCTATTTTCGGTACGATTTGTGTAAAGTAGTATTTTCGATTTAACATATACCGAAAATTTTGTTTTCGAGACGGCTGCAGAAAAAGTAAATTTAAATACTGAAATTAACCTATAGGTTAAAAATATACAGTTTGAATTATCATGCGAAAATAAAAATTAGAATTGGAAAAATGGTAAATTTTTTTTAACTCTGAACCACTACTTCTCACACTTGCTCTCTAAATTGTTATAGTTTTCATTTAATGAAATGAATCCCATTGTTAACTGAATATAAATAATTATGAAATATTTATTTAGCACATCAAACACATATTTATTTTTGGGTGAGATGCAGATACATATTATTTCGTCGAGGGTCCTTGTAACTGCCGACGGGGCCTAGGAAAGTCGCGCAATGTCTCGAATCCGCGTCGAAAAATGAGAAACAGGTAGAAAGATCTGGAACTATGATATCGGGAATATAAAAAGCGAAACGATTATCAGTATTAGCCTATGTGTTTACGAATTATTAAATGTAAATAGTTATATAGAGTTGTAAAAGTTGTATTGCTAAGTGAATACCTAAGTGGTTAATGAAAATGGAAGTTATTGTATTGAAATAAACATTGTTTTTGTTATTTGATCGAGAGTTTTAATCGCCGAACCCAAAAAAGAACTAAAAATCGTCTCAATATAATGGACTACATTTTTCTAATGAGAGATGCAATAACATTAACTGATTAAAGTGTCAATGGTAAACTGAAATGGTACATATAAAAAAAAACAACTAAATACTGAAATATTTTATTCGAATAATTATTTATTATTACTTTAATTTTTTATCAATGATCTGCACTTTATTGAGATTTAATATCAACAGTAAATATTTATTTATATAGTTTACGCATATAACAGCAAACTTAATACACAACACAATAGGAAAATTGGGTGACGTCTATCTGATCTAACCGCGCGCTCATTCGTTAAATCAACTCTCGGCAAATTGGTTGACGTCCATCTGACGACCAACTTTAACTGCGCGCTCATTCGTTAAATCAACTCTCGAAAAATTGGTTAACGTCTATCTGACGGCCAATTCTAACTGCGCGCTCATTTGTCAAATTTACTCTCGGAAAATTGGTTGACGTCTATTGTTGACGTCTATCTGACGGCCACCTGTAACCGTGCGCTCATTCGACAAATCAAATGCTACTGTTACTGTTACACATTTCACTAAATAACTTCCACAAAATGCGAGTAAGCGAGAGCAAAGATGTTACACACGCTTGTTGTCTGTCGTATGACAGTGACATTGAGCGAAGGGTGTTGGCAACACATAGCGTAATGAACAGCCGGAAAGTGTCAAAAAAAGCACTTCTGGCTGTGCATAAAGGTGTGTTGGTTCCTACATTTATGAATGGTAGTGAATGTTGGGTTTGGCAGAAGAAGCATGAAAACAGGATTAATGCTGCGGAGATGAGTAGTCTGAGAAGTATGGCCGGAGTGACTCGGTTGGATTAAGTAAAGAATAGCAAGCTAAGAGAACGCTGTGATGTAAAAGAAGATGTGATTACAAAAATAGATAAAGAAAAGTTTAGATGGTTTGGACACGAAGAAAGAATGGATGAAGGAAGATTGACGAAACAAATTTATAATGCAAGTGTGAATGGACGGAAGTCGGTAGAGGTCGACGTCGGCGAACATCGATATCAATCAGATCAACATTTTTTAGAAGAAAGGCCAGGTCAAGAGTACCAACAACCGAAAAGCATGTATGAGAGCACTGATGAAAGTAGAGAAAGCAAAAGATGTGTGTAAGAACCGTAGCGGAAGTGAAAGGAAGTGGTCTATGCCTACCCCTAAGGGAAAAAAGCGTGACTATATGTATGTATGTAGTACAGGGTGTTCCATTAAAAAAAGCAACTTTGTTTAGTCACGACTTTTTGACTGATCCTGATTACCTAAATTTTCTTAATTGTAATAGATTTTAAAAACCCTAAAAACCTTGTGTCCCAACCTTTTTTCCTAGCTATCTTATTTTAGAGATAAAATCGTCCGTTTCCACACACATCAGAGACCCTGTACAAATTCATTAACGCTGATTTTTAATTGCTCTATTACAGCGTGGTAACATCTGTATCGGTCGTGATGGACATCGGAAATGGTACCAAAACGATATACTCTGATCCGTTGGGCAAACCAATGGAGAAACCATCAAACCCATCCGATTTGGCAAGCCCAATTAATCTTCTTAATCCCGATAGATACGAGTTTTACACCTTTGACGATAACGGAAATCTCGTCAGAAGATTAATGTCTTTGGACGAAATAAAAGGGATCATTGCTACGGGTGACAGCGACGGTTTAGAATACGATTCTGGTTTTTCCGAAGCGTACATACCAGAAAAACGAGTAAACGATGTACTAAGTAACGTTCAGAACGTACTCAAAGAAGAAATGGAGATTCATAATACTAAATTGGATAATTTTCCAGCTTTGGACACACCCGATGTTTCCGATTCGTGGAATATGATTCTTCCCGCAGTGTTCGGAAACTCGGGAGCAGATATAACGCCGGAAAAACCTCCGTTACACATTACGCCAGATACTATAATGATCGAACCAACGGAAAACAGTCGCAGTACACCTCGTTCTACTCCTTTAAAAAGTACCACGACAGTCGTTCCTCCTAAAGTTTCTGAATTTATTTCTGTTTCGAGTAATTCCGCATCTTCGATTTCCTCTTCTACAACAGAACAAACATCAAGTCAAACAAATGCGGTGAGCACACCTATTTTTACTACGGAATCCAAACAAGTTTCCCTAGATGAAATAACAGAAACAGTTACTAAAGAATACGTTCCCGTCAGTACGATAACTACTCAAAACCGACAAACTAGCACCTTGTCACAAGTCGAAACAAGTTTAAAACCTACTATGCCGCCAGGTGAATCTGAATTTGTTAATACAAGTTATGGTGTATCTTCAACCGAGAGTCCCGAACAAAAATTCACTTCGAATGACAACGAATTTATAAAAATTGATCCGATTCTGCCATCTACTGCGAACATTTTCACTGATAAATTTACGGAACTGTCCACGACAGATAAAGATTTTGTAGCTACCCCAGTTGTGACTAATAAAATAGAAATAATAAACGAAACTGTCTATAAAATTACCAATTATCCAGAATTACCAATACAATCTGTAGAGTCATCTGTCAACTGTACATCGAATAAAAATGAAGTAGAAACGACTGTAGCGCCACTTTTTGACGATATAAATTCCGTAGATAAAATCGCAGCACCGGAAATTCTCGATCAACTACTTTCGACTCCTTTTGTTCACGATATAAACACCGAAATCATGCAAGATACGATAAATCAATTAATTAATAATGCTCCAACTGAAATAACTGTGAACACAAATAAAATCGAAACTAATACGAGTCCAAAACCGGTTGTGAACGTGGGTACAACAATGGAAGCAAACCTAGAGACAGTTAAAGCTCCATTAACAGCTGCGACTAGTAAAACCAACGATTTTACTCAAATGGAAGATACTTCTGTTGTACCTACGACTATTTCATTGTTGGAAAATACAACTATATCGATACAAACAGAAAAAACTGCTAGTCCATCTACTACTACAGAAAACAGTGTGAAGCCTGTTTTAGAAAATTCAAATGGAGTTCCTATTAAAAGCACAAAACTTGAAATCGCTAATGAAACTGTAACTACAACGACAAACGGCTACGAAGAAATAAAACAATCTTCAACCGAAAATCAAGAAACTGCAACTACTATTCTTATACCAGTTACTTTAATAGAAGCTGATGCAGACAAGCAAAATCAAAGTACCATAAGAGTACCACTAATTGAGCCGATAAAATATTTAAGCATTACAACCACAGTACAACCATCTGTTAATATTATCATCAATGAAGCACAGGATACCACCCCATCTTTAACTAATTCAGTGAGTAACGAGAATAAAACTGAAAAAATTGTGATTGTAGATAATAGCACAGAAACAACTACCAACAAATATAATCAAACCACCTCGGAAACTTTTGCAACATTCGAAAAAAGTTTTACAACCACCGAAGGACTAATAACTGAAAAACCTTTAGAAACAACTAAAAAATATTTCTCACCAACAGAAAAAAACATTGTTCAACAAACAGTTGGTACACAATCAACAGAACAGCCTTTATTAATAACAGAAAAAATACAAACAGTAACAAAAGTAGAGGAAACAACAAAGTCACCACCAGAAGAACAAACAGTAAAACTAACTGAGGGAACAAGGCCCATAACAAAACCATTATCAACAGCAGGATTATTACAGGCTGTAACCCAATCACTTGTGACAAGATCTTCAGAAGAGCCTATAGAAACCACCACAAAATTACAAGCAGTAACGCAGAATGTAGGAGCAAGTTCAACCCAACAATATTTATCATCAGAAAAAACACAAACGATTACACAAACTGTAGAGACAAGGTCAACAGAAACATCAACTACAGAAAAAACGCAAGCAGTATCAAAAAATATAGGAAAAAACTCAACAGAGGAATCTTTATCAACGACAGAAAAAATAGTCCAACCTGTAACAATGACTAAATCGACAGAAAATCCTTTATCAGTAACAACAGGAGTAACACAAACTCTGTTAACAACAACTTTAGCTGATAATACTTTCAAAGAAATGGAAAATAATAAAAAAGAGCCAAATTGGACGTTAGTACCCACTGTTGTTCCTCACAGTGGTGGTACCTTGGATCATCCTCCTCAGCCGATACAAAACTACCCAGAAGTGTTAGAAATGTCTGTGCCGATTGATTTGAAAGCAGAACCATTTAACGGCTTTGGATTAGAAGACAGTACATCTTCGTTAGAAAAAGAAATATACCAGTTTTCCCAACTTTACAATGAATTGGCTTTTGAATTTTGGAAATCTACAACAAGTACTTTAAGTCATGCGAGAAGTGTTATTTTATCTCCTTTCGGCGCTATATCTTTATTAGCGATGATTTTCTTGGGTGCTAGGGGCTCCACTTCGGCAGAAATGAACGAAATTCTTAAACTCGACGACATGATTACTTTTAATCCACATTTGGTGCTTAAGAACGTTGGCGAATCTATTGTAGCAGAGGAAAAAAAATCCGGTATTGTAACTTCCGCTATCATTAGAGAAATGTTCAGCGATAAAGGTAAAGGTAAAATTTTACCGTTTTACAAGGAAAGAGTAAGGGCGTTTTATGATGGCTATGTGGAAGAAGTCAACTTTACAGAAATAGGAGATATCGTAAGGAGACGAACAAATCTGCAAGTGAAGAAGCAGTCTTCGGGAAAATTAACTGAATTTTTGACTGACATGTCTATCACTGGAAACCCGCCTCTACTAGGACTAAGCGTTAATATTTTCCAGGTTAGTAAATACGTTATTAAATAATATGTAATAACCAATACGATAAAGTTACATAGGTTATGTTAGGTATCATGTGAGTGGGGCGTAGGTCGTCCCTCCACTGCGATCTTTAGTCGCTCTATTGTAGCTCACCCCTAGAGGTTACAGTTCACTGCACAATCCAGCGCTTCTCATGAAGCTCATAGTTGTATGGGGTAAGATTTTCTTGAAATCGTTAGGTTCTAGGTTGGTATAACCAAATATGTTGAACCTTATTCTTCCCAGGCCGGGGCATGAGCAGAGTATATGTTTAGCAGTTTCGTCTTCCACGCAGCAGAACCGACAGTCCGTTTGTTGATTCAGACCTTTCTTTCCGAGGTGGTATCTTAGACAACTTTGTCCTGTAAGCAGTCCCGTTAAAATTCGCAGGTCATTCCTGCTCCATTCTAGAATCTGCTTAGTTGTGTTTCTCGAGGGTTTAGGTGAGAACGCATTTGAGTGAGTCAACCCTGGTGTATTGGACCAGTACGTGAGTATTTTTCTCTCCGCCCAGTCCAAAATAATTGTTTTGGAGGCTCAAAAACCGGTTCTGGTCCAGTAAATGCAGATTCGGCCCCCTGTTTTACAAGGGTATTGGCTTCTCGTTTCCCTTCACCCCCTGATTCCCAGGTACCCACAGTAGGGTCACCCTGTTGTTCGCATAGGTACTCTAGGGATTCGATACAATTCCATACAAATTTAGAGTTTATCTTGTTGGAGCTCAGTGCTTTTAAAGCAGCCTGGCTGTCTGATATTATACTTATGTTTTTGTTTGCAAGAGGTCTGTTAGTCAGCTCCCTTGCTCACAATTCGATAGCGAAGACTTCAGCCTGAAAGATTGTAGCATACCTGCCAAGACTGGTAAATATTTCAATCTTTGGTTTCCTGCTAAAAAACACCGGACTCAACTCCATCTGGAGTTTTTAAGCCATTTGTGTACATTACGTATTAAGTATCTCTCCTCACCCATTCATCTCTCTTCGGAAAGAGGACTTTGAACGACTTTTCTACGTGTATTTTTGTGGCTAGCATGTTAAGGAACCATCCCGAGAATTTGGTGGTTTTTTGTTTCACTTAGTATCTCGGAGTGGTCCATTAATTTACATTTTCAAAGACAGAAATATGTATGAGACTAGCCTGGTCTCCCTCTCTAAGATAATATCTAGGGGAGGAAGATTTAGGAGGTGTTACATCGTTGCCGTTGGTGTGCTGGACATAGCTCTCGTTATGGCCAGGCATACCAGCCGCTGAAGGCCAGCAAGCTTTGCTCTAGCTGTCTGTTTTAACCCTTTGGTCCACCGGACTACTGAACCATACTTGACCATAGATATTATCATTGTTTGGTAAAGCCAGTAAATTTGTTTGGGATGCATTCCCCAAGATTTGCCGCATACTCTTTTGAGATTTCAGAGATTTCAGAGAAAAAACCTGGCTTTGTTTCTTGTTTTTTCAGGTAGGCGTTCCAGGTAAGTCTTTTATCCAGAACTACACCCAGTTATTTCACATATAAAGTTTTAAATCTAATCAAGATTGTTACAAAATGTAAATATTTTTTTTGTTATGCAGACAGATTGCAGCACAACATCCCTTGAAGGTAGAGACGGTGAAATGCATTTTACAGTTTTGCCAAGTATAAGACAACGAAGACTCGTACCGATTCCAGCTGCACTTTACAAGTCTGGATTTTTGGCTGGATACGAACCAAGTCTTGATGCAACGGTCGCATCCATTGGCGATAAGACGAAAACAATCAGTACCATTTTTGTCATGCCTGGTCAACAAGGGATACCAGCTCCTGGAGATGGTTTAGCAAGATTGGAAAAAAGTTTAGTGGAGAGCTCTTTTAAGAAAGGTAATAAATACAATGGTTACAGTACTGTATTGAAATGGGAAATGTCAAAGTGGCAAATTCATTTTAATTGAATTGATGTTAGATTAAAATATTTATTTATTAGACCATAAGAGTGCTTCGCTGTTGGTTTTTACGTTAGACGAGACTGTGTGTATCTTAATGTAAGGAAGTAACGATGCTCGTAAAAGTGTTAAGTTGTGGTTCCCTTTTTCAGGTGCTTGGTCGAGGCTGCTAAGATCGCTAATTCCTCGATCGGGATTGGAAGTTCAGATACCAAAGATAGCTCACAGATCAGTAATCAACGCTACATACGCTCTAAACAAGATGGGATTTACGGAAATTTTCGTCAAAGAAAAAGCTGATCTAATGGGCATGAATGGGGTTCCAAACGAACTCTATCTATCGGACATACTTCAGGTTAATCAATTCCTAACATGCGGCGAACGGAGAACTGAACACCATTCCGAAATATATCCCAGCAGGTCGGGAAGGACGCAAAGGTAACATTAAATCAATGAATTTACAAAATTAACATTATATTTATTTTAATTTGGAATACAGTAAACTATTATTTTTCTTTAAAATAGATACGTATAGTCACGCTTTTTTGCCGTAAGTGTAGACAAAAGCCACTTCTTTTTACCTGCCTCGGTTCTAACAAACGTCCTTCGCTTCTTCTACTTTCATCAGCCCTTTTATATATGTTCTTCGGTTGCTGGCACTCTTGACCTCGCTAGTCATCAATTTTGATCTGATCGAGATACGTTCGATCTATACCGACATGCCCACTCGCACTCGCCTTATAAATCTGTTTCGTCAATATTCTTTCATCCATCCTCTATACGTGTCCTAATTATCTAAGCATTCCTTTATATATCTTTGTTACCACATCTTCTTTCACACTACATCGTTACCTTATCACATTATACCTCACTTTATTCACCAGTGTCACTCCGGCTATACTTCCAAGACTAGTCATCTCCGCATCATTGTTCTTACATACATAAGTGTAGAGACCAGCACTTCTCTATGCACAGCCAGTCGTTTCTTTTTAAAACGTTCTGGCTGCTCATAAAGTTATGCAGTGCCCCATTTATTTGTTTCCCTGTCAACACCCTTCGCTCAATGTCAGTCATACTTTCCGTCTTTTGTAAACTTTGAACCCAAGTACACAAACTCATTCATTTGTTCCATTTTTTCTTCTTTAATAAGCCTTCTTTTAAAACCCATTTCATTCGTCTTGCTTACATTTTATATTTATTCGTATCAGAGCATCATCAAGGTACAATATTAAAGGTACGATATCAAGGTACATAGTATTGTATTTAGAACATTCACACATAAAATACAAATATAAATTTGTGGATATAAAAACTATGTAAAGATTACAGTACAACAATTATAAAAATAGAAAATACATAATATCATTTTAGACAAGAGCTAAACATATCTTGCCCAGAAGCGGGCGACATCGATTGCATTTGGCCATGAGGTCGTCTGGAGTGCATTGGGCTGAGCACAGTGGATAGGTGTACATAGGTAGCGTGGTTTGTAGTACTCCGCATTTTGCAGTTATTAACAGTATCTCTCGATCTTGCAGTGCCCTTACGTACATTTACTTTCATCTCTTTCATTTTTCGGGCATTATTCACAATATTAACCATCGCCAGCAACTCCTCTTCAGATGATGCCAATGACCTGATCATCGGCGAAAAGGAGGGCATTTTACGATTAAATTATTCATTCACAATGCATCCGTGTCTAACATATTTTTTGATGTTAAAACAAACCGTGTAAACTCCGTTTATCCTAACAAAATCAGTGGAATCCTCGAAAGGTGATTTCAGTGCTTGTATTAAACTACCGCTCACCCCATACATAGACAATGTCGACCACAATTTATTCCTCACCACTCTGTCATAGACCTTTTCCAAGTCTACGAAAGTGCAGTAGACCTGTTGACTTTAAACTAAGAATTTTTTTACTATCCCTCGTAATGAAAAGATCTGATCCACACATTTTCTTCATCTTATAAATCCTGCTTGCACATCTCATAACTTCTTATCAGTTTTATTTGACACTCTTTTAATCAATATCTTTGCATACAGTTTGCCGACGATGCTGAGTAAACTAATGCCTTGGTAGTTCTTACAGTCCTGCTGCGAATCTTTTCCTTTGTAAAGCGAAACAATAATGGCCTTGTACCACTACGCCAACGCTCCTCCAGCAAAGAGTAAAAAGTCGGTACAGCAGACTAGCTACCACGTTATATCCTGCAGCCTTACCTAATTTCATAATGTTCAACGATTCTAAAATCTCTGTCGTACTAATTTCCCTTCCATTGCAACTGTTATTCATGTTTTTAAAGAGGCCTGCGCTTTTGTATCCTCTTTTTCAAGTATTTCTTCTATCTCTTTTAAACGCATTCCTTTCCTTTTACCATACTATCATCTTGGTTTCTGATTTTTTTTTAGGTGCGAGGTAGTATTTTTACCTTTGGCTGTTATTATGGCCTTCCAGAAGATTTTAATGTTGTTCTAAAAATCGTCAGATAACTTTTAAAATAAAGTTACCTGAGCTATTAACCTATATCATTATCCTTCTTTCTTGCTACAACCTCATTTGCCATACCTTTTATACTCATTCCTTGCTTTGTTTACAACCTTAATCGTTATCTTTTATAACAGCAAAAAATTATATAAAAAACCAGTGGACCCAAGAATGGTATTCCCTATTTCCTATTTTAGCCGTTTTCTATCCTTTGGATATAGGCCTCTTTCAAATTTGACCATTGGCTTCGGTTTTGCGCAACTCGATACCAATTTAAGCCTGCGACCTTCTTTATCTCGTCGTACCATCTTTGCTGGGGTCTTCCAACACTTCTCCTCTCTTCCCAAGGTCTCCATCTGGTGATATACCCGCTCCGGTTTTTCGTATGTCTGGCAACGTGTCCTGCCCATTGCCATTTTAGGGAAACAATTCTTTTATTATGTCGGAGACTTTGGTTTTTTCCCTTATCCATGTATTTGTTTTGTGGTCTCTCAGGGAAATTCCTAAAATTCGTCTTTCCATGGCTCTCTAATGTACTTCCAGTTTATGTTTGATATTTCTGGTTATTACTCAGGTCTCGCAACCGTACGTGACAACAGGCAGTATAAATTCGTTATAGACTTTTTATTTTAAATTAATTGGGATAATCATGCTGAAGATGTACTTTAATTTGCCGTAAGCCGCCCATCCCAGTCTAATTCTCCTATCAATCTCCATTTCTTGATTTTGTTTGCCCGGTGTTATAGCTTGGCCAAGGTATATGTATGTTTCTGCCTTTTTTATTTTGTTGTCATGAATCGGTATTGTTTCGTCTGCATCTGGTGTATTTGTAATAAACTGGGTCTTTGTTTAGTTCATGTGTAATCCTACTTTTGCAGCCTCATCTTGTAGTTCTTCCAACATATCTATCAATTTCTGTTTGTCTTTTGCAAATAGTACAATATCGTCGGCAAATCTTATATTGTGCAAGCGTTCACAATAACTTCACAATATCCTCGTCTACGCAGTATGCACTAATTCGACCTAAAATTCCCAATCAATTTTGGTTCAAGGATTTTTCTGTTCCTAGGAAATACATAACGACCTTAACTAGGTTGAAATTTGGACGTGCTCGTCATCCTTCTCATTTATATAAAATACAATGTCCTTAACTCCATACTGTGTCCTGAATGCCAAGTAGAAGGTGATCTAAATCATATTTTCTTTGAATGTTTAAAATATGCACCCGACACTCATAATCTGGTAATGAATTTAATAAAAAACAATATTTTTCCACCTTTTAATATATGTTATCTGTTATCTCTCAATCAAAAAAATGTCTATGAGTGCTTAATGAAATTTATCTGTGAAAGTAAAGTATGTACGAAAATGTATAATTAAAGATCAAGCAATTAGAAACATCTCTTTTATTTTAACTGATCAACTTTTCACAACGGATAACTCTACATAACGGACAATTATTTTTCCCCGTTGGTGTCCGTTATGGAGATGCATTAAATTTCTTTCAGTTGGCTGTTCCACGCCATATATAATAATTAATAAGAGGCAATTGTTGTTTAAACATTTATGTAATTACAAAACTTTGTGAAATTGTCAAGTGAATTGTGCAAATAAATTTTTTAACAAATTTATGGTATTTATAATAATAATAATTTTTTATTTTCAGACATTTGAATTTTCTACAAAATGAAGAAAGCTTCGCCAGAGATTTATCGGCTAACAGTTTTCGAGATTCACTGCACGAATTTCGTTACCTAGACCTTCCGCTGCCACTGAGACCGAGACAAGCTAGAAAGCCGGAAGTACCCAGACTAAAATTCGACAGACCTTTTCTTTATTTCGTTAGACACAATCCCACAGGATTAATCCTACATATAGGCAGATTTAATCCGCGATTATTGCCATGAGATATTCGTATTTAGGTTCAGTTCTACTGAAAATGAAGTATTACGAGGTGATGTCTGAATGTTTGTTAATTTTTTGATTATGGGAATTAAGCCTTTGTTCACAGTTTATAATCAGCTAACAATATTAATTTATCTTTATCTCGTATTTAAAACAAAAATAATAATTTTATTCCAAATACTAATTTAAAAATTTTATAAGTGACGCAAAAATGCTTTTAAGATTATCTATCACTCTTATTAGCAAACAGTAATTAAGTAAAAATTAATTAGCATTTAATAATTACTTAATTCGCAAAAAAATAGAACAGTGATAGTTTTTTATTGTGGGTAAATATTTAAATAAATTCTATAATTTTTTTTTAAACATATATTTAAGTTATGAAGTATCAAAAATGAGTATTACTAAAATTTTTTTTTTAAAGAAAAAAAAGCTATATTTTGGTAAAAAATATTATACATCATGTTAAGTAAACCAACCACATATAAATACAAAGTACTTCTGAAAAATAAAATTCCAAGAAAAAAAAATAAAATAAAATTTTCATTTAAAAACTTGATAAAAGTCTGGTAAATATATTAAATTTAGTTAAAAATCACAAACGTATAATTTTAAAATATATTTGCCTGATAAAAAATTAATTAGGTGAAAAATGTTTTTTTGTAAAAAATGATTTTTAAATATGTTAGATTTGGCTATGTCCTGTATTTATGATTAACCGATTTTGAAGTGTGAGTGTGAACTTTTTAGATGTTTTATTAGTTTAATTTAACAAAACTTGACTGTAAAGTACAATAGAAACATTTATGAAAAACTGTTCTTGTATTTTAGTAAGTCGATTGTTTATTTTAACATTTAGTGGATTAAGTGCCTACTTCGCACGCGATTTTACCAAATGTTATCATTTTATTGTAAAACAAATTTTTTGAGAATTTTATGGAAAAATTGTATTTTTTTTCGATGTCAATCTCTTTTATTTTTCAGATTAACAAATGTTTGTTTTCCATTTGACACACATATTTTGGGAAAATAAAAAAGAAACCAAAACCTTCGTTAATCTTCCTTTTGCCCAATTTTTTCGTATAAATCATCTTAACAATCGTAAAAAAATTGCGGTACGAAATTTGTTTTTCCTTAATTCACTAAACCTAAACGAACATCCTGAGATTTAGAATTGTAAGTTTTAATTTATTTCATCGTAGAAACTAGCGAATTTCATCACAAATATATAAATACAAAACATTGGGTTGAATTTTATACTCAAAAAAGTGGATTTATTTAAAACAATGGTTTGTAGCTTTTAAATCAACTGAATCTGTATTGTATTCACAAAATTTCCCGTCTTTTGTGTTGTTTTTACAATATGTATCGGACCTTTGTTATAATAAAATAAAAACTTGAAAAGCTTGTGTTTTATTTACGAGAATGTCGCTCATTTGCCCGTCACAGCACGGCCCGATGCTGTGATAGTACGAGGGCGGTTTGATAAGTCAGTGACTTTTTGAATAAAACAAATTTTTTTCCGCAAATAAACATTTTATTTTTCTATATAATCACCTTTTAGCTCGATACATTTAGTCCAGCGTTTTTCTAATTTTTTTATTCCCTCCAAATAATAGGTTTTTTCAAAGCTCTCATAATACGCGTTTGTTTCGGTAATGACTTCTTCATTCGACTCAAATCTCTTACGGCCCAGCCATTTCTTTAGGTTTGGAAACAGAAAATAGTCGCAGGGGGCTAAATCTGGAGAATATGCTGGATGGGGTAGCAGTTCGTATCCCAATTCGTGGATTTTGGCCATCGTGACTAGACATGTGTGCACACGTGCATTGTCTTGATGGAACAGCACTTTCTTCTTCGCCAAATGCGGCCGTTTTTGCTTCAAATCAACGTCGAATCCGTTCAAAAGCTTTGAATAATATTGGCCGGTGATCGTTTTAACTTTCTTGAGGTAATCGATGTGAATGACACCGCGTACCTCCCAAAAAACTGTGGCCATGACCTTGTTGGCTGACAGACTCTGTTTCGCATTCTTTGGTCCACGTTCACCCCGAGCAACCCACTGTTTCGATTGTTTCTTGGCCTCTGGCGTGATGTGATAGATCCATGTTTCATCCACAGTAACAAAACGGCGCAAAAATTTGTCCGGATTACGGCTGAACATCGCTAAACACTCTTTTGAAGTGGTCACACGATTGCGCTTATGGTCGAGTGTGAGCAATCGCGGCAACCATCTCGCAGAGAGTTTTTCATGTCCAAATATTCGTGTAAAATATGATTTACCCGTTCAGTTGAGATACCTACATCATGAGCCAACTCACGCACTTTCATTCTCCGATCATCCAATATCATTTCATGGATTTTATCGACGATTTCCGGCGTGATCACTTCTTTTGGGCGACGTTCGGCGTCACTATTGCTGGTACGACCACAACGGAACTCTGTAAACCACTTCTTAACCATTGAAATTGATGGTGATATATATATATATATAAATATATACAAACATAAAAACGCACAAACACACAAACATACATACACACAGACGCACAAATAAGATGACAAAAAGAATCTAGCAAAAAGTTAGTAGCAAAAGTTAATGGAGCAAAGGCGTCATCTCAAGACTCAAAAGAAGGGCCATTACATGGTAACAGATGGTTCAAGAAAAATAAAAGGAACCGAATAATTTTGAAGCCTAGACAAATTCCTAGTGAAAATTTACCCAATCAAGAGATGATTATCATGTCAGACATCCAAGCAATCATCAATGCTCTGAACTTTCATTTAATCAGCTCCAAGATGGTATGGATCAGCTTAGAGAAACTAAATGAGCTAAAAGCAAAAATATTACGGTTACCTTCCTGTGGATCCTGGGACATACTGGAGTAAAGAGTAACGAAAACAGGGCTGAAATACCATTTTTGGGAATTAATTCAAACGCAATATTTATGGAACATTAAAAAGTACCAATATTTATTTATTTATTCACGGACAACCCCTTTTAAATTATATTAAAAATAGCAGTAAGAAAAATATACAATGTACAAAAATTCAGACATAAACACTAAAATTAGTATATACAGTTTGTATTGTGTAAAAGGGCAAACAAACGCTTCTTCTTTTTCTTTAAGTGCCTATCCGTTCCGGATGTTGGCTATCAGCATGGCTATTTTTACTTTGTTGATGGCGTTTCGGAAAAGTTCTGCTGATGATTTGTCAAACCACATTCTAAGAGCCACATGGCTAAGAGCAATTGGCTTGATAAACAGCTCAACTCTCACAGATACCCTTCACCCTCTAGAACATAGAAGAAGAGTTGCAGACCAGTCATTGCTCTACAGATATTTCCATGGCAGATGCTCCAGAGAAATAAAAACCACCATTGGCCACATTCGGCCGAAAAACTCGGCACGCTGATCAGTCTCACCCATTTACTCCCAAGATTGACACTACTAGGACCAATCTTCATCAAGAATCCTTCTTTTACAGTTCTGCTACGGAATGGAATAAGCTTCCAAAATCAGTTTTTCCAGAGAACTATGACCTACAACTTTTTAAAAAGCGTGTCCACAATCATTTCCTTTCTATAATCCCTTCCCCTTCTAATAGTCGCAGTGCGGGCCGTCCGCGGCCCACACGATAGGTCTACCCTTTTTGCGACTATTTTCATAAAAAAAAAAGATTTGCCAACAAAGATATTCTCCTTTGGCCAGGTGTTCTCCTGCTGTTAATTTTGCCTTGCAGGATTTCCCTTAGAAGCCCCTATCTATTTGGGTTCCTCATTATGTGGCCGAAATACTGAAGTTTCAGGCATTTTACGGTATCTAACAGTTCTGTTTTTTTATTCATTCGTCGCATTACTTCTGTGTTGGTAATTTTTTGTGTAAAAGATATTTTTAGATTCTCCTGTACAGCCAGAGTTCGAACGCTTTAATTCTCCTAGTAGTCTCTTTAGTGAGTGTCCAGGTTTCTACGCCATGCGAGAAAACGTAACAACGTATGAGTATAAGCTTTATGTCTAAGGATAGATTATGGCTTTTAAAAATCAAGCTCATTTTAATAAACACAGAGCGGGCCTTCTCGATTCGACATCGTATTTCTTGAGAGTTGTACCATCTCTCGTTAATGATTGTCTCTTTGTATTCTACTGTGATTGATGTATAAATTGTCTGTACTGTGAGGAGTTTAATTTTGTTGATGTTCATTTTCAATCCGTACTGTGAGCTAATTCTGGTCACCCTATCCATCAAACTTTTAGTAATCCTTGAAGATTATCTGCAAACATGGTATCATCTGCATGTTGTTATTAAGTTAAGTACCGTTTATAGTGATTCCTTTCTCAATATTGTCGAGTGCTTCTCGAAAGATGTATTCTAAATACACGTTAAATAAGACGGGGGACAAAATACAGCGTTGCCTCACTCCTCGCAGTATATTTATTTGTTCTGTGTGACTACCATCAATTCTTAAAACTGCCGTCTGGTTCCAATATAAGTTTATAATTACAAACGCTTACATAAAAGAAAAAACATTCAATCTATAACATTTAAACACAAAAGTCTTAATTTGTTAAAACAATATCTCCGAATTTATGAACTTCGTTATCATTTTTGGAGAAGTTTCAGATGTTTGGTGTCGGGAATGGTAAAATCCAGTTTTTTTACTCTTTAAAACAAACAAGCACATAAATCCAAGGGTCGTTTAACAGGGTAGTTTAGGTGGTATGTTGACAATTTTCATTTAAAGATAATTAAAAAATACGTAAATACGTCAGAAATGGATGATGAATAATTAGTTTAAAATTCGCAAGCAATAAAGGCAAACAAAATACACCCATTAAATTGTTTAAATTAAGAATGGACAATCATTACGTGATAATGATAAATTTCGTCTTCATTAATATTTTATCCACTGCTGTTCGCATTTTTCTTTCGCACACCAACTTGGCATAACAACGACGGTTATTAACATAGATACAAACTGTATCCTGAAAGGAAAGTCAAAAATCTTCTTCGGAGTTTTTAGAACACTTTTTTTTTATTTATGGTGAGTACCTTAGCCTGTCGACATCGACGCGATGAGGATAATTTCGGCAGTTTTATTTGGTGTTGTATGTGGTGTTCTTAATTTTGAAAACTGTGGTTTCGGTTATGTCTTCGCGGATACATATTTGGATGCCTACAGGCAATTACAAAATGATAAACTCGATGAAGCTTTGATGAAAAAAGAAAACATCGACAGAGAGTTCGAAACTAACGATTATTCTGCTCCTTATCCTTATGGAACGACTTCGGGACAGCCGACAGGGCAGTAAGTAGTGTGCTTTTTTAACCAATAAAAAACCAATTTAAAAATATTAAACATTAGGATGTAATATACTCACGGACTAATTATTTAATGGTTAAAAAGTAAATTTAAAAAAATTGATTTTTTGATAAGAATTGTCGACATAAGTTGCAATAAAACTTGAGTGTAACAGTGTGCAGTTAAGGTTTAAGTGGTATTTTTTTTTAAATTATGCAATCATCAGAAAATGGTTAAATAAAAATTCAGCAGATTTATTTATAAAGGGCGGATAATATACAACAAAAAAACGAAACATATGCAATTTTTGAGGAAATATGCGCTCAATTCGACCATATAAGCAGTACAATATTAAAAACAGAAATTGATGAAAATAAGGTAGAAATAATTAAGGCCATTTATTATTTTTATTCACACACAATTTTTTTTAATTTTAACCAACAATTATTAAATAAACAAAAATATAAGTACACTATTTAATTCAGTCTATATCTAAACTTGACCACTTGTCAATTTACAAACTATACTGCTTTTAACAATATATTTCTGTAACAATTGATAATTAAATGTTTAGAATTTTCTAACAAAAATTTTTGTCTCCTGTCTGAAAACATACATACATACGAGGGCAGTTTGATAAGTCAGTGACTTTTTGAATTTCCCGCGCAGTTACTCCAAATGCAACAGTGCTGCCGTCAACTATAATCTATCAGTGGGCAACTTTCTAATTTTGAGCAAGCTACGTCGTGAAGTTGGTGTTTGATAGCCGTTCAAAGCAGACAACTTCGTGAATTTTTACGAAAATGGAAAAAAGTGAATTTCGTGTGCTGATTAAGCATTACTTTTTACGTAAAAAATCCGTCACTGAAACTAAGGAAAGACTTGATAAATACTACGGGGACTCGGCACCATCAATTTCAATGGTTATGAAGTGGTTTACAGAGTTCCGTTGTGGTCGTGCCAGCACTAGTGACGCCGAACGTCCAGGTCGCCCAAAAGAAGTGATCACGCCGGAAATCGTCGATAAAATCCATGAAATGATATTGGATGATCGGAGAATGAAAGTGCGTGAGTTGGCTCATGCTGTAGGTATCTCAACTGAACGGGTACATCATATTTTACACGAATATTTGGACATGAAAAAACTCTCTGCGAGATGGGTGCCGCGATTGCTCACACACGACCATAAGCGCAATCGTGTGACCACTTCAAAAGAATGTTTAGCGATGTTCAGCCGTAATCCGGACGAATTTTTGCGCCGTTTTGTTACTGTGGATGAAACATGGATCGATCACAACACGCCAGAGACCACGGAACAATCGAAACAGTGGGTTGCTCGGGGTGAAACTTCACATCGATTACCTCAAGAAAGGTAAAAGGATCACCGGCGAATATTATTCAAAGCTTTTGTACAGATTCGACGTGGATTTGAAGCAAAAACGGCCGCATTTGGCGAAGAAGAAAGTGCTGTTCCATCAAGACAATGCACGTGTGCACACTTGTCTAGTCACGATGGCCAAAATCCACGAATTGGGATACGAACTGCTACCCCATCCAGTATATTCTCCAGATTTAGCCCCCTGCGACTATTTTCTGTTTCCAAACCTAAAGAAATGGCTGGGCGGTAAGAGATTTGAGTCGAATGAAGAAGTCATTACCAAAACAAACGCGTATTTGGAGAGCTTTGAAAAAACCTATTATTTAGAGGGAATAAAAAAATTACTTGCTACGGTTGTGACAGTACCAGCAGGCAATGAATGATGCCCATTGGCAATTATTCAATGAATAAGATAATAAAATTTGGGAATTTCCCAGACAAGGTTGCATTTGGGGAAGATGGGCGAGATGGGTAACGGCAGCAAATAATTTCGTAGGTGGTCAGTATGTATTTCCAGAAAAAAAAAATAATAACGACTTAAATATGCAAGAATATGCAGCATTTGATGAAATATGCACGAGCATGCATAAATTTGCAATAAAATTGATATTCTTAATATGGGACCAAACACTTTGAAAAAAACTTTAAAAAAATAACATTCCTGTTTTCGAGAATGCTTTGTTATCATTAACATTTATATTTTGAGTCTTAAACAAAAATGCTTATTTAAGGTATGGGCCACCTTCTTATCCACCTGCACCATCTTATCCACCTGCAGCGGTTTATGGACCACCAACTCCTGCACCACCACCTCCACCACCTCCGCCACCGCCTCCACCAGCATACGGTCCGCCGGCACCAGTTTATGGACCCCCCGCACCAGTGTACGGACCTCCACCATCTTCAGTGCAAGTTTTCTACGGAATGCCCCACGCTCTGGGCTCGTTTTGGGAAAAACTCAAATGGAAATTGGATCTTTTTACCATCGGAAAAATCCTATTAAAGTTAGTATTATTCAAGAAGTTCGTGGGTTGGGTGGCGATGCTGTGTCTGTTGTTTTTCTTACCTTCATTGAAGAATAAATTCGATCCTGACACTAATGGAGGACTAGAGAGAAGTTTCAATAAATATGGTGAGCTTTTTTTAAATAATATTATTTGAACACGTTTTCTGTTCCCGTCTTATGTTTTATTAAATTATGTAAGTTGATTTGGTTTTTAAAAATAACTCTAAAATCTATAAGTTGAGTCATATTTACATATTTTACGTCAAATTTTTTGGATTATTTTTTGACGTTTCTTGAAACCAACAGAAATTTTTAATTTCAGTAATTTATATACGTTCTAACCAATCAAAACATTATTATAGTGGGAAAAATCTACTTACATTATTCCAGCGAAGATTATTCATGTGCATTGTTTTTATTAAATGATTATTTTTTGACGTTTCTTAAAACCAATGAAATGCTTCTTTATTTGTCACAAGGGTAAGTTTCAACCAATTATGTCATTATTATAGTGGGAATAAATCTCTCGTGATTATTCTCGGGAATAATCACTGTGGCTTTTATTTGCCTAGCAAGTGTCAGATAGTCACTGGTCATAATTCTGCAAGTTCGATTAAACCATACAAACAATTGAACCAAGAACATCATTCAAATATAATAAATAATCTTAGAGAAAATACGCAGGAGGAAACACTTAATATAACAAGCAATTCCAAATTAACAATAAATAATGAGTCTCGAAATATTTTTAATAATTAAGTTTTTTATTGTACTAATTTAAATTGTTAATTCTTTTAATATATTCACAATGTGTCAACGATATTTTCGTATATTGTAATAATTAATTAAATTAAATTTTTTAATAATATTATTGATCTTCTTTATTGTAAAAATTTGTGAATAAAAAAATAATCTAGTCAAATACAACTCGCGAGTTCCATAAATTAGAAAATAATTTGACAGATTTTGTTCAAACTTGTTGCCATTTGGAAATAGCCACTCGAGCCCTGCGGGCCCTCGTGACTATTGCCTGGCAACAAGTTTTCACCTTGCCAATGCAGGTATCAATGAGCAGGAAATTATAAAAGTCACAGGACACAGCTCATCTAATTCATTGAAACCTTACCTGCAATTGGATAATGAACATCATTCAAATTTAGTTATTAACCTGAGAGAGAGAGTGAGGAAGTATCATTAACTTTCAACACATCAGAACAAAATAATGTTGAAAAATCCTCCACCCAAGAGCACAACATTTATAATAATTATTCTGTTTATTTTGAGTCGAATGATATAAATTTGTTAAAATAAAAATATAAAATCTTAAAAGTGATATTTATTGTAACGTCAAAAAATAATCTATCGAATACCACACGAGAGTTCGATAAATTAGATAATAATTCTCCAGGCCTTTTCTCAAACTTGTTGGCAACAAGTTTTCTAAAATCTGTTAAATTATTTTCAATTTATTATTATTACTTTAGAAAATATTACTTTGTAAGTGACAAAAATAAAAAAAAATACTGATTTTTTGCATAATCACAGATGATTTAAAGAAAAAACTTGGTAAATTCATGTATTAATCACAACATATTTTGTCAAGCTTTATCAATGAAAATTATTATGATAAATCACTAGTTTTTACAATTTTTAATTTAAGGCATTTTGAATTATCCTTAACACACGTTGTTTTTTTTAGGACTTGAACTCGATGATATTTTTAACACCGTTTACAAGGCATTGAGTGAACCCTCTTTCGATACAAAAATTAAAGAAAGAAATCAACCAGAACTTCACACTAAAAAGCGAAAAATTGATCATCATTAGCTTGAATTAACTACCTAATTTATTTATTTATTGCAATAAATTATTGATAAATGTTAAAGTATTTTTTTAATTGATTGTGAGTATTTATCTATTTATTTTTTTGAGTGGGATGTTAATGGCTACGTCAACCGTCTTAAATCAGGTCAGTAATATTTTATAAAAATGTCATTTTTGTCACGTTATTTATCGGTTTCCAATTACGAGCATAGACATAATAAGAATAACAATGCTATGGACGTATTGTGAAAGTGGATGCGGTAGAAGAATAAAAAGAGAAAGTTACATAAAGGGATTGATATCCTAGTCTGGAACAAGTACATACAGTGTTATAAAGCTTATAATTTTCTTTTATAACTTCAACGAATTAATCCACTTATTTCTTGTCGATTCATTTGTGGGAAATCAGAATAAAAAATATATATATATATATATATATAATGTTAATCCTTTTCACCGTTCTTGACGTGTGCCTGAGATATTATACTACGTTGTTTTTAATATCCATCTCTCTCTAATACACATGTGCGTAATTCACTTATGCGAATCATGTTTGTTATGCTAAGGCGTGATAGACACATTATTCATCGGAGTCAAGAAAACACTCGTGCCTCTTAGTTTCTTTGCATAGATTTTGCTGGATTTGCCATGACATTTGTTGGTTATATCATAAATAAACAATAATCTATGGTTATATTTTAAGCTGCTGGGTACGAGAGGATAACAGTTGACATGCTGAAGGCTGGACAAAGCGATGAGCGATGATATAGGATGTGCAGGCAGGATTTAGAAGAGAAAGGAGATGTATGGATCGGGTCTTTTCATTACGAGGTGTAGTCGAAAAATACTTGGATAGAAGTCAGAAGGTCTATTGCGCTTTTATAGACTTGAAAAAAGACCTATAACAGAGTGGTGAGGAGTGATTTGTGGTCGACATTATCTAAGTATGGGGTGAGCGGTAGTTAAATCACTTTACGAGGATTCCACTGCTTGTGTCAGGATAAACGGAGCTTACACGGACTGGTTTAACATTGTAAAATGTGTGAGACAGGGATGTGTGGCTTCGCCATGACTAACTTGTACATCAAAGATTGTTTAGAAGATTTGAAAGAGAGTGCGTATGGATTAAAATGAATGATTTGATCGTCAAATGCCTTCTTTACGCCGATGATAAAGTCATATTAGCGTCATCTGAAGAGGAGTTGCAGGCGATGATTAATTTTATGCATGATGCCCTGAAAATCAAAGGGATGAAAATAAATGTAAGCAAAACAAAAGTAATGGTTTTTGAAAGAGAAAAAAGCATGACAAACTGTAAAGTTCTAATTAAGGGAGAAAGAGTGGGACAAGTAAATGAGTTTGTATACCTGGGTCAAAGTTTACGAGAGATGGAAAGTATGACAGTGACATTGAGTGAAGGGTGTTGGCAGGAAAACAAATGAATGGGGCACTGCATAGCTTTATGAACACCCAGAAAGTGTCAAAAAAGGCAGGTCTGGCTGTGCATAGAGGAGTGTTGGTTCCTACACTTATGTATGGTAGTGAATGTTGGGTTTGGCAGAAGCATGAAAATAGGATTAATGCTGCGAAGATGAGTAGTCTAAAAAGTATAGCCGGAGTAACTCGGTTGGATAAAGTAAAGAATAGTGAGATAAGAGTACGCTGTGGTGTAAAAGAAGATGTGGTTACAAAGATAAAGTAAGGAATGCTTAAATGGTTTGGACACGTAGAAAGGATGGCTGAAGGAAGACGAAACAAATTTATAATGCGAGTGTGAATGGACGGAAGTCGGTAGAGGTCGACCTCGGCGAACATATCTCGATCAGATCAACATTGTTTTGAAGAAAGGCCAGGTCAAGAGTACAAACAACCGACGAACATGTATGAGAGCACTGATGAAAGTAGAGGAAGCAAAAGATGTGTGTAAGAACCGTAGCAAGTGGAAGAAAGTGGTCTCTGCCTACCCCTACGGGAAAAAGGCGTGACTATATGTATGTATATTAAGGTTTATTGCGAAAGGCTTAGATCTGGTAAAGCACATTTTTGACCTTATAAAGAATTATAAAAGAAGCAACTCTTCGACGGCTCTTACACAAGTTTGTTGCGTCTCAGGAAATAAATAATTTGTAAGTCAAAGCCCACTTAAGTTCGTTTACTTGGACAAAACATGGATATCTTTAATAGGGGCATATACATATATGGCAAGATGACAGTTTGAAAAGCATCAGAAGATATCACGAAAATACAGGCAATCGCTTTGTTTATTTACATGCCGGAAGAAGCCAAGGGTTTATTAAAGATGCTGGATTACTGTTTTTTATGAAATCGAAGAGTGCGGACTACCACGATTCTATGGATAAGGAGTCTTTTACAAAGTGGGTCTGTGAAAAACTAATACCAATTTTTGAGGAACCAACATTTATTATTATATATAATCATTTATTATTATAAATAATGCCCAGTACCATAGCTCTGTTGTAAAGTTACCCTTAGCTCGTTGAAAAAAATCGGAAATACAATGGTTACAAGCGAGAAAAATAAATTTAAAGACGATTCGGGCAAAACAAAACTATTAAGTTTTTGTCACCAGAATAAGCCACAAATTACCAAGTATGTTATAGACGAGCTACTTCAAGAACATGGGCATCAGGTATTAATATTGCCTCCATATCACTGTCAGTACAATTCGATTGAGTTGGTATGGGGCAATTAACGGAAATGTAGCCGTTTTTTAAAATTATTAGGTTATTTAAGCCAATCCTAGCGACCCAATTAAATTTTCAGGTTACTGGAGCCGACTCTGTCAAATTTATTTCATTTTTAGTAGTAAATAATCAAAAATCGATTTGGCTTCGGCTGATAAATAATTTTTAAAATGTATAAAAATCCACATTCACTTTCATTTTACAAAGAGGACAAAGTAATATTCATAATTTAAACGTAAAATCCTTTGGTAAAAATGTAATGGACAACAATGTAGTTTTCCTATTAGTAGCATTGTCTGAATTTTATTTTTTATTGCAATACTGTGAAAATGAAACCATAAATATTATCAAAGAAGTCGCTGCTACGTAAGTAAGCCAACGTTTAGTTTAACTTCATAACTATTATTTTCTTAGACAATAATAACATTGTTTATTTTGTTCGGTCACTGGAGGAAAAGCGATTCAAGCTTAGACAAGAAAATACAGTCAAATCAAGTTATAACGACACGCCAAGAACGGTGAAATGGTCGCCTCTTTTTCGTAGGGGTAGGCAGAGACCACTTCTTTCCGCTTGCTACGGTTCTTACACACATCTTTTGCTTCCTCTACTTTCATCAGCGCTTTCATACATACCCGTCGGTTGTTGGTACTGTTGAACTGCCCTGTTTTGATCCGATCGAGATACTTTCGAATGTTGATCCAAAGGATCCCTGTTTTGATCCGATCGAGATACTTTCGAATGTTGATCCAAAGGATTCCATAACATTTTTATGCAATTGTTTTTAACTACAAAACATGGTATTTTTTCATTTTTTCCACTGTGAATTTAGTCGTGAGGACCTCTTGGGTCGCACCCAGACCACTGATTAATGGTTTACCTAAATATAAACTCGATCTCCTAGTATTGTTTTTTTAAAAATACAATAAGAGAAAAACGTGACATTTATTTATTTTTTTGTTTTAAATTTACTACAGTATTCCACAAGCTTCTAGGTGCGCTAGAACTAATTTAGAATTTGACGAGTAAAATGTGTTAATGGCTTTTTGTATGAAATTATGACTAAAAAAGCGACATCACAGTTTTTTTAAGTTTTTTTAAATTTATTACAGTAGCCCACAACCTTCTATCAGATGCTTCTAGGTGCGCATGGACTATTTTAATTTTAAAAATTATAAACTCGTATAGTAGGGTATTAAAAATTTTTTTAAATTTATTTTCATTTATTAACTTTCTCGTGGGAAGTTATAGTAATGGGTCCGATTTTGCGAATCCCAAATTTTAACAATTCTTCACATTTTAAAGTCCCCAGAATACAATAGTTTTTAAGTAGACGTCTGTGTGTGTATGTACGTATGTGCGTTCGGAATTATTTTTCGTCTCGATTATCTCAAAAAAAAAATGATATTAACGTGCGACCAATTGCATTCGAGGCATAATTACGCAACTGAGAATTAATTAGATTTTCAGCAAAATCGGTAGAAATATTTTTTATGGAGAATCAAACAACTGAAAAATATGGTAAACTTTCGGAATTATTTTTCATCTCGATTATCTCGAGAACAGACAATGATATCGACGTGGGACCAATTGCATTCGAAGCATAATTACTCAACTTAGAATTGATTAGATTTTCAGCAAAATCGGTAAAAATATTTTTTATGGAGAATCAAACAACTGAAAAATATGGTAAACTTTCGGAATTATTTTTCGTCTCGATTATCTAAAAAAAAAATGATATTAACGTGCGACCAATTGGATTCGAGGCATAATTACGCAACTTAGAATTAATTAGATTTTCAGCAAAATCGGTAAAATTATTTTTTATGGAGAATC
Organism: Agelastica alni; assembly: GCA_950111635.1. NCBI lineage: Eukaryota > Metazoa > Arthropoda > Insecta > Coleoptera > Chrysomelidae > Agelastica > Agelastica alni. The sequence goes on from OX467713.1 coordinate 36,424,332, forward strand.
AAACAACTGAAAAATATGGTAAACTTTCGGAATTATTTTTCGTCTCGATTATCTAAAAAAAAAATGATATTAACGTGCGACCAATTGGATTCGAGGCATAATTACGCAACTTAGAATTAATTAGATTTTCAGCAAAATCGGTAAAATTATTTTTTATGGAGAATCAAACAACTGAAAAATATGGTAAACTTTCGGAATTATTTTTCATCTCGATTATCTCGAGAACAGACAATGATATCGACGTGGGACCAATTGCATTCGAAGCATAATTACTCAACTTAGAATTAATAAGATTTTCAGCAAAATCGGTAAAAATATTTTTTATGGAGAATCAAACAACTGAAAAATATGGTAAACTTTCGGAATTATTTTTCGTCTCGATTATCTAAAAAAAAATGATATTAACGTGCGACCAATTGCATTCGAGGCATAATTACGCAACTTAGAATTAATTAGATTTTCAGCAAAATCGGTAAAATTATTTTTTATGGAGAATCAAACAACTGAAAAATATGGTAAACTTTCGGAATTATTTTTCATCTCGATTATCTCGAGAACAGACAATGATATCGACGTGGGACCAATTGCATTCGAAGCATAATTACTCAACTTAGAATTAATAAGATTTTCAGCAAAATCGGTAAAAATATTTTTTATGGAGAATCAAACAACTGAAAAATATGGTAAACTTTCGGAATTATTTTTCATCTCGATTATCTCGAGAACAGACAATGATATCGACGTGGGACCAATTGCATTCGAAGCATAATTACTCAACTTAGAATTAATAAGATTTTCAGCAAAATCGGTAAAAATATTTTTTATGGAGAATCAAACAACTGAAAAATATGGTAAACTTTCGGAATTATTTTTCATCTCGATTATCTCGAGAACAGACAATGATATCGACGTGGGACCAATTGCATTCGAAGCATAATTACTCAACTTAGAATTAATAAGATTTTCAGCAAAATCGGTAAAATTATTTTTTATGGAGAATCAAACAACTGAAAAATATGGTAAACTTTCGGAATTATTTTTCATCTCGATTATCTCGAGAACAGACAATGATATCGACGTGGGACCAATTGCATTCGAAGCATAATTACTCAACTTAGAATTAATAAGATTTTCAGCAAAATCGGTAAAAATATTTTTTATGGAGAATCAAACAACTGAAAAATATGGTAAACTTTCGGAATTATTTTTCGTCTCGATTATCTAAAAAAAAATGATATTAACGTGCGACCAATTGCATTCGAGGCATAATTACGCAACTTAGAATTAATTAGATTTTCAGCAAAATCGGTAAAATTATTTTTTATGGAGAATCAAACAACTGAAAAATATGGTAAACTTTCGGAATTATTTTTCATCTCGATTATCTCGAGAACAGACAATGATATCGACGTGGGACCAATTGCATTCGAAGCATAATTACTCAACTTAGAATTAATAAGATTTTCAGCAAAATCGGTAAAAATATTTTTTATGGAGAATCAAACAACTGAAAAATATGGTAAACTTTCGGAATTATTTTTCATCTCGATTATCTCGAGAACAGACAATGATATCGACGTGGGACCAATTGCATTCGAAGCATAATTACTCAACTTAGAATTAATAAGATTTTCAGCAAAATCGGTAAAAATATTTTTTATGGAGAATCAAACAACTGAAAAATATGGTAAACTTTCGGAATTATTTTTCATCTCGATTATCTCGAGAACAGACAATGATATCGACGTGGGACCAATTGCATTCGAAGCATAATTACTCAACTTAGAATTAATAAGATTTTCAGCAAAATCGGTAAAATTATTTTTTATGGAGAATCAAACAACTGAAAAATATGGTAAACTTTCGGAATTATTTTTCATCTCGATTATCTCGAGAACAGACAATGATATCGACGTGGGACCAATTGCATTCGAAGCATAATTACTCAACTTAGAATTAATAAGATTTTCAGCAAAATCGGTAAAAATATTTTTTATGGAGAATCAAACAACTGAAAAATATGGTAAACTTTCGGAATTATTTTTCGTCTCGATTATCTAAAAAAAAATGATATTAACGTGCGACCAATTGCATTCGAGGCATAATTACGCAACTTAGAATTAATTAGATTTTCAGCAAAATCGGTAAAATTATTTTTTATGGAGAATCAAACAACTGAAAAATATGGTAAACTTTCGGAATTATTTTTCGTCTCGATTATCTAAAAAAAAATGATATTAACGTGCGACCAATTGCATTCGAGGCATAATTACGCAACTTAGAATTAATTAGATTTTCAGCAAAATCGGTAAAATTATTTTTTATGGAGAATCAAACAACTGAAAAATATGGTAAACTTTCGGAATTATTTTTCATCTCGATTATCTCGAGAACAGACAATGATATCGACGTGGGACCAATTGCATTCGAAGCATAATTACTCAACTTAGAATTAATAAGATTTTCAGCAAAATCGGTAAAAATATTTTTTATGGAGAATCAAACAACTGAAAAATATGGTAAACTTTCGGAATTATTTTTCATCTCGATTATCTCGAGAACAGACAATGATATCGACGTGGGACCAATTGCATTCGAAGCATAATTACTCAACTTAGAATTAATAAGATTTTCAGCAAAATCGGTAAAAATATTTTTTATGGAGAATCAAACAACTGAAAAATATGGTAAACTTTCGGAATTATTTTTCATCTCGATTATCTCGAGAACAGACAATGATATCGACGTGGGACCAATTGCATTCGAAGCATAATTACTCAACTTAGAATTAATAAGATTTTCAGCAAAATCGGTAAAAATATTTTTTATGGAGAATCAAACAACTGAAAAATATGGTAAACTTTCGGAATTATTTTTCGTCTCGATTATCTAAAAAAAAATGATATTAACGTGCGACCAATTGCATTCGAGGCATAATTACGCAACTTAGAATTAATTAGATTTTCAGCAAAATCGGTAAAATTATTTTTTATGGAGAATCAAACAACTGAAAAATATGGTAAACTTTCGGAATTATTTTTCGTCTCGATTATCTAAAAAAAAATGATATTAACGTGCGACCAATTGCATTCGAGGCATAATTACGCAACTTAGAATTAATTAGATTTTCAGCAAAATCGGTAAAATTATTTTTTATGGAGAATCAAACAACTGAAAAATATGGTAAACTTTCGGAATTATTTTTCATCTCGATTATCTCGAGAACAGACAATGATATCGACGTGGGACCAATTGCATTCGAAGCACAATTACTCAACTTAGAATTGATTAGATTTTCAGCAAAATCGGTAAAAATATTTTTTATGGAGAATCAAACAACTGAAAAATATGGTAAACTTTCGGAATTATTTTTCATCTCGATTATCTCGAGAACAGACAATGATATCGACGTGGGACCAATTGCATTCGAAGCACAATTACTCAACTTAGAATTGATTAGATTTTCAGCAAAATCGGTAAAAATATTTTTTATGGAGAATCAAACAACTGAAAAATATGGTAAACTTTCGGAATTATTTTTCGTCTCGATTATCTAAAAAAAAATGATATTAACGTGCGACCAATTGCATTCGAGGCATAATTACGCAACTTAGAATTAATTAGATTTTCAGCAAAATCGGTAAAATTATTTTTTATGGAGAATCAAACAACTGAAAAATATGGTAAACTTTCGGAATTATTTTTCATCTCGATTATCTCGAGAACAGACAATGATATCGACGTGGGACCAATTGCATTCGAAGCACAATTACTCAACTTAGAATTGATTAGATTTTCAGCAAAATCGGTAAAAATATTTTTTATGGAGAATCAAACAACTGAAAAATATGGTAAACTTTCGGAATTATTTTTCGTCTCGATTATCTAAAAAAAAATGATATTAACGTGCGACCAATTGCATTCGAGGCATAATTACGCAACTTAGAACTAATTAGATTTTCAGCAAAATCGGTAAAATTATTTTTTATGGAGAATCAAACAACTGAAAAATATGGTAAACTTTCGGAATTATTTTTCATCTCGATTATCTCGAGAACAGACAATGATATCGACGTGGGACCAATTGCATTCGAAGCATAATTACTCAACTTAGAATTAATAAGATTTTCAGCAAAATCGGTAAAAATATTTTTTATGGAGAATCAAACAACTGAAAAATATGGTAAACTTTCGGAATTATTTTTCATCTCGATTATCTCGAGAACAGACAATGATATCGACGTGGGACCAATTGCATTCGAAGCATAATTACTCAACTTAGAATTAATAAGATTTTCAGCAAAATCGGTAAAAATATTTTTTATGGAGAATCAAACAACTGAAAAATATGGTAAACTTTCGGAATTATTTTTCGTCTCGATTATCTAAAAAAAAATGATATTAACGTGCGACCAATTGCATTCGAGGCATAATTACGCAACTTAGAATTAATTAGATTTTCAGCAAAATCGGTAAAATTATTTTTTATGGAGAATCAAACAACTGAAAAATATGGTAAACTTTCGGAATTATTTTTCGTCTCGATTATCTAAAAAAAAATGATATTAACGTGCGACCAATTGCATTCGAGGCATAATTACGCAACTTAGAATTAATTAGATTTTCAGCAAAATCGGTAAAATTATTTTTTATGGAGAATCAAACAACTGAAAAATATGGTAAACTTTCGGAATTATTTTTCATCTCGATTATCTCGAGAACAGACAATGATATCGACGTGGGACCAATTGCATTCGAAGCATAATTACTCAACTTAGAATTAATAAGATTTTCAGCAAAATCGGTAAAAATATTTTTTATGGAGAATCAAACAACTGAAAAATATGGTAAACTTTCGGAATTATTTTTCATCTCGATTATCTCGAGAACAGACAATGATATCGACGTGGGACCAATTGCATTCGAAGCATAATTACTCAACTTAGAATTAATAAGATTTTCAGCAAAATCGGTAAAAATATTTTTTATGGAGAATCAAACAACTGAAAAATATGGTAAACTTTCGGAATTATTTTTCATCTCGATTATCTCGAGAACAGACAATGATATCGACGTGGGACCAATTGCATTCGAAGCATAATTACTCAACTTAGAATTAATAAGATTTTCAGCAAAATCGGTAAAAATATTTTTTATGGAGAATCAAACAACTGAAAAATATGGTAAACTTTCGGAATTATTTTTCGTCTCGATTATCTAAAAAAAAATGATATTAACGTGCGACCAATTGCATTCGAGGCATAATTACGCAACTTAGAATTAATTAGATTTTCAGCAAAATCGGTAAAATTATTTTTTATGGAGAATCAAACAACTGAAAAATATGGTAAACTTTCGGAATTATTTTTCGTCTCGATTATCTAAAAAAAAATGATATTAACGTGCGACCAATTGCATTCGAGGCATAATTACGCAACTTAGAATTAATTAGATTTTCAGCAAAATCGGTAAAATTATTTTTTATGGAGAATCAAACAACTGAAAAATATGGTAAACTTTCGGAATTATTTTTCATCTCGATTATCTCGAGAACAGACAATGATATCGACGTGGGACCAATTGCATTCGAAGCATAATTACTCAACTTAGAATTAATAAGATTTTCAGCAAAATCGGTAAAAATATTTTTTATGGAGAATCAAACAACTGAAAAATATGGTAAACTTTCGGAATTATTTTTCATCTCGATTATCTCGAGAACAGACAATGATATCGACGTGGGACCAATTGCATTCGAAGCATAATTACTCAACTTAGAATTAATAAGATTTTCAGCAAAATCGGTAAAAATATTTTTTATGGAGAATCAAACAACTGAAAAATATGGTAAACTTTCGGAATTATTTTTCATCTCGATTATCTCGAGAACAGACAATGATATCGACGTGGGACCAATTGCATTCGAAGCATAATTACTCAACTTAGAATTAATAAGATTTTCAGCAAAATCGGTAAAAATATTTTTTATGGAGAATCAAACAACTGAAAAATATGGTAAACTTTCGGAATTATTTTTCGTCTCGATTATCTAAAAAAAAATGATATTAACGTGCGACCAATTGCATTCGAGGCATAATTACGCAACTTAGAATTAATTAGATTTTCAGCAAAATCGGTAAAATTATTTTTTATGGAGAATCAAACAACTGAAAAATATGGTAAACTTTCGGAATTATTTTTCATCTCGATTATCTCGAGAACAGACAATGATATCGACGTGGGACCAATTGCATTCGAAGCATAATTACTCAACTTAGAATTAATAAGATTTTCAGCAAAATCGGTAAAAATATTTTTTATGGAGAATCAAACAACTGAAAAATATGGTAAACTTTCGGAATTATTTTTCATCTCGATTATCTCGAGAACAGACAATGATATCGACGTGGGACCAATTGCATTCGAAGCATAATTACTCAACTTAGAATTAATAAGATTTTCAGCAAAATCGGTAAAAATATTTTTTATGGAGAATCAAACAACTGAAAAATATGGTAAACTTTCGGAATTATTTTTCATCTCGATTATCTCGAGAACAGACAATGATATCGACGTGGGACCAATTGCATTCGAAGCATAATTACTCAACTTAGAATTAATAAGATTTTCAGCAAAATCGGTAAAATTATTTTTTATGGAGAATCAAACAACTGAAAAATATGGTAAACTTTCGGAATTATTTTTCATCTCGATTATCTCGAGAACAGACAATGATATCGACGTGGGACCAATTGCATTCGAAGCATAATTACTCAACTTAGAATTAATAAGATTTTCAGCAAAATCGGTAAAAATATTTTTTATGGAGAATCAAACAACTGAAAAATATGGTAAACTTTCGGAATTATTTTTCGTCTCGATTATCTAAAAAAAAATGATATTAACGTGCGACCAATTGCATTCGAGGCATAATTACGCAACTTAGAATTAATTAGATTTTCAGCAAAATCGGTAAAATTATTTTTTATGGAGAATCAAACAACTGAAAAATATGGTAAACTTTCGGAATTATTTTTCATCTCGATTATCTCGAGAACAGACAATGATATCGACGTGGGACCAATTGCATTCGAAGCATAATTACTCAACTTAGAATTAATAAGATTTTCAGCAAAATCGGTAAAAATATTTTTTATGGAGAATCAAACAACTGAAAAATATGGTAAACTTTCGGAATTATTTTTCATCTCGATTATCTCGAGAACAGACAATGATATCGACGTGGGACCAATTGCATTCGAAGCATAATTACTCAACTTAGAATTAATAAGATTTTCAGCAAAATCGGTAAAAATATTTTTTATGGAGAATCAAACAACTGAAAAATATGGTAAACTTTCGGAATTATTTTTCATCTCGATTATCTCGAGAACAGACAATGATATCGACGTGGGACCAATTGCATTCGAAGCATAATTACTCAACTTAGAATTAATAAGATTTTCAGCAAAATCGGTAAAATTATTTTTTATGGAGAATCAAACAACTGAAAAATATGGTAAACTTTCGGAATTATTTTTCATCTCGATTATCTCGAGAACAGACAATGATATCGACGTGGGACCAATTGCATTCGAAGCATAATTACTCAACTTAGAATTAATAAGATTTTCAGCAAAATCGGTAAAAATATTTTTTATGGAGAATCAAACAACTGAAAAATATGGTAAACTTTCGGAATTATTTTTCGTCTCGATTATCTAAAAAAAAATGATATTAACGTGCGACCAATTGCATTCGAGGCATAATTACGCAACTTAGAATTAATTAGATTTTCAGCAAAATCGGTAAAATTATTTTTTATGGAGAATCAAACAACTGAAAAATATGGTAAACTTTCGGAATTATTTTTCGTCTCGATTATCTAAAAAAAAATGATATTAACGTGCGACCAATTGCATTCGAGGCATAATTACGCAACTTAGAATTAATTAGATTTTCAGCAAAATCGGTAAAATTATTTTTTATGGAGAATCAAACAACTGAAAAATATGGTAAACTTTCGGAATTATTTTTCATCTCGATTATCTCGAGAACAGACAATGATATCGACGTGGGACCAATTGCATTCGAAGCATAATTACTCAACTTAGAATTAATAAGATTTTCAGCAAAATCGGTAAAAATATTTTTTATGGAGAATCAAACAACTGAAAAATATGGTAAACTTTCGGAATTATTTTTCATCTCGATTATCTCGAGAACAGACAATGATATCGACGTGGGACCAATTGCATTCGAAGCATAATTACTCAACTTAGAATTAATAAGATTTTCAGCAAAATCGGTAAAATTATTTTTTATGGAGAATCAAACAACTGAAAAATATGGTAAACTTTCGGAATTATTTTTCATCTCGATTATCTCGAGAACAGACAATGATATCGACGTGGGACCAATTGCATTCGAAGCATAATTACTCAACTTAGAATTAATAAGATTTTCAGCAAAATCGGTAAAAATATTTTTTATGGAGAATCAAACAACTGAAAAATATGGTAAACTTTCGGAATTATTTTTCGTCTCGATTATCTAAAAAAAAATGATATTAACGTGCGACCAATTGCATTCGAGGCATAATTACGCAACTTAGAATTAATTAGATTTTCAGCAAAATCGGTAAAATTATTTTTTATGGAGAATCAAACAACTGAAAAATATGGTAAACTTTCGGAATTATTTTTCGTCTCGATTATCTAAAAAAAAATGATATTAACGTGCGACCAATTGCATTCGAGGCATAATTACGCAACTTAGAATTAATTAGATTTTCAGCAAAATCGGTAAAATTATTTTTTATGGAGAATCAAACAACTGAAAAATATGGTAAACTTTCGGAATTATTTTTCATCTCGATTATCTCGAGAACAGACAATGATATCGACGTGGGACCAATTGCATTCGAAGCACAATTACTCAACTTAGAATTGATTAGATTTTCAGCAAAATCGGTAAAAATATTTTTTATGGAGAATCAAACAACTGAAAAATATGGTAAACTTTCGGAATTATTTTTCATCTCGATTATCTCGAGAACAGACAATGATATCGACGTGGGACCAATTGCATTCGAAGCACAATTACTCAACTTAGAATTGATTAGATTTTCAGCAAAATCGGTAAAAATATTTTTTATGGAGAATCAAACAACTGAAAAATATGGTAAACTTTCGGAATTATTTTTCGTCTCGATTATCTAAAAAAAAATGATATTAACGTGCGACCAATTGCATTCGAGGCATAATTACGCAACTTAGAATTAATTAGATTTTCAGCAAAATCGGTAAAATTATTTTTTATGGAGAATCAAACAACTGAAAAATATGGTAAACTTTCGGAATTATTTTTCATCTCGATTATCTCGAGAACAGACAATGATATCGACGTGGGACCAATTGCATTCGAAGCACAATTACTCAACTTAGAATTGATTAGATTTTCAGCAAAATCGGTAAAAATATTTTTTATGGAGAATCAAACAACTGAAAAATATGGTAAACTTTCGGAATTATTTTTCGTCTCGATTATCTAAAAAAAAATGATATTAACGTGCGACCAATTGCATTCGAGGCATAATTACGCAACTTAGAACTAATTAGATTTTCAGCAAAATCGGTAAAATTATTTTTTATGGAGAATCAAACAACTGAAAAATATGGTAAACTTTCGGAATTATTTTTCATCTCGATTATCTCGAGAACAGACAATGATATCGACGTGGGACCAATTGCATTCGAAGCATAATTACTCAACTTAGAATTAATAAGATTTTCAGCAAAATCGGTAAAAATATTTTTTATGGAGAATCAAACAACTGAAAAATATGGTAAACTTTCGGAATTATTTTTCGTCTCGATTATCTAAAAAAAAATGATATTAACGTGCGACCAATTGCATTCGAGGCATAATTACGCAACTTAGAATTAATTAGATTTTCAGCAAAATCGGTAAAATTATTTTTTATGGAGAATCAAACAACTGAAAAATATGGTAAACTTTCGGAATTATTTTTCATCTCGATTATCTCGAGAACAGACAATGATATCGACGTGGGACCAATTGCATTCGAAGCATAATTACTCAACTTAGAATTAATAAGATTTTCAGCAAAATCGGTAAAAATATTTTTTATGGAGAATCAAACAACTGAAAAATATGGTAAACTTTCGGAATTATTTTTCGTCTCGATTATCTAAAAAAAAATGATATTAACGTGCGACCAATTGCATTCGAGGCATAATTACGCAACTTAGAATTAATTAGATTTTCAGCAAAATCGGTAAAATTATTTTTTATGGAGAATCAAACAACTGAAAAATATGGTAAACTTTCGGAATTATTTTTCATCTCGATTATCTCGAGAACAGACAATGATATCGACGTGGGACCAATTGCATTCGAAGCATAATTACTCAACTTAGAATTAATAAGATTTTCAGCAAAATCGGTAAAAATATTTTTTATGGAGAATCAAACAACTGAAAAATATGGTAAACTTTCGGAATTATTTTTCATCTCGATTATCTCGAGAACAGACAATGATATCGACGTGGGACCAATTGCATTCGAAGCATAATTACTCAACTTAGAATTAATAAGATTTTCAGCAAAATCGGTAAAAATATTTTTTATGGAGAATCAAACAACTGAAAAATATGGTAAACTTTCGGAATTATTTTTCATCTCGATTATCTCGAGAACAGACAATGATATCGACGTGGGACCAATTGCATTCGAAGCATAATTACTCAACTTAGAATTAATAAGATTTTCAGCAAAATCGGTAAAATTATTTTTTATGGAGAATCAAACAACTGAAAAATATGGTAAACTTTCGGAATTATTTTTCATCTCGATTATCTCGAGAACAGACAATGATATCGACGTGGGACCAATTGCATTCGAAGCATAATTACTCAACTTAGAATTAATAAGATTTTCAGCAAAATCGGTAAAAATATTTTTTATGGAGAATCAAACAACTGAAAAATATGGTAAACTTTCGGAATTATTTTTCGTCTCGATTATCTAAAAAAAAATGATATTAACGTGCGACCAATTGCATTCGAGGCATAATTACGCAACTTAGAATTAATTAGATTTTCAGCAAAATCGGTAAAATTATTTTTTATGGAGAATCAAACAACTGAAAAATATGGTAAACTTTCGGAATTATTTTTCATCTCGATTATCTCGAGAACAGACAATGATATCGACGTGGGACCAATTGCATTCGAAGCATAATTACTCAACTTAGAATTAATAAGATTTTCAGCAAAATCGGTAAAAATATTTTTTATGGAGAATCAAACAACTGAAAAATATGGTAAACTTTCGGAATTATTTTTCATCTCGATTATCTCGAGAACAGACAATGATATCGACGTGGGACCAATTGCATTCGAAGCATAATTACTCAACTTAGAATTAATAAGATTTTCAGCAAAATCGGTAAAAATATTTTTTATGGAGAATCAAACAACTGAAAAATATGGTAAACTTTCGGAATTATTTTTCATCTCGATTATCTCGAGAACAGACAATGATATCGACGTGGGACCAATTGCATTCGAAGCATAATTACTCAACTTAGAATTAATAAGATTTTCAGCAAAATCGGTAAAATTATTTTTTATGGAGAATCAAACAACTGAAAAATATGGTAAACTTTCGGAATTATTTTTCATCTCGATTATCTCGAGAACAGACAATGATATCGACGTGGGACCAATTGCATTCGAAGCATAATTACTCAACTTAGAATTAATAAGATTTTCAGCAAAATCGGTAAAAATATTTTTTATGGAGAATCAAACAACTGAAAAATATGGTAAACTTTCGGAATTATTTTTCGTCTCGATTATCTAAAAAAAAATGATATTAACGTGCGACCAATTGCATTCGAGGCATAATTACGCAACTTAGAATTAATTAGATTTTCAGCAAAATCGGTAAAATTATTTTTTATGGAGAATCAAACAACTGAAAAATATGGTAAACTTTCGGAATTATTTTTCGTCTCGATTATCTAAAAAAAAATGATATTAACGTGCGACCAATTGCATTCGAGGCATAATTACGCAACTTAGAATTAATTAGATTTTCAGCAAAATCGGTAAAATTATTTTTTATGGAGAATCAAACAACTGAAAAATATGGTAAACTTTCGGAATTATTTTTCATCTCGATTATCTCGAGAACAGACAATGATATCGACGTGGGACCAATTGCATTCGAAGCACAATTACTCAACTTAGAATTGATTAGATTTTCAGCAAAATCGGTAAAAATATTTTTTATGGAGAATCAAACAACTGAAAAATATGGTAAACTTTCGGAATTATTTTTCATCTCGATTATCTCGAGAACAGACAATGATATCGACGTGGGACCAATTGCATTCGAAGCACAATTACTCAACTTAGAATTGATTAGATTTTCAGCAAAATCGGTAAAAATATTTTTTATGGAGAATCAAACAACTGAAAAATATGGTAAACTTTCGGAATTATTTTTCGTCTCGATTATCTAAAAAAAAATGATATTAACGTGCGACCAATTGCATTCGAGGCATAATTACGCAACTTAGAATTAATTAGATTTTCAGCAAAATCGGTAAAATTATTTTTTATGGAGAATCAAACAACTGAAAAATATGGTAAACTTTCGGAATTATTTTTCATCTCGATTATCTCGAGAACAGACAATGATATCGACGTGGGACCAATTGCATTCGAAGCACAATTACTCAACTTAGAATTGATTAGATTTTCAGCAAAATCGGTAAAAATATTTTTTATGGAGAATCAAACAACTGAAAAATATGGTAAACTTTCGGAATTATTTTTCGTCTCGATTATCTAAAAAAAAATGATATTAACGTGCGACCAATTGCATTCGAGGCATAATTACGCAACTTAGAACTAATTAGATTTTCAGCAAAATCGGTAAAATTATTTTTTATGGAGAATCAAACAACTGAAAAATATGGTAAACTTTCGGAATTATTTTTCATCTCGATTATCTCGAGAACAGACAATGATATCGACGTGGGACCAATTGCATTCGAAGCATAATTACTCAACTTAGAATTAATAAGATTTTCAGCAAAATCGGTAAAAATATTTTTTATGGAGAATCAAACAACTGAAAAATATGGTAAACTTTCGGAATTATTTTTCGTCTCGATTATCTAAAAAAAAATGATATTAACGTGCGACCAATTGCATTCGAGGCATAATTACGCAACTTAGAATTAATTAGATTTTCAGCAAAATCGGTAAAATTATTTTTTATGGAGAATCAAACAACTGAAAAATATGGTAAACTTTCGGAATTATTTTTCATCTCGATTATCTCGAGAACAGACAATGATATCGACGTGGGACCAATTGCATTCGAAGCATAATTACTCAACTTAGAATTGATTAGATTTTCAGCAAAATCGGTAAAAATATTTTTTATGGAGAATCAAACAACTGAAAAATATGGTAAACTTTCGGAATTATTTTTCGTCTCGATTATCTAAAAAAAAATGATATTAACGTGCGACCAATTGCATTCGAGGCATAATTACGCAACTTAGAACTAATTAGATTTTCAGCAAAATCGGTAAAATTATTTTTTATGGAGAATCAAACAACTGAAAAATATGGTAAACTTTCGGAATTATTTTTCATCTCGATTATCTCGAGAACAGACAATGATATCGACGTGGGACCAATTGCATTCGAAGCATAATTACTCAACTTAGAATTAATAAGATTTTCAGCAAAATCGGTAAAAATATTTTTTATGGAGAATCAAACAACTGAAAAATATGGTAAACTTTCGGAATTATTTTTCGTCTCGATTATCTAAAAAAAAATGATATTAACGTGCGACCAATTGCATTCGAGGCATAATTACGCAACTTAGAATTAATTAGATTTTCAGCAAAATCGGTAAAATTATTTTTTATGGAGAATCAAACAACTGAAAAATATGGTAAACTTTCGGAATTATTTTTCATCTCGATTATCTCGAGAACAGACAATGATATCGACGTGGGACCAATTGCATTCGAAGCATAATTACTCAACTTAGAATTGATTAGATTTTCAGCAAAATCGGTAAAATTATTTTTTATGGAGAATCAAACAACTGAAAAATATGGTAAACTTTCGGAATTATTTTTCATCTCGATTATCTCGAGAACAGACAATGATATCGACGTGGGACCAATTGCATTCGAAGCATAATTACTCAACTTAGAATTGATAAGATTTTCAGCAAAATCGGTAAAAATATTTTTTATGGAGAATCAAACAACTGAAAAATATGGTAAACTTTCGGAATTATTTTTCGTCTCGATTATCTAAAAAAAAATGATATTAACGTGCGACCAATTGCATTCGAGGCATAATTACGCAACTTAGAACTAATTAGATTTTCAGCAAAATCGGTAAAATTATTTTTTATGGAGAATCAAACAACTGAAAAATATGGTAAACTTTCGGAATTATTTTTCATCTCGATTATCTCGAGAACAGACAATGATATCGACGTGGGACCAATTGCATTCGAAGCATAATTACTCAACTTAGAATTGATTAGATTTTCAGCAAAATCGGTAAAATTATTTTTTATGGAGAATCAAACAACTGAAAAATATGGTAAACTTTCGGAATTATTTTTCATCTCGATTATCTCGAGAACAGACAATGATATCGACGTGGGACCAATTGCATTCGAAGCATAATTACTCAACTTAGAATTGATAAGATTTTCAGCAAAATCGGTAAAAATATTTTTTATGGAGAATCAAACAACTGAAAAATATGGTAAACTTTCGGAATTATTTTTCGTCTCGATTATCTAAAAAAAAATGATATTAACGTGCGACCAATTGCATTCGAGGCATAATTACGCAACTGAGAATTAATTAGATTTTCAGCAAAATCGGTAGAAATATTTTTTATGGAGAATCAAACAACTGAAAAATATGGTAAACTTTCGGAATTATTTTTCATCTCGATTATCTCGAGAACAGACAATGATATCGACGTGGGACCAATTGCATTCGAAGCATAATTACTCAACTTAGAATTGATTAGATTTTCAGCAAAATCGGTAAAAATATTTTTTATGGAGAATCAAACAACTGAAAAATATGGTAAACTTTCGGAATTATTTTTCGTCTCGATTATCTAAAAAAAAATGATATTAACGTGCGACCAATTGCATTCGAGGCATAATTACGCAACTTAGAATTAATTAGATTTTCAGCAAAATCGGTAAAATTATTTTTTATGGAGAATCAAACAACTGAAAAATATGGTAAACTTTCGGAATTATTTTTCATCTCGATTATCTCGAGAACAGAAAATGATATCGACGTGGGACCAATTGCATTCGAAGCATAATTACTCAACTTAGAATTGATTAGATTTTCAGCAAAATCGGTAAAAATATTTTTTATGGAGAATCAAACAACTGAAAAATATGGTAAACTTTCGGAATTATTTTTCGTCTCGATTATCTAAAAAAAAATGATATTAACGTGCGACCAATTGCATTCGAGGCATAATTACGCAACTTAGAATTAATTAGATTTTCAGCAAAATCGGTAAAATTATTTTTTATGGAGAATCAAACAACTGAAAAATATGGTAAACTTTCGGAATTATTTTTCATCTCGATTATCTCGAGAACAGACAATGATATCGACGTGGGACCAATTGCATTCGAAGCATAATTACTCAACTTAGAATTGATAAGATTTTCAGCAAAATCGGTAAAAATATTTTTTATGGAGAATCAAACAACTGAAAAATATGGTAAACTTTCGGAATTATTTTTCGTCTCGATTATCTAAAAAAAAATGATATTAACGTGCGACCAATTGCATTCGAGGCATAATTACGCAACTGAGAATTAATTAGATTTTCAGCAAAATCGGTAGAAATATTTTTTATGGAGAATCAAACAACTGAAAAATATGGTAAACTTTCGGAATTATTTTTCATCTCGATTATCTCGAGAACAGACAATGATATCGACGTGGGACCAATTGCATTCGAAGCATAATTACTCAACTTAGAATTGATTAGATTTTCAGCAAAATCGGTAAAAATATTTTTTATGGAGAATCAAACAACTGAAAAATATGGTAAACTTTCGGAATTATTTTTCGTCTCGATTATCTAAAAAAAAATGATATTAACGTGCGACCAATTGCATTCGAGGCATAATTACGCAACTTAGAATTAATTAGATTTTCAGCAAAATCGGTAAAATTATTTTTTATGGAGAATCAAACAACTGAAAAATATGGTAAACTTTCGGAATTATTTTTCATCTCGATTATCTCGAGAACAGAAAATGATATCGACGTGGGACCAATTGCATTCGAAGCATAATTACTCAACTTAGAATTGATTAGATTTTCAGCAAAATCGGTAAAAATATTTTTTATGGAGAATCAAACAACTGAAAAATATGGTAAACTTTCGGAATTATTTTTCGTCTCGATTATCTAAAAAAAAATGATATTAACGTGCGACCAATTGCATTCGAGGCATAATTACGCAACTGAGAATTAATTAGATTTTCAGCAAAATCGGTAGAAATATTTTTTATGGAGAATCAAACAACTGAAAAATATGGTAAACTTTCGGAATTATTTTTCATCTCGATTATCTCGAGAACAGACAATGATATCGACGTGGGACCAATTGCATTCGAAGCATAATTACTCAACTTAGAATTGATTAGATTTTCAGCAAAATCGGTAAAAATATTTTTTATGGAGAATCAAACAACTGAAAAATATGGTAAACTTTCGGAATTATTTTTCGTCTCGATTATCTAAAAAAAAATGATATTAACGTGCGACCAATTGCATTCGAGGCATAATTACGCAACTTAGAATTAATTAGATTTTCAGCAAAATCGGTAAAATTATTTTTTATGGAGAATCAAACAACTGAAAAATATGGTAAACTTTCGGAATTATTTTTCATCTCGATTATCTCGAGAACAGAAAATGATATCGACGTGGGACCAATTGCATTCGAAGCATAATTACTCAACTTAGAATTGATTAGATTTTCAGCAAAATCGGTAAAAATATTTTTTATGGAGAATCAAACAACTGAAAAATATGGTAAACTTTCGGAATTATTTTTCGTCTCGATTATCTAAAAAAAAATGATATTAACGTGCGACCAATTGCATTCGAGGCATAATTACGCAACTTAGAATTAATTAGATTTTCAGCAAAATCGGTAAAATTATTTTTTATGGAGAATCAAACAACTGAAAAATATGGTAAACTTTCGGAATTATTTTTCATCTCGATTATCTCGAGAACAGAAAATGATATCGACGTGGGACCAATTGCATTCGAAGCATAATTACTCAACTTAGAATTGATTAGATTTTCAGCAAAATCGGTAAAAATATTTTTTATGCAGAATCAAACAACTGAAAAATATGGTAAACTTTCGGAATTATTTTTCGTCTCGATTATCTAAAAAAAAATGATATTAACGTGCGACCAATTGCATTCGAGGCATAATTACGCAACTTAGAATTAATTAGATTTTCAGCAAAATCGGTAAAATTATTTTTTATGGAGAATCAAACAACTGAAAAATATGGTAAACTTTCGGAATTATTTTTCATCTCGATTATCTCGAGAACAGACAATGATATCGACGTGGGACCAATTGCATTCGAAGCACAATTACTCAACTTAGAATTGATTAGATTTTCAGCAAAATCGGTAGAAATATTTTTTATGGAGAATCAAACAACTGAAAAATATGGTAAACTTTCGGAATTATTTTTCATCTCGATTATCTCGAGAACAGACAATGATATCGACGTGGGACCAATTGCATTCGAAGCATAATTACTCAACTTAGAATTGATTAGATTTTCAGCAAAATCGGTAAAAATATTTTTTATGGAGAATCAAACAACTGAAAAATATGGTAAACTTTCGGAATTATTTTTCGTCTCGATTATCTAAAAAAAAATGATATTAACGTGCGACCAATTGCATTCGAGGCATAATTACGCAACTTAGAATTAATTAGATTTTCAGCAAAATCGGTAAAATTATTTTTTATGGAGAATCAAACAACTGAAAAATATGGTAAACTTTCGGAATTATTTTTCATCTCGATTATCTCGAGAACAGACAATGATATCGACGTGGGACCAATTGCATTCGAAGCATAATTACTCAACTTAGAATTGATAAGATTTTCAGCAAAATCGGTAAAAATATTTTTTATGGAGAATCAAACAACTGAAAAATATGGTAAACTTTCGGAATTATTTTTCGTCTCGATTATCTAAAAAAAAATGATATTAACGTGCGACCAATTGCATTCGAGGCATAATTACGCAACTGAGAATTAATTAGATTTTCAGCAAAATCGGTAGAAATATTTTTTATGGAGAATCAAACAACTGAAAAATATGGTAAACTTTCGGAATTATTTTTCATCTCGATTATCTCGAGAACAGACAATGATATCGACGTGGGACCAATTGCATTCGAAGCACAATTACTCAACTTAGAATTGATTAGATTTTCAGCAAAATCGGTAGAAATATTTTTTATGGAGAATCAAACAACTGAAAAATATGGTAAACTTTCGGAATTATTTTTCATCTCGATTATCTCGAGAACAGACAATGATATCGACGTGGGACCAATTGCATTCGAAGCATAATTACTCAACTTAGAATTGATTAGATTTTCAGCAAAATCGGTAAAAATATTTTTTATGGAGAATCAAACAACTGAAAAATATGGTAAACTTTCGGAATTATTTTTCGTCTCGATTATCTAAAAAAAAATGATATTAACGTGCGACCAATTGCATTCGAGGCATAATTACGCAACTTAGAATTAATTAGATTTTCAGCAAAATCGGTAAAATTATTTTTTATGGAGAATCAAACAACTGAAAAATATGGTAAACTTTCGGAATTATTTTTCATCTCGATTATCTCGAGAACAGACAATGATATCGACGTGGGACCAATTGCATTCGAAGCACAATTACTCAACTTAGAATTGATTAGATTTTCAGCAAAATCGGTAGAAATATTTTTTATGGAGAATCAAACAACTGAAAAATATGGTAAACTTTCGGAATTATTTTTCATCTCGATTATCTCGAGAACAGAAAATGATATCGACGTGGGACCAATTGCATTCGAAGCATAATTACTCAACTTAGAATTGATTAGATTTTCAGCAAAATCGGTAAAAATATTTTTTATGGAGAATCAAACAACTGAAAAATATGGTAAACTTTCGGAATTATTTTTCGTCTCGATTATCTAAAAAAAAATGATATTAACGTGCGACCAATTGCATTCGAGGCATAATTACGCAACTTAGAATTAATTAGATTTTCAGCAAAATCGGTAAAATTATTTTTTATGGAGAATCAAACAACTGAAAAATATGGTAAACTTTCGGAATTATTTTTCATCTCGATTATCTCGAGAACAGACAATGATATCGACGTGGGACCAATTGCATTCGAAGCACAATTACTCAACTTAGAATTGATTAGATTTTCAGCAAAATCGGTAGAAATATTTTTTATGGAGAATCAAACAACTGAAAAATATGGTAAACTTTCGGAATTATTTTTCATCTCGATTATCTCGAGAACAGACAATGATATCGACGTGGGACCAATTGCATTCGAAGCATAATTACTCAACTTAGAATTGATTAGATTTTCAGCAAAATCGGTAAAAATATTTTTTATGGAGAATCAAACAACTGAAAAATATGGTAAACTTTCGGAATTATTTTTCGTCTCGATTATCTAAAAAAAAATGATATTAACGTGCGACCAATTGCATTCGAGGCATAATTACGCAACTTAGAATTAATTAGATTTTCAGCAAAATCGGTAAAATTATTTTTTATGGAGAATCAAACAACTGAAAAATATGGTAAACTTTCGGAATTATTTTTCATCTCGATTATCTCGAGAACAGACAATGATATCGACGTGGGACCAATTGCATTCGAAGCATAATTACTCAACTTAGAATTGATAAGATTTTCAGCAAAATCGGTAAAAATATTTTTTATGGAGAATCAAACAACTGAAAAATATGGTAAACTTTCGGAATTATTTTTCGTCTCGATTATCTAAAAAAAAATGATATTAACGTGCGACCAATTGCATTCGAGGCATAATTACGCAACTGAGAATTAATTAGATTTTCAGCAAAATCGGTAGAAATATTTTTTATGGAGAATCAAACAACTGAAAAATATGGTAAACTTTCGGAATTATTTTTCATCTCGATTATCTCGAGAACAGACAATGATATCGACGTGGGACCAATTGCATTCGAAGCATAATTACTCAACTTAGAATTGATTAGATTTTCAGCAAAATCGGTAAAAATATTTTTTATGGAGAATCAAACAACTGAAAAATATGGTAAACTTTCGGAATTATTTTTCGTCTCGATTATCTAAAAAAAAATGATATTAACGTGCGACCAATTGCATTCGAGGCATAATTACGCAACTTAGAATTAATTAGATTTTCAGCAAAATCGGTAAAATTATTTTTTATGGAGAATCAAACAACTGAAAAATATGGTAAACTTTCGGAATTATTTTTCATCTCGATTATCTCGAGAACAGACAATGATATCGACGTGGGACCAATTGCATTCGAAGCATAATTACTCAACTTAGAATTGATAAGATTTTCAGCAAAATCGGTAAAAATATTTTTTATGGAGAATCAAACAACTGAAAAATATGGTAAACTTTCGGAATTATTTTTCGTCTCGATTATCTAAAAAAAAATGATATTAACGTGCGACCAATTGCATTCGAGGCATAATTACGCAACTTAGAATTAATTAGATTTTCAGCAAAATCGGTAAAATTATTTTTTATGGAGAATCAAACAACTGAAAAATATGGTAAACTTTCGGAATTATTTTTCATCTCGATTATCTCGAGAACAGAAAATGATATCGACGTGGGACCAATTGCATTCGAAGCATAATTACTCAACTTAGAATTGATTAGATTTTCAGCAAAATCGGTAAAAATATTTTTTATGGAGAATCAAACAACTGAAAAATATGGTAAACTTTCGGAATTATTTTTCGTCTCGATTATCTAAAAAAAAATGATATTAACGTGCGACCAATTGCATTCGAGGCATAATTACGCAACTTAGAATTAATTAGATTTTCAGCAAAATCGGTAAAATTATTTTTTATGGAGAATCAAACAACTGAAAAATATGGTAAACTTTCGGAATTATTTTTCATCTCGATTATCTCGAGAACAGACAATGATATCGACGTGGGACCAATTGCATTCGAAGCACAATTACTCAACTTAGAATTGATTAGATTTTCAGCAAAATCGGTAGAAATATTTTTTATGGAGAATCAAACAACTGAAAAATATGGTAAACTTTCGGAATTATTTTTCATCTCGATTATCTCGAGAACAGACAATGATATCGACGTGGGACCAATTGCATTCGAAGCATAATTACTCAACTTAGAATTGATTAGATTTTCAGCAAAATCGGTAAAAATATTTTTTATGGAGAATCAAACAACTGAAAAATATGGTAAACTTTCGGAATTATTTTTCGTCTCGATTATCTAAAAAAAAATGATATTAACGTGCGACCAATTGCATTCGAGGCATAATTACGCAACTTAGAATTAATTAGATTTTCAGCAAAATCGGTAAAATTATTTTTTATGGAGAATCAAACAACTGAAAAATATGGTAAACTTTCGGAATTATTTTTCATCTCGATTATCTCGAGAACAGACAATGATATCGACGTGGGACCAATTGCATTCGAAGCATAATTACTCAACTTAGAATTGATAAGATTTTCAGCAAAATCGGTAAAAATATTTTTTATGGAGAATCAAACAACTGAAAAATATGGTAAACTTTCGGAATTATTTTTCGTCTCGATTATCTAAAAAAAAATGATATTAACGTGCGACCAATTGCATTCGAGGCATAATTACGCAACTGAGAATTAATTAGATTTTCAGCAAAATCGGTAGAAATATTTTTTATGGAGAATCAAACAACTGAAAAATATGGTAAACTTTCGGAATTATTTTTCATCTCGATTATCTCGAGAACAGACAATGATATCGACGTGGGACCAATTGCATTCGAAGCATAATTACTCAACTTAGAATTGATTAGATTTTCAGCAAAATCGGTAAAAATATTTTTTATGGAGAATCAAACAACTGAAAAATATGGTAAACTTTCGGAATTATTTTTCGTCTCGATTATCTAAAAAAAAATGATATTAACGTGCGACCAATTGCATTCGAGGCATAATTACGCAACTTAGAATTAATTAGATTTTCAGCAAAATCGGTAAAATTATTTTTTATGGAGAATCAAACAACTGAAAAATATGGTAAACTTTCGGAATTATTTTTCATCTCGATTATCTCGAGAACAGACAATGATATCGACGTGGGACCAATTGCATTCGAAGCATAATTACTCAACTTAGAATTGATAAGATTTTCAGCAAAATCGGTAAAAATATTTTTTATGGAGAATCAAACAACTGAAAAATATGGTAAACTTTCGGAATTATTTTTCGTCTCGATTATCTAAAAAAAAATGATATTAACGTGCGACCAATTGCATTCGAGGCATAATTACGCAACTGAGAATTAATTAGATTTTCAGCAAAATCGGTAAAAATATTTTTTATGGAGAATCAAACAACTGAAAAATATGGTAAACTTTCGGAATTATTTTTCGTCTCGATTATCTAAAAAAAAATGATATTAACGTGCGACCAATTGCATTCGAGGCATAATTACGCAACTTAGAATTAATTAGATTTTCAGCAAAATCGGTAAAATTATTTTTTATGGAGAATCAAACAACTGAAAAATATGGTAAACTTTCGGAATTATTTTTCATCTCGATTATCTCGAGAACAGAAAATGATATCGACGTGGGACCAATTGCATTCGAAGCATAATTACTCAACTTAGAATTGATTAGATTTTCAGCAAAATCGGTAAAAATATTTTTTATGGAGAATCAAACAACTGAAAAATATGGTAAACTTTCGGAATTATTTTTCGTCTCGATTATCTAAAAAAAAATGATATTAACGTGCGACCAATTGCATTCGAGGCATAATTACGCAACTTAGAATTAATTAGATTTTCAGCAAAATCGGTAAAATTATTTTTTATGGAGAATCAAGCAACTGAAAAATATGGTAAACTTTCGGAATTATTTTTCATCTCGATTATCTCGAGAACAGACAATGATATCGACGTGGGACCAATTGCATTCGAAGCATAATTACTCAACTTAGAACTGATTAGATTTTCAGCAAAATCGGTAAAAATATTTTTTATGCAGAATCAAACAACTGAAAAATATGGTAAACTTTCGGAATTATTTTTCGTCTCGATTATCTAAAAAAAAATGATATTAACGTGCGACCAATTGCATTCGAGGCATAATTACGCAACTTAGAATTAATTAGATTTTCAGCAAAATCGGTAAAATTATTTTTTATGGAGAATCAAACAACTGAAAAATATGGTAAACTTTCGGAATTATTTTTCATCTCGATTATCTCGAGAACAGACAATGATATCGACGTGGGACCAATTGCATTCGAAGCATAATTACTCAACTTAGAATTGATAAGATTTTCAGCAAAATCGGTAAAAATATTTTTTATGGAGAATCAAACAACTGAAAAATATGGTAAACTTTCGGAATTATTTTTCGTCTCGATTATCTAAAAAAAAATGATATTAACGTGCGACCAATTGCATTCGAGGCATAATTACGCAACTGAGAATTAATTAGATTTTCAGCAAAATCGGTAGAAATATTTTTTATGGAGAATCAAACAACTGAAAAATATGGTAAACTTTCGGAATTATTTTTCATCTCGATTATCTCGAGAACAGACAATGATATCGACGTGGGACCAATTGCATTCGAAGCACAATTACTCAACTTAGAATTGATTAGATTTTCAGCAAAATCGGTAGAAATATTTTTTATGGAGAATCAAACAACTGAAAAATATGGTAAACTTTCGGAATTATTTTTCATCTCGATTATCTCGAGAACAGACAATGATATCGACGTGGGACCAATTGCATTCGAAGCATAATTACTCAACTTAGAATTGATAAGATTTTCAGCAAAATCGGTAAAAATATTTTTTATGGAGAATCAAACAACTGAAAAATATGGTAAACTTTCGGAATTATTTTTCGTCTCGATTATCTAAAAAAAAATGATATTAACGTGCGACCAATTGCATTCGAGGCATAATTACGCAACTGAGAATTAATTAGATTTTCAGCAAAATCGGTAGAAATATTTTTTATGGAGAATCAAACAACTGAAAAATATGGTAAACTTTCGGAATTATTTTTCATCTCGATTATCTCGAGAACAGACAATGATATCGACGTGGGACCAATTGCATTCGAAGCATAATTACTCAACTTAGAATTGATTAGATTTTCAGCAAAATCGGTAAAAATATTTTTTATGGAGAATCAAACAACTGAAAAATATGGTAAACTTTCGGAATTATTTTTCGTCTCGATTATCTAAAAAAAAATGATATTAACGTGCGACCAATTGCATTCGAGGCATAATTACGCAACTTAGAATTAATTAGATTTTCAGCAAAATCGGTAAAATTATTTTTTATGGAGAATCAAACAACTGAAAAATATGGTAAACTTTCGGAATTATTTTTTATCTCGATTATCTCGAGAACAGAAAATGATATCGACGTGGGACCAATTGCATTCGAAGCATAATTACTCAACTTAGAATTGATTAGATTTTCAGCAAAATCGGTAAAAATATTTTTTATGGAGAATCAAACAACTGAAAAATATGGTAAACTTTCGGAATTATTTTTCGTCTCGATTATCTAAAAAAAAATGATATTAACGTGCGACCAATTGGATTCGAGGCATAATTACGCAACTTAGAATTAATTAGATTTTCAGCAAAATCGGTAAAATTATTTTTTATGGAGAATCAAACAACTGAAAAATATGGTAAACTTTCGGAATTATTTTTCATCTCGATTATCTCGAGAACAGACAATGATATCGACGTGGGACCAATTGCATTCGAAGCATAATTACTCAACTTAGAATTGATTAGATTTTCAGCAAAATCGGTAAAAATATTTTTTATGGAGAATCAAACAACTGAAAAATATGGTAAACTTTCGGAATTATTTTTCGTCTCGATTATCTAAAAAAAATGATATTAACGTGCGACCAATTGCATTCGAGGCATAATTACGCAACTTAGAATTAATTAGATTTTCAGCAAAATCGGTAAAATTATTTTTTATGGAGAATCAAACAACTGAAAAATATGGTAAACTTTCGGAATTATTTTTTATCTCGATTATCTCGAGAACAGAAAATGATATCGACGTGGGACCAATTGCATTCGAAGCATAATTACTCAACTTAGAATTGATTAGATTTTCAGCAAAATCGGTAAAAATATTTTTTATGGAGAATCAAACAACTGAAAAATATGGTAAACTTTCGGAATTATTTTTCATCTCGATTATCTCGAGAACAGACAATGATATCGACGTGGGACCAATTGCATTCGAAGCATAATTACTCAACTTAGAATTGATTAGATTTTCAGCAAAATCGGTAAAAATATTTTTTATGGAGAATCAAGCAACTGAAAAATATGGTAAACTTTCGGAATTATTTTTCATCTCGATTATCTCGAGAACAGACAATGATATCGACGTGGGACCAATTGCATTCGAAGCATAATTACTCAACTTAGAACTGATTAGATTTTCAGCAAAATCGGTAAAAATATTTTTTATGCAGAATCAAACAACTGAAAAATATGGTAAACTTTCGGAATTATTTTTCATCTCGATTATCTCGAGAACAGACAATGATATCGACGTGGGACCAATTGCATTCGAAGCATAATTACTCAACTTAGAATTGATTAGATTTTCAGCAAAATCGGTAAAAATATTTTTTATGGAGAATCAAACAACTGAAAAATATGGTAAACTTTCGGAATTATTTTTCGTCTCGATTATCTAAAAAAAAATGATATTAACGTGCGACCAATTGCATTCGAGGCATAATTACGCAACTGAGAATTAATTAGATTTTCAGCAAAATCGGTAAAATTATTTTTTATGGAGAATCAAACAACTGAAAAATATGGTAAACTTTCGGAATTATTTTTCATCTCGATTATCTCGAGAACAGACAATGATATCGACGTGGGACCAATTGCATTCGAAGCATAATTACTCAACTTAGAATTGATTAGATTTTCAGCAAAATCGGTAAAAATATTTTTTATGGAGAATCAAACAACTGAAAAATATGGTAAACTTTCGGAATTATTTTTCGTCTCGATTATCTAAAAAAAAATGATATTAACGTGCGACCAATTGCATTCGAGGCATAATTACGCAACTGAGAATTAATTAGATTTTCAGCAAAATCGGTAAAATTATTTTTTATGGAGAATCAAACAACTGAAAAATATGGTAAACTTTCGGAATTATTTTTCATCTCGATTATCTCGAGAACAGACAATGATATCGACGTGGGACCAATTGCATTCGAAGCATAATTACTCAACTTAGAATTGATAAGATTTTCAGCAAAATCGGTAAAATTATTTTTTATGGAGAATCAAACAACTGAAAAATATGGTAAACTTTCGGAATTATTTTTCATCTCGATTATCTCGAGAACAGACAATGATATCGACGTGGGACCAATTGCATTCGAAGCATAATTACTCAACTTAGAATTGATTAGATTTTCAGCAAAATCGGTAAAAATATTTTTTATGGAGAATCAAACAACTGAAAAATATGGTAAACTTTCGGAATTATTTTTCGTCTCGATTATCTAAAAAAAATGATATTAACGTGCGACCAATTGCATTCGAGGCATAATTACGCAACTTAGAATTAATTAGATTTTCAGCAAAATCGGTAAAATTATTTTTTATGGAGAATCAAACAACTGAAAAATATGGTAAACTTTCGGAATTATTTTTTATCTCGATTATCTCGAGAACAGAAAATGATATCGACGTGGGACCAATTGCATTCGAAGCATAATTACTCAACTTAGAATTGATTAGATTTTCAGCAAAATCGGTAAAAATATTTTTTATGGAGAATCAAACAACTGAAAAATATGGTAAACTTTCGGAATTATTTTTCGTCTCGATTATCTAAAAAAAAATGATATTAACGTGCGACCAATTGCATTCGAGGCATAATTACGCAACTTAGAATTAATTAGATTTTCAGCAAAATCGGTAAAATTATTTTTTATGGAGAATCAAGCAACTGAAAAATATGGTAAACTTTCGGAATTATTTTTCATCTCGATTATCTCGAGAACAGACAATGATATCGACGTGGGACCAATTGCATTCGAAGCATAATTACTCAACTTAGAACTGATTAGATTTTCAGCAAAATCGGTAAAAATATTTTTTATGCAGAATCAAACAACTGAAAAATATGGTAAACTTTCGGAATTATTTTTCATCTCGATTATCTCGAGAACAGACAATGATATCGACGTGGGACCAATTGCATTCGAAGCATAATTACTCAACTTAGAATTGATTAGATTTTCAGCAAAATCGGTAAAAATATTTTTTATGGAGAATCAAGCAACTGAAAAATATGGTAAACTTTCGGAATTATTTTTCATCTCGATTATCTCGAGAACAGACAATGATATCGACGTGGGACCAATTGCATTCGAAGCATAATTACTCAACTTAGAACTGATTAGATTTTCAGCAAAATCGGTAAAAATATTTTTTATGCAGAATCAAACAACTGAAAAATATGGTAAACTTTCGGAATTATTTTTCATCTCGATTATCTCGAGAACAGACAATGATATCGACGTGGGACCAATTGCATTCGAAGCATAATTACTCAACTTAGAACTGATTAGATTTTCAGCAAAATCGGTAAAAATATTTTTTATGCAGAATCAAACAACTGAAAAATATGGTAAACTTTCGGAATTATTTTTCATCTCGATTATCTCGAGAACAGACAATGATATCGACGTGGGACCAATTGCATTCGAAGCATAATTACTCAACTTAGAACTGATTAGATTTTCAGCAAAATCGGTAAAAATATTTTTTATGCAGAATCAAACAACTGAAAAATATGGTAAACTTTCGGAATTATTTTTCATCTCGATTATCTCGAGAACAGACAATGATATCGACGTGGGACCAATTGCATTCGAAGCATAATTACTCAACTTAGAATTGATTAGATTTTCAGCAAAATCGGTAAAAATATTTTTTATGGAGAATCAAACAACTGAAAAATATGGTAAACTTTCGGAATTATTTTTCATCTCGATTATCTCGAGAACAGACAATGATATCGACGTGGGACCAATTGCATTCGAAGCATAATTACTCAACTTAGAACTGATTAGATTTTCAGCAAAATCGGTAAAAATATTTTTTATGGAGAATCAAACAACTGAAAAATATGGTAAACTTTCGGAATTATTTTTCATCTCGATTATCTCGAGAACAGACAATGATATCGACGTGGGACCAATTGCATTCGAAGCATAATTACTCAACTTAGAATTGATTAGATTTTCAGCAAAATCGGTAAAAATATTTTTTATGGAGAATCAAACAACTGAAAAATATGGTAAACTTTCGGAATTATTTTTCATCTCGATTATCTCGAGAACAGACAATGATATCGACGTGGGACCAATTGCATTCGAAGCATAATTACTCAACTTAGAATTGATTAGATTTTCAGCAAAATCGGTAAAATTATTTTTTATGGAGAATCAAACAACTGAAAAATATGGTAAACTTTCGGAATTATTTTTCGTCTCGATTATCTAAAAAAAAATGATATTAACGTGCGACCAATTGCATTCGAGGCATAATTACGCAACTTAGAATTAATTAGATTTTCAGCAAAATCGGTAAAATTATTTTTTATGGAGAATCAAGCAACTGAAAAATATGGTAAACTTTCGGAATTATTTTTCATCTCGATTATCTCGAGAACAGACAATGATATCGACGTGGGACCAATTGCATTCGAAGCATAATTACTCAACTTAGAACTGATTAGATTTTCAGCAAAATCGGTAAAAATATTTTTTATGGAGAATCAAACAACTGAAAAATATGGTAAACTTTCGGAATTATTTTTCATCTCGATTATCTCGAGAACAGACAATGATATCGACGTGGGACCAATTGCATTCGAAGCATAATTACTCAACTTAGAATTGATTAGATTTTCAGCAAAATCGGTAAAAATATTTTTTATGGAGAATCAAACAACTGAAAAATATGGTAAACTTTCGGAATTATTTTTCATCTCGATTATCTCGAGAACAGACAATGATATCGACGTGGGACCAATTGCATTCGAAGCATAATTACTCAACTTAGAATTGATTAGATTTTCAGCAAAATCGGTAAAATTATTTTTTATGGAGAATCAAACAACTGAAAAATATGGTAAACTTTCGGAATTATTTTTCGTCTCGATTATCTAAAAAAAAATGATATTAACGTGCGACCAATTGCATTCGAGGCATAATTACGCAACTTAGAATTAATTAGATTTTCAGCAAAATCGGTAAAATTATTTTTTATGGAGAATCAAGCAACTGAAAAATATGGTAAACTTTCGGAATTATTTTTCATCTCGATTATCTCGAGAACAGACAATGATATCGACGTGGGACCAATTGCATTCGAAGCATAATTACTCAACTTAGAACTGATTAGATTTTCAGCAAAATCGGTAAAAATATTTTTTATGGAGAATCAAACAACTGAAAAATATGGTAAACTTTCGGAATTATTTTTCATCTCGATTATCTCGAGAACAGACAATGGTATCGACGTGGGACCAATTGCATTCGAAGCATAATTACTCAACTTAGAATTGATTAGATTTTCAGCAAAATCGGTAAAAATATTTTTTATGGAGAATCAAACAACTGAAAAATATGGTAAACTTTCGGAATTATTTTTCATCTCGATTATCTCGAGAACAGACAATGATATCGACGTGGGACCAATTGCATTCGAAGCATAATTACTCAACTTAGAATTGATTAGATTTTCAGCAAAATCGGTAAAATTATTTTTTATGGAGAATCAAACAACTGAAAAATATGGTAAACTTTCGGAATTATTTTTCGTCTCGATTATCTAAAAAAAAATGATATTAACGTGCGACCAATTGCATTCGAGGCATAATTACGCAACTTAGAATTAATTAGATTTTCAGCAAAATCGGTAAAATTATTTTTTATGGAGAATCAAGCAACTGAAAAATATGGTAAACTTTCGGAATTATTTTTCATCTCGATTATCTCGAGAACAGACAATGATATCGACGTGGGACCAATTGCATTCGAAGCATAATTACTCAACTTAGAACTGATTAGATTTTCAGCAAAATCGGTAAAAATATTTTTTATGCAGAATCAAACAACTGAAAAATATGGTAAACTTTCGGAATTATTTTTCATCTCGATTATCTCGAGAACAGACAATGATATCGACGTGGGACCAATTGCATTCGAAGCATAATTACTCAACTTAGAACTGATTAGATTTTCAGCAAAATCGGTAAAAATATTTTTTATGCAGAATCAAACAACTGAAAAATATGGTAAACTTTCGGAATTATTTTTCATCTCGATTATCTCGAGAACAGACAATGATATCGACGTGGGACCAATTGCATTCGAAGCATAATTACTCAACTTAGAATTGATTAGATTTTCAGCAAAATCGGTAAAAATATTTTTTATGGAGAATCAAACAACTGAAAAATATGGTAAACTTTCGGAATTATTTTTCATCTCGATTATCTCGAGAACAGACAATGATATCGACGTGGGACCAATTGCATTCGAAGCATAATTACTCAACTTAGAACTGATTAGATTTTCAGCAAAATCGGTAAAAATATTTTTTATGGAGAATCAAACAACTGAAAAATATGGTAAACTTTCGGAATTATTTTTCATCTCGATTATCTCGAGAACAGACAATGATATCGACGTGGGACCAATTGCATTCGAAGCATAATTACTCAACTTAGAATTGATTAGATTTTCAGCAAAATCGGTAAAAATATTTTTTATGGAGAATCAAACAACTGAAAAATATGGTAAACTTTCGGAATTATTTTTCATCTCGATTATCTCGAGAACAGACAATGATATCGACGTGGGACCAATTGCATTCGAAGCATAATTACTCAACTTAGAATTGATTAGATTTTCAGCAAAATCGGTAAAATTATTTTTTATGGAGAATCAAGCAACTGAAAAATATGGTAAACTTTCGGAATTATTTTTCATCTCGATTATCTCGAGAACAGACAATGATATCGACGTGGGACCAATTGCATTCGAAGCATAATTACTCAACTTAGAACTGATTAGATTTTCAGCAAAATCGGTAAAAATATTTTTTATGCAGAATCAAACAACTGAAAAATATGGTAAACTTTCGGAATTATTTTTCATCTCGATTATCTCGAGAACAGACAATGATATCGACGTGGGACCAATTGCATTCGAAGCATAATTACTCAACTTAGAATTGATTAGATTTTCAGCAAAATCGGTAAAAATATTTTTTATGGAGAATCAAACAACTGAAAAATATGGTAAACTTTCGGAATTATTTTTCGTCTCGATTATCTAAAAAAAAATGATATTAACGTGCGACCAATTGCATTCGAGGCATAATTACGCAACTGAGAATTAATTAGATTTTCAGCAAAATCGGTAAAATTATTTTTTATGGAGAATCAAACAACTGAAAAATATGGTAAACTTTCGGAATTATTTTTCATCTCGATTATCTCGAGAACAGACAATGATATCGACGTGGGACCAATTGCATTCGAAGCATAATTACTCAACTTAGAATTGATTAGATTTTCAGCAAAATCGGTAAAAATATTTTTTATGGAGAATCAAACAACTGAAAAATATGGTAAACTTTCGGAATTATTTTTCGTCTCGATTATCTAAAAAAAAATGATATTAACGTGCGACCAATTGCATTCGAGGCATAATTACGCAACTGAGAATTAATTAGATTTTCAGCAAAATCGGTAAAATTATTTTTTATGGAGAATCAAACAACTGAAAAATATGGTAAACTTTCGGAATTATTTTTCATCTCGATTATCTCGAGAACAGACAATGATATCGACGTGGGACCAATTGCATTCGAAGCATAATTACTCAACTTAGAATTGATAAGATTTTCAGCAAAATCGGTAAAATTATTTTTTATGGAGAATCAAACAACTGAAAAATATGGTAAACTTTCGGAATTATTTTTCATCTCGATTATCTCGAGAACAGACAATGATATCGACGTGGGACCAATTGCATTCGAAGCATAATTACTCAACTTAGAATTGATTAGATTTTCAGCAAAATCGGTAAAAATATTTTTTATGGAGAATCAAACAACTGAAAAATATGGTAAACTTTCGGAATTATTTTTCGTCTCGATTATCTAAAAAAAATGATATTAACGTGCGACCAATTGCATTCGAGGCATAATTACGCAACTTAGAATTAATTAGATTTTCAGCAAAATCGGTAAAATTATTTTTTATGGAGAATCAAACAACTGAAAAATATGGTAAACTTTCGGAATTATTTTTTATCTCGATTATCTCGAGAACAGAAAATGATATCGACGTGGGACCAATTGCATTCGAAGCATAATTACTCAACTTAGAATTGATTAGATTTTCAGCAAAATCGGTAAAAATATTTTTTATGGAGAATCAAACAACTGAAAAATATGGTAAACTTTCGGAATTATTTTTCGTCTCGATTATCTAAAAAAAAATGATATTAA
This sequence comes from Agelastica alni, assembly GCA_950111635.1. Classification (NCBI taxonomy): domain Eukaryota; kingdom Metazoa; phylum Arthropoda; class Insecta; order Coleoptera; family Chrysomelidae; genus Agelastica; species Agelastica alni. The sequence goes on from OX467713.1 coordinate 36,457,378, forward strand.
CGTGCGACCAATTGCATTCGAGGCATAATTACGCAACTTAGAATTAATTAGATTTTCAGCAAAATCGGTAAAATTATTTTTTATGGAGAATCAAGCAACTGAAAAATATGGTAAACTTTCGGAATTATTTTTCATCTCGATTATCTCGAGAACAGACAATGATATCGACGTGGGACCAATTGCATTCGAAGCATAATTACTCAACTTAGAACTGATTAGATTTTCAGCAAAATCGGTAAAAATATTTTTTATGCAGAATCAAACAACTGAAAAATATGGTAAACTTTCGGAATTATTTTTCATCTCGATTATCTCGAGAACAGACAATGATATCGACGTGGGACCAATTGCATTCGAAGCATAATTACTCAACTTAGAATTGATTAGATTTTCAGCAAAATCGGTAAAAATATTTTTTATGGAGAATCAAACAACTGAAAAATATGGTAAACTTTCGGAATTATTTTTCGTCTCGATTATCTAAAAAAAAATGATATTAACGTGCGACCAATTGCATTCGAGGCATAATTACGCAACTTAGAATTAATTAGATTTTCAGCAAAATCGGTAAAATTATTTTTTATGGAGAATCAAGCAACTGAAAAATATGGTAAACTTTCGGAATTATTTTTCATCTCGATTATCTCGAGAACAGACAATGATATCGACGTGGGACCAATTGCATTCGAAGCATAATTACTCAACTTAGAACTGATTAGATTTTCAGCAAAATCGGTAAAAATATTTTTTATGCAGAATCAAACAACTGAAAAATATGGTAAACTTTCGGAATTATTTTTCATCTCGATTATCTCGAGAACAGAAAATGATATCGACGTGGGACCAATTGCATTCGAAGCATAATTACTCAACTTAGAATTGATTAGATTTTCAGCAAAATCGGTAAAAATATTTTTTATGGAGAATCAAACAGCTGAAAAATATGGTAAACTTTCGGAATTATTTTTCGTCTCGATTATCTAAAAAAAAATGATATTAACGTGCGACCAATTGCATTCGAGGCATAATTACGCAACTTAGAATTAATTAGATTTTCAGCAAAATCGGTAAAATTATTTTTTATGGAGAATCAAGCAACTGAAAAATATGGTAAACTTTCGGAATTATTTTTCATCTCGATTATCTCGAGAACAGACAATGATATCGACGTGGGACCAATTGCATTCGAAGCATAATTACTCAACTTAGAATTGATTAGATTTTCAGCAAAATCGGTAAAAATATTTTTTATGGAGAATCAAACAGCTGAAAAATATGGTAAACTTTCGGAATTATTTTTCGTCTCGATTATCTAAAAAAAAATGATATTAACGTGCGACCAATTGCATTCGAGGCATAATTACGCAACTTAGAATTAATTAGATTTTCAGCAAAATCGGTAAAATTATTTTTTATGGAGAATCAAACAACTGAAAAATATGGTAAACTTTCGGAATTATTTTTCATCTCGATTATCTCGAGAACAGACAATGATATCGACGTGGGACCAATTGCATTCGAAGCATAATTACTCAACTTAAAATTGATTAGATTTTCAGCAAAATCGGTAAAAATATTTTTTATGGAGAATCAAACAACTGAAAAATATGGTAAACTTTCGGAATTATTTTTCATCTCGATTATCTCGAGAACAGACAATGATATCGACGTGGGACCAATTGCATTCGAAGCATAATTACTCAACTTAGAACTGATTAGATTTTCAGCAAAATCGGTAAAAATATTTTTTATGGAGAATCAAACAACTGAAAAATATGGTAAACTTTCGGAATTATTTTTCGTCTCGATTATCTAAAAAAAAATGATATTAACGTGCGACCAATTGCATTCGAGGCATAATTACGCAACTTAGAATTAATTAGATTTTCAGCAAAATCGGTAAAATTATTTTTTATGGAGAATCAAACAACTGAAAAATATGGTAAACTTTCGGAATTATTTTTCATCTCGATTATCTCGAGAACAGACAATGATATCGACGTGGGACCAATTGCATTCGAAGCATAATTACTCAACTTAAAATTGATTAGATTTTCAGCAAAATCGGTAAAAATATTTTTTATGGAGAATCAAACAACTGAAAAATATTATACTATTTATAATACAAAATTTTAAGATTAAGATTTTAAAGAGTATTTTTTTTTATTGCGGCAACTGATAATATGATTATTGCATGTTCGGAATATTTGTATAAAAACTATGATGCCAATATTTTTAATAATAGTAATTATAACAACAAAACATGGTATTTTTTCATTCTTTTCACATGAAAGTTAGTCGTGTGGAACTTTCGGGTCGCACCCAGACTTTTAAGTTTTCGATATGTTTGGGCAAAAATTAAAAATGACAAATTGTCACAGCATTTTATTTTATAAAGGACATGTACATCTGGTAACATTATATTTCAAAACTAAATCAAACACTTTGAAATCGATCACAGTAAATCACTAATTAAAAATTATTATTAATTAAATTATAAGCTTAACTTTAATTAGCAAATATAAGAGGAGTGCGAATTTTCATTAATTTTTACCTGCCCTTCAAAAATTTTCTTTGAAATATTCCTGGTTTATCGTACTAATTTCGATCAATATTTTTATGCCGAGTGTGAATTATTTTTAACTAAAAAAAGCCGAAAAATATTACAAACAAACGCCCTTCCAAAATAAAAGCCCTTCTAATTAATTATACGCGAAAAATTTAAGAAATTAACCAAAAAAGCTCGACGATTTATCATTTCCTCTAATAAAGAAACGCGATACCATTGAGTAACAAAAAAAAATACTTTTACCATTTTACTTTCCATTTTTTTCTCAAAAAAGTAAAGTATTTTTTGTACGAGTACCTACGAATCACTCTCGTTCGGAAATCGGGGAAATTAAAAAAAAACATCTAAAAGGGTGGCGTCACTCAAAACACAACTTTCAGTTAGTTTAAGAGTTAAAAATAATAAAAAATTAAATAATTTATTATCTTTTCCAATTTAAAAAATTGTAACTTTAATTAAAAACATCGTTTTAACATTCAACCCCCGATTTCCATAATTTTTCCAAAAAAAAAATATATGATTTTCTTTTGTACATGCACGAAAAGCCCCTCCGGCATTCCGAAAAATTTACAAAATTTATTTAGCGAGCACAAGCCCAACCTCATCTGGACGAACTTCTGTTTTTCCTTAGATGGGAAATTGCTGCGTCCCCGACGCAATCTTGATTGACTTTCGCGAAGAAAGGATGGTGTAATGCTTCCCTGAGCGTTATCCTTTCCATCGGTTCATATTCCAACATTTTTAATATAAGATCGAAGAGTTCTTCGTGCTCTGTGTCTTCGCATTGCTTGTATTTCTGAAAAAGAGAACAAATGTTTTAATACCGGGGATGGATTAAACATATAGATGCAATGGATACTAGAGTGATTCAGAATTTTTTTTTCTGGAACGATGCAAAAAAATTGCCAAAATGGGCCTTGTAAAATGTGAGTTGGCATGACCATGTTGCTAACATCGCAAAGTCGGCAAGCCAGAGGCTAGATTTTCTGTGGAAAGCTAGAAAGTTTTTTACTCCTGATCAACTGTTGACGACGTACAAGGCTTCGACCTCTATTGGAGTATTGCTCGCACATTTGGGGTTCAGCACCAAGGCATTCTCTTCGTCTTCTAGATTCCATTTAGAAAAGGGCTATCACATATACCAATCACCCACTGGAACATAGAAGAAGAGTTGCAGACAAGACATTGCTCTACAGATATTTCCATGACAGATGCTCCAGAGAAATAAAAACTCTCATACCACCACTGGCCACATTCGGCCGAAGAACTCGACACGTTGATCAGTCTCACCCATTTACTCTCCATTAAGAATCCTTCTTTTACAGGGCTGCTACAGAATGGAACAAGCTTCCAAAATCAGTTTTTTCAGAGAACTATGACCTGCATCTTTTCAAAAAGCGGGTTCACAATCATCTCCTTTCTATAATCCCTCCCCCTTCTAATAGTCGCAGTGCGGGCAGTCCGTGGCCCACACGATAGGTCTACCCTTTTTGCGACTATTTTCAGTAAAAAAAAGTCCTTAATGCTAATATTAAGTGTCTTCGCATTGCACTTTTCGTTAAAATTTTATTTTTTAGTTACTACATCCAAGATTTGCCAAGGTATTTTGGGTCGGACGGAAGACTGACCGTCTGCACGCAAACAGCCGCTTTAACTCACCCGCGGCATTAGATGTTTTACATTAAAAATGAAAAATAAAATCTTATCAAAATTGTTCTTTTATAAAAATGTTTGTAGTGACATTTGATGTAAAATTTATTTGAATAGCAAAAGTACAACTTTTTTATAATTCTGAGTAGCCAATAATTTTTTTTTAAAACTTACCATTAAATGTTTACAATTATTCCTAACGTATCTTCCAGCAGCACTTTTCTCGTCCCATTCTAATTTTCCTTTGTAGAAATATCTTGTTTTTGTTCTTTTCGCCATACTAATAAAACATTTTTATAAATTTTTTATATTATTTGATTGTTCCTATTAAATAGAGATACACACATTTTTTAAATGATAGATAATTGCCTACAAATCTGCTAGCTACTTTACAGAAGTTAAACAATTAAAAAATGGTAAGCAAGTGACACTAAGAAAGTTCACAGATAGTCCAGTCACCTTAGGCCATATTTTATGAAGTTCTATTCAAGAGGCGCACCCTCTGGCCAATTGTTTTAAAGGTTGTTTAGACCTACAAGAATATAGTCCTTAGTTTTCGGCTATTGCCGGGGTATATTTTGGCAATAAAAAAGGTCATGACAAAAAAAAAGGCTAACATTGGTAATTTAGCGGTTAATGGCAAATGAAAATTCTTCATTTTGTTTTTGCAACCGCAATCGAGTGTTTATCAACATATCGGCGTGCCAAACCTCAAAAATATCATGCAATAAAAAAAATAGAAATTGTATTCGATATCTTGGCTATTCTTGGCTAGAAGTCAGGTCTATTGCGCTTTTATAGACTTGGAAAGGGCCTATGACAGAGTGGTGAGGAGTAAATTGTGGTCGACATTGTCAATGTATAGGTTGAGTGGTAGTTTAATACGAGCACTGAAATCACTTTACGAGGATTCCACTGCTTGTGTCAGGATAAACGGAGCTGGTTTAACTGGTTTAACTTCGAAAAAGGTGTGAGACAGGGATGTGTGGCTTCGCCATGGCTGTTTAACTTATACATAGACGATTGTTTAAAAGATTTGAAAGAGAGTGCGTATGGATTAAAAATGAATTATTTGATCGTCAAATGCCTTCTTTACGCCGATGATCAAGTCATATTAGCGTTATCTGAAGAGGAGTTGCAGGCGATGGTTAATGTTATGCATGATTTCCTGAAAATCAAAGGGATGAAAATAAATGTGAGCAAAACGAAAGTAATGGTTTTTGAAAGAAAAGAAAGCATGACAAACTGTGGGGTTTCGATTGAGGGAGAAAGAGTGGAACAAGTTAATGAATTTGTGTATTTGGGTTCAAAATTTACTAGAGATGGAAAGTATTACAGTGAAATTGAGCGAAGGGTGTTGGCAGGAAAACAAATAAATGGGGCACTGCATAGCTTTATGAATAGCCAGAAAGTGTCAAAAAAGGCACGTCTGGCGGTGCATAGAGGTGTGTTGGTTCCTACACTTATGTATGGTAGTGAATGTTGGGTTTGGCAGAAGAAGCATGAAAATAGGATTAATGCTGCGGAGATGAAGAGTCTGAGAAGTATAGCCGGAGTGACTCGGTTGGATAAAGTTAAGAATAGTGAGATAACAGTACGCTGTGGTGTAAAAGAAAATGTGGTCACAAAGATAGATAAAGGAATGCTAAGATGGTTTGGACACTTTGGAAGCAGATCATCAGCAACACAAATTGAAAATCATGGAACCACGACTTCTTAGCTTTGAGAGTACGACTGACAGGGAGAGCCCATTACCAAATAAATGTATGGTCTTACTGAGTTGAATGCATACATTTTATGGATTTGATTTAAGGACTAACAAAAGGTAAACCTTGACAACTAAAATTAAATTACTAACGAAAGCTTTTTACTGAATATGTTTGCTCCACATCTATCCTATACATTGTTATGTGTCTAGCACATGTGTCCATGTGTCCTATACATTGTTAAGTGTGCTGGACACATAACAATGTAGACAACTTTTTCCTCTTTCAAGAGTCTCATTTTATCACATTTATTCACTTAAATATCTAAGATACCTACTTATCTCGATCCTGGACATTTTTGTCAATAGAGTAGTAAAAGAGTAGGTAAATAAACAGATATATAAATAACTCCTTTCCTCTGGTATGGGTGTGCAAAAATCATCTTCTGAAGGGATTAAGAAATCATGAAACTCGTACAAATAACCGTTTTGCTCTGCATTATTATGAATCAATCAATATCGCTATAAAAAATCACTTAAAACAATTAGTTTGATTCCAAAACGACCAATTTTTATTGGATGCATAAAGAAAATGTTTGTTGCTCACCTTCGTTTTATCAACGCCATCTATTGGCATGTGATTCTGACGATAGGTAATATAAAAAAAATTGACTTTAAATGATTTAACACTAATGACAATTCTAAATCATTGTTAAACTGTTTAATTATATTAGTTTACTTATCATTTATTTACCTATAGACAGCTAATGCTGGCGCGAGGAAGTGAAAAATAAATATATAAATAATACAAATCTACTATTATAACTATTAACAACTATTTATTATTTTTAACCAACCTGGTAGGTATTTCCCCGATAATCCGCTGCATCATGGCGAGATGTTCTCTGTTATCGTGTGTTTGAAAAAGAGTGATGCCTAAATACAATTCAAATAATATGCATCCTATAGACCACACATCGCACGGTTGTGACCAGCCTAATTCTAAAAATAAAATTGTTATTGTTATAAACAAATCTTAATCATATTGCAACAAAATATGTTATTTTAAAACGCAATAAAAATAAAATATTTGACTCATTAAATGAATATTTATTCAAAAGATTACATACATACATATAGTCACGCCTTTTTTCCGTAGGGGTAGGCAGAGACCACTTCCTTCCACTTCCGCTACGGTTCTTACACACATCTTTTGCTTCCTCTACATTCATCAGTGCTCTCATACATGCTCGTCGGTTGTTGGTACTCTTGACCTGGCCTTTCTTCAAAACAATGTTGATCTGATCGAGATATGTTCGCCGAGGTCGACCTCTATCGACTTCCGTCCATTCACACTCGCCTTATAAATTTGTTTCATCAATCTTCTTTCATTCATTCTTTCTACGTTTCCAAACCATCAAAGCATTCCTTTATCTATCTTTGTTATCATAATACTTCTTTACTTTATCCAACCGAGTCACTCCAGCTATACTTATCAGACTTCTCATCTCCACAGCAATAATCCTATTTTCATGCTTTTTCTACTAAACCCAACATTTACTACCATACATAAGTGAAGGAACCAACACTCCTCTATGCACAGTCAGACGTGGCTTTTTTGACACTTTCTGGGTGTTCATAAAACCTTGCAGTGCCCCATTTATTTGTTTTCCTGCCAACACCCTTCGCTCAATGTCACTGTAATACTTTCCATCTATTGTAAACTTTGAACCCAGGTATACAAACTCATTTACTTGTTCCACTTTTTCTTCCCTAATCAGAACTTCACAGTTTGTCATGCTTTCTTCTCTTTCAAAAACCATTACTTTTGTTTTGCTTACATTTATTTTCATCCCTTTGATTTTCAGGGTATCATGCATAAAATTAATCATCGCCATCAACTCCTCTTCAGATGACGCTAATATGACTTGATCATCGGCGTAAAGAAGGCATTTGACGATCAAATAATTCATTTTAGTCCATACGCATTTTCTTTTAAATGTTTTAAACAATCGTTTATGTATAAGTAAAACAGCCATGGCGAAGCCACATATCCCAGTCTCACACCTTTTTCAATGTTAAACCAGTCCGTGTAAGATCCGTTTATCCTGACTCAAGCAGTGGAATTCTCGTAAAGTGATTCCAGAGCTCGTATTAAACTACCGCTCACCCCATACTTAGATAATGCCGACCACAATTCACTGCTTACTCTGTCATAGGCCTTTTCCAAATTTTTAAAAGCGCAATAGACCTTCTGACTTCTAGCCAAGAATTTTTCGACTACACCTCGTAATGAAAAGACCTGATCCATACATCCCCTTCCTCTTCTAAATCCTGCTTGCACATCCCATATCATCTTCTCAGTTTCATTCGTCACTCTTTTAATCAGTATTTTTGCATACAGTTTGCCGACTATGCTGAGTAAACTAATACCTCGGTAGTTCTTAGTCCTGCTGCGAACCTTTTCCCTTGTAAAGCGGCACTATAACGGCCTTGCACAAAAGAATACCTGCTTGATTAAATGCCCAGAATTTATGAAAACATCCTTTTTTGGTCCTTTTCCCTTTTTACAAAACACGTTCAAACATGTTGTTAAAACAATACTTTCTAAAGCCTTACATCTTCTTTCACTGGTACTTTTTTCTTTTAACAAACATCACTATTAGAGATATTGTTTTAAAATCTAAAATACTGCCTTCTAAACCCTTTTTATGACTGTTTCAGTAAGGGTTATTGGATAAGAGTTTTAATCCGCAGATACTCCGTTAACTCTGCAAATGCAGACTCCGAATTTTCTTTCTTATTTTTCTCACCTTCAGCTTTATTGTGTGAAACCCCCTGGTCCCCAGGTACCCACAGTAGGGTCACCCTGTTGTTCGCACCAAGGTACTCTAGGGATTCGATGCAATTCCATACAAGTTTAGAATTTATCTTGTTGGAGCTCAGTGTTTTTAAAGCAGCCTGGCTGTCTAATATTATACTTATGATTTTGTTTGCTAGAGGTCTGTTGGTCAACACTCTTGCACACAATTTGATTGCAAGAAAGATTGTAGCATAGCTGCCAAGACTGGTAGATATTTCAATCTTTATTACGTATTCAGTCTCTGGGAAGAGGATTTGTCCCCTCACCCATTCGTATACCTTATACTCGTGAGCTTATTTATTCATGAATTCTTTTTAAAAAGCTTTTTTTTAAGTTAATATTAATTGTCAAAAATAAAATAAACACTTACATCAGAAAGATAAAACACGAAATTTAACACCTCTGCGTTGTAAGAGACATACCTCTCGTATATTTATCTAGATTAAGAATCGAATATAAAGAATATTAGTCGTGAAAAGTAAAGCAATTACCTAAAATAACTTCCGGAGCCCTATAGTGGCGAGTCGACACTATTGTACTGTGATGTTCGTGATCAAATGTGGCGCTACCAAAGTCTATTAATCTCACATCAGTTTTTTTTACTTTTCGAACATATTTTCTCTAAAAAAAAATAATAAATGTTAATCATCGAACATATCAATTAAATAATATTACTTTATTTAAAATGCCATTAAGATTTGTGAGCCCGTCGCTGTGGACTGGCGACAGCGCGCCGACAACAACGAGAAAAAAAGGGATGGTACCCACAGGCATAATGAAAGACACTGGATGATTCTCCAGCAGAGGAGCATCGATTTGTCGCGAGCATTGGTTTGCAGGTATAAAAACAGAATCATAGATCGAGGTTTTTGAAGTTTAAATTAGTTTAAAGTAATTATAAAGTGTTATACAGTTGTGAATACCTAAGTTTTGTTTTTTTTTTTTATTTTTTTTTTATGAAAATAGTCGCAAAACTATTGTAAGGGCCGCGGACGGTCCGCACTGCGACTATTAGAAGGGGAAGGGATTATAGAAAGGAATGATCGTGGACACGCTTTTTAAAAAGTTGCAGGTCATAGTTCTCTGGAAAAACTGATTTTGGAAGCTTATTCCATTCCGTAGCAGCCCTGTAAAAGAAGGATTCTTGATGAAGATTGGTACTTGTAGTGTCAATCTTAAGAGTAAATGAGTGAGACTGATCAGCGTGCCGAGTTCTTCGGCCGAATGTGGCCAATGGTGGTACAAGAGTTTTTATTTCTCTGGAGCATCTGCCATGGAAATATCTGTAGAGCAATGACTGTTCTGCAACTCTTCTTCTATGTTCTAGAGGGTGAAGGGTATCTGTGAGAGTTGAGAGTTTTCTGAATGGAATCTAGAAGACGAAGAGAATGCCTTGGTGCTGAACCCCAAATGTGCGAGCAATACTCTAGTAGAGGTCGGATTTGAGCCTTGTACGTCGTCAACAGTTGATCAGGAGTAAAAAACTTTCTGGCTTTCCACAGAAAAACTAGCCTCTGGCTTGCCGACTTTGCGATGTTAGAAACATGGTCATGCTAAGACATATTATTGGACACCGTGACTCCCAAAATCGAGATGGAGGGACTTGGTTCAAGGGTATTTCCGTACATTGTGATGGGATGATTTGGGGAATTCACTTTCTTGGAAAACGTGGCACTTTGTGTTTTTTGGGCGTTGAACTGAACAAGATTTTTGGTTCCCCACTCGACGATTGCTTTAAGATCTCTATTGATGGAATCAACCTGTTCCTGCCTGAGTCTATTTGTATCATTCACCGAAAGTGATCGATAGGATGTGAAAGTTGAGACAAGTGTGCTATCGTCTGCGAAACTGTAAATGGGGTTCGTGGTGGTTTTCAAGGGATCGTTGATGTGTAAAAGAAATAAGTTGGGGGACAGGATGGAACCTTGGGGGACCTCGGCATTGGTTTTAAACGCATCAGAAGAAATACCGTCAACTGCCACATGTAAGGAGCGATCTTGCATGAAGCTCAAGAGCCATTGGCGAAGTTTGGTTGGGAGACCGTAGGCAGATAATTTACTTAACAATGCCTGGTGCCAAACGCGGTCAAAGGCTTTAGATATATCCAAGGCTATTGCACGGGATTCACCAAACTTTTCAATAGTGTTTGTCCAGAGCTGAGTGACATAAGCCAGCAAATCTCCAGTAGACCGAAGTTGTCGAAATCCATATTGTCTGTCATGGATTATCTCAAATTTCTCCAGATGTTTGATGAGTTCTGTGTTAATCGCTTTTTCCATAACTTTGGATATGACTGAGAGCACCTAAGTGATTTGTAAAGTAAAATCTATTGTGCAAAATATTAGATTTAAAATTGTTTAGTTATTGTACTGAGTGTTTAGAATCACCGAACCCAAAGAGTAAATATCGTAACAATTCATTTATACGTAAGTAACTAAGCTAACTATAACGTGCACACATTATTAGAAAATTGTTAATGTAAATTCAAAACAAAATCCTTTGCATATCATCAATGACGTAGATGTTTCAAAGCAGTGATACCACCTATAGAAATATTCAATTCGGCAAACGCCTATCAAATTTTTGTAGGATAAATGATTTTTTATTACTCATGCGGGATAAGTAGTAACTGAAAAAAAACTGTTTGCCCATTTGAGTGCGACAAGTTTACTTGGCGCACGCTTACATTAAATATGCCATGCCCACCAAAACGTATACAACCTGCGATCATGACATACGAATGTCACAAACCGTCAGCCTTGAAAAAGCAGACATATCTACAGAAGATGCCATCCACTAGAAACGACGAAACGTTGAGTTTAAACTCAGACCTACGATGGCAAAAATACCCGAAAAACCATTCACCATTAGACTTGTAATACATTTTTGGAATCAGCTCAGCAAGGGAAATCCGCAAATTGTAAAAGATCGGGGTGATTCGTTTAAAAAAACTGGTTCTGGCGTCATCAATCGAAGGTTATTTACTCCGCACGATAGATTATTCTTAAAAAAATAGTTAATTAAAATAAAAAATCGGTTTGTTCCTGTAATTTTTCATATTACTGTTTTTTTAGCTAATCATAAATTTATGCGTTACTTTATGGATTAAATTATACTTGATGATAATAAATTAATAATTTTTTAGGATGAACTTTTATAAAAACGAAACAATTATGACTTTAATACTGATCTTAAAAAATCTTTTATTCATCGAAGACCTTCAGAGACTTATGAACAAAATAGTTGAATGTAGTCAAGAGTATGAACTAACAATAAACGTCAAGAAAACAAAATTTATAGGATATCAAAAATCCAAAATAACGATGGTCAATGGCAGGATCCTTGAACAAGTGAGAACTACAGTTATCTTGGCACAACAATCAATTCCGCAAATGATTACTCCAAAGAAGTCAAAGTGCGAGTAGAGAAATCACGAACAAACTTAAACAGGACGAGAAAGATACTCTCCACAATGGATCTGAATTTGAACCTAAGAGTTAGACTGGCAAGGTGTTATATTTTCTCGACGTTACTTTACGGCATGGAAGCTTGGACGCTGAACGCGGCAACCATTAAGAAACTGGAATCATATGAATTGTAGGTGTATAGAAGAATCGCGCTAATGTGTCAGTGCTGAACGAGATTGGACCATCAAACCGTCTCAGTAGCTTGACATCAGCGCAAATACTAAACTTCTTCGGACATATAACTCGTCACGACAACATTGAGAGACTGATTGTCCAGGGCAAACCCCTTGGCAAAAGGAAACGTGGACGCTCCCCATCTAGATGGACAGACCTTGTATCAAAATTAACCGAGCGTCCACTAGTGGAAGCCATTAGCACTGCTGCTGACCGTGGGAGATGGCGAGAGACTGTAAAAAGAGTTCTAAGTAATAACACCTGACATTAACTTGTGATCACTACACGTCGTTCTCGACGTTAGACTAAGAAGGAAAGAATCCAGAAGATATCATAGACAGAACACGTAACAAACAACGAAGTCATAAGAAGAATAAACAAAGAAATGGAAATTATAGAAACCATTAAAATTAGAAAACTACAATACCTGGGATACATTACACGTGGGGAACGATACACCATGCTTAAAGCAATTATACAAGGAAAAATGCAGGGCAAGAGAAATATAGGAAGGAGAAGAATATCATTGCTGCTCAATTTAAGCGAATGATATGGATGCACATCAAACGAACTGTTTAAAGCTGCCGCCTCCAAGGATGATTGCCAACCTTTGCCGCGGAGAAGGCTCGTGAAGAAGAATAATGTGTTTTTATTTTTTATTTTTAATAACGTACCTTTTTAAAATCATAAACCATATCATAGGAAGAATCTACGAACAGTATATTCTCCGGCTTGAGATCCGTATGCGTAAGCTTGTTCTCATGAAGAAATTTAACGGAATAACACAATTGGTAGCCAATATGTCTAACTTGGTCCAGCGGATAGGGTTGATAATTGTTATTTTTCTAAAACAACAAATAACATTTAATCAGTCGAGTCATTATAAAACTGTTTATCGTTATGAACCCCCGGACAAAATTAACGCAACAACATATTAAATCATACAAATTGCTACAACGAATTAATTTTTATAATTTTTTATGGACATTGGTTACGTTAAAAGTGAGAAAAAACGTATTCCGATTGTAAATTAGCTTCAATATTTCCACATAAGATTAGAATTGAAATTATGTTTAAAGCTGTAACGTTAAAAAATAAATTATGGTGTAAATAGCGAAATTAATGGTGTAAGTGCGACACTAGTACGAGGGCAGTTTGATAAGTCAGTGAATTTTTGAATTTCCCGTGCAGTTACTCCAAATGCAACAGTGCTGCCGTCAACTATAATCTATCAGTGGGCAACTTTCTAATTTTGAGCAATCTACGTCGTGCAGTTGGTGTTTGATAGCCGTTCAAAGCAGACAACCTCGTGAATTTTTACGAAAAGGGAAAAAAGTGAATGTCGTGTGCTAATTAAGCATTACTTTTTACGTAAAAATCCATCACTGAAACTAAGGAAAGACTTGATAAATACTACGGGGACTCGGCACCATCAATTTCAATAGTTAAGAAGTGGTTTACAGAGTTCCGTTGTGGTCGTACCAGCACTAGTGACGCCGAACGTCCAGGTCGCCCAAAAGAAGTGATCACGCCGGAAATCTTCGATAAAATCCATGAAATGATATTGGATGATCGGTGAATGAAAGTGCTTGAGTTGGCTCATGATGTAGGTATCTCAACTGAACGGGTACATCATATTTTACACGAATATTTGGACATGAAACTCTCTGCGAGATGGGTGCCGCGATTGCTCACACTCGACCATAAGCGCAATCGTGTGACCACTTCAAAAGAGTGTTTAGCGATGTTCAGCCGTAATCCGGACGAATTTTTGCGCCATTTTGTTACTGTGGATGAAACATGGATCCATCACAACACGCCAGAGATCAAGGAACAATCGAAACAGTGGGTTGCTCGCATAATCAAAAACAAGAGAAGCAAAAGAGAAATGGTTTTACAAACAATGCCAAGAGATAGAAGCAATGGAAGCAAAACACGATACCTTCAACATGCACAAGAAGATAAAAGAGGCAGCAGGTATCTGCAGAAATAGAAACGCGACAACTTTACAGAACGCACAGGGCAGGCTGATACTGGATACTTCAGAAAAACTGACGGAATGGTGCGACTACATCGAGCACCTATTTCACGATACCCGGCCAGAACTTCAGAAAGAATTCTTTAATCAAGGCCAAGGCTTGGACATAACGAAGGCAGAAGTTCAATATGCGCTGTCAATTTCAAAAAATGGGAAAGCTAGTGGTCGTGATGAAGTCTATATAGAAGTTCTAAAAATACTGCAAAACGAAGAATCACTGAACACGCTGGTAAAGCTATTCAATCTTATTTACCGAAACGGCAGTATACCTTCCGATTGGTTAAAATCTACTTTTGTCCCGCTCCCCAAAAACGCGAAGGCCAAGAACTGCGGTGATTATAGTCTTATTAGCCTGATGAGCCATGAGCTTAAACTCTTCTTGAAAATAATACACAAAAGAATATATGCGAAGTGCGAGACAATGATGGGGGACTCTCAGTTTGGTTTTCGCAATGGCTTTGGAACAAGGGAGGCACTATTTAGCATACAGGTTCTTATCCAAAGGTGCCGGGATATGTCGGTGACCGTTTACGCATGTTTCATCGATTACGAAAAAGCCTTTGATAAAGTAAAGCACGAAAAACTGATCAACATTCTTAGAGAAATAGGACTGGAACAACGAGACCTTAGAATAATAGCCAACCTTTACTGAAACCAAAGTGCTCAAATAAGAATCGATAACACCGCGTCCGACGAGATCAATATCCTGAGAGGCGTTCGTCAAGGATGCATTTTATCACCACTGTTATTTAATTTGTATTCCGACAGGATATTTCAAGAGGCGTTGGATGAATGTGACGAGGAGATATCTGTCAATGGGATTAATATCAACAATCTGAGGTATGCGGATGACACGGTTCTTGTTGCCGACTCACTGGAAGGACTGCAGGAGCTGGTAAGCCGCGTGACGGCCGGACTTAGCCTGAACGTGAGAAAGACAAAGTGGCTAGCAGTTAGCAAATCAAACAACGTGGACGGACACCTGACAATTAACGGTCAACGAATTGAGCGAGAAGCTTTTAAATATCTTTGGTGTCAACTCAATGAGAAGTGGGACAGCATGCAGGAGATTCGTGCCAGAATGGAACAAGCTCGTGCTTCGTTCCTGAAAATGCGTAAAGTACTTTGCTGCAGAAATTTAAGCTTGCCTCTGCGCGTCCGAGTGCTTCGCTGTTACGTGTTCAGCATACTGTTTTATGGAATGGAAGCTTGGACTTTGACAGATGCGATGTGCAAAAAATTGGAGGTTTTTGAAATGTGGACGTACAGAAGGCTATTAAGAATCTCCTGGGTAGAAAGAGTGCGTAACACCGAGGTACTTCAACGCCTCGACAAGCAGCCTGAAGTTCTGTTTACACTAAAAATGCGCAAACTGGAGTATTTTGGTCACATCTTAAGAAATGACAAGTATCGATTTTTAAAGCTTATTATAGAAGGGAAGATCGAAGGACGAAGAGGCCCGGGTAGAAAAAAGATATCCTGGCTTAAAAACTTAAGACAATGTTATGGAGTGAGCACTACCACATTGTTCCGCCGAGCTGTAGACAAGGTTCAGATAGCGCTGATGATTGCCAACGTCCGAGGAGGACAGGGCACCTAAAGAAGAAGAAGAAGAATGGGTGATTCATTTAGAGGAACTTTTTGTGATGGATATTTAATTGCATGATCGCGCATGCGTCATGTCAACTAAAGTAGTGTTTGACATTTCATAATGGAAAGAGCGTCTAAAAATTGTTCAACTTTTCTAAGAAAATGGGCGTTCTCCGAGGGATGTGTTTCGCGCGCAAAGAGCAACTTATGGTCCACATAATCGGCCTACCGAACGCACAATTCGCTCTACCATCAGTAAGTTTGAGACCGAATTTTCATTATTGGATAATACTCGGCCAAATAGACCACATCCAGCACGTAGTGAAGGAAATATAGGGGCGGTAGCGGAGTGTACGCGAAGACCATGAAGTGTCGATTCGTCGACGTTCTCAATAGCTTGACCTGTCGTACTCAACAACTTGGATTATTTTACGCGAGGATCTTTCGTTGAAAGCATACAAAATTAAATTAGTGCAAGAACTGAAGCCAACCGACCTTCCGAATCGTTTCCAATTTAGATTACTGAAATTGAAGCCCATGGTCTCGACGAAATTTGGTTCCAACAAGATGGCACCACTTGCCATACAGCCCGTGAAACCATGGCTTTATTACGAGAACAATTTAGCGAACAGATTATTACACGCTTTGGACCAGTGAATTGGCCGGCTTGATCATGTGACATCACACCTCTTGACTTTTTTCTTTAGGGCCATGTAAAGTCCAAAGTCTACATGGATAGGCCGGCGACGATCGAGGCATTAGAGGCCAATATTACTCGAGTCATTGGCCAAATACTGCACAAAATTGTTTACCTTCTAACAATGTTTTTATCGTTGTCATTGACAAGGAGACGAAATATGCATAGCCTTACTACTCAACACCGCAATTTTATGTGATGATCTCCAGGACCTTTAACGTCTTTTAGACTTGGTCAACGTGATGGGACAAGAAATGGGTCTGAACATAAATGTCACTAAAACTAAATTTATGGTTTTCAGCCGTCAGCCGTATAACGATGCTGCGCTGCAAATGAATGGACAAAACATTGAAAGGGTTTCATGTTTCAAATATCTTGGTTGTTATATTACAGAGCATCTTGACCCGGATAAAGAAGTCAAGTGCAGGATCAAGTCAACTAGCACAACCTTTCAAAAAATGAGATCGCTCTTCTGCAATAATAATCTAAATTTAAAGCTCCGCCAGAGAATGATCAAGTGCTATATATGGTCTATACTGTTGTATGGGGCAGAGATGTGGACCTTAAAAGCAAAAACCATTAATCGTCTTGAAGCATCTGAAATGTGGCTACATAGACGTATGCTCCGAATTCCATGGGTAGCCAAGCAGACAAATGAAGCGGTTTTAAATAGAGCAAACGCCGTCCGCGAACTAACAGTTAAATGTCGAAAGCTGTCCTATCTAGGTCACATACTCAAGGGTGATCGTTACTGTATCCTTCAACTTATAATGAAGGGCGTAGAGGAGTCGGTAGAAGACAAGCCTCGTGGTTAAGGAATCTTAGAGAGTGGACCGGAATTTGAAGAGCTGAACAACTCTTTAGAATCGCCGAAGACAGAGCACAGCTAGCCATTGTGATTGCCAACATCAGGAGGACCTGATTTGGCATCAAAAGAAGAAGAAGACTACTTAATTACTTGAAATATCTTAAAAACGGACGCAAGAAAAAGATAAATTAATTTTCCGGATAATTTTAAATTGTTGCGTTAATTTTGTCCGGGAGTTTATTTTTCATTTCGGAAAAATTACAATTTACAATATTATTTAAAAATAACTATGCTACACTTACCAAAAAGTCGAAAACACTCAGCCCCAACATTTCAAACGCTATACACATATGACCGTAATAATCGAACCAATCCAACATTTTTACGCACAAACTGAAAATAAAATTAAGTTACATCGATATGTATTACAAAATAATCGCAACGTAAACAATTTACATAAAAATTTGAAAGATGCAGTGAATAATGGGTAACGTGCAGCACGTACATGGTCATTTGTTCACACTGGTAGAATTGACATATATTTTTTGAGGTTACGGTTAACGATTTTGGTTTTCTGTGCGATTTGGGGTTTTTTAGATTAGAGTGAGCTTTTTCACATTTATTTTTTGAGTCGTTCTTCTCGGAGTTAACGAGGTTTGGCTATTAATTTTTTTTTTTTTTATGAAAATAGTCGCAAAAACCTATCGTGTGGGCTGCGACTATTAGAAGGGGAAGGGATTATAGAAAGGAAATGATTGTGGACACGCTTTTTAAAAAGTTGCAGGTCATAGTTCTCTGGAAAAACTGATTTTGGAAGCTTATTCCATTCCGTAGCAGCCCTGTAAAAGAAGGATTCTTGATGAAGATTGGTCCTTGTAGTGTCAATCTTGAGAGTAAATGGGTGAGACTGATTAGCGTGCCGAGTTCTTCGGCCGAATGTGGCCAATGGTGGTACAAGAGTTTTTATTTCTCTGGAGCATCTGCCATGAAAATATCTGTAGAGCAATGACTGGTCTGCAACTCTTCTTCTATGTTCTAGAGGGTGAAGGGTATCTGTGAGAGTTGAGCTGTTTATCAAACGAATGGCTCTTTTCTGAATGGAATCTAGAAGACGAAGAGAATGCCTTGGTGCTGAACCCCAAATGTGCGAGCAATACTCCAGTAGAGGTCGGATTTGAGCCGAGCCTTGTACGTCATCAACAGTTGATCAGGAGTAAAAAAATTTCTAGCTTTCAACAGAAAACCTAGCCTCTGGCTTGCCGACTTTGCGATGTTAACATGGTCATGCCAAGACATATTATTGGACACCGTGACTCCCAAAATCGAGATGGAGGGACTTGGTTCAAGGGTATTTCCGTACATTGTGATGGGATGATTTGAGAATAACGAGACTGATTATGAAAAAGAGTTTTATTTTAAGAATTATTCTACAATCAAATGCTCCCCTTCAATGTACTCCCCTCCCCTCGCATACACACGTTCCATTCGTTTTTTCCATTGGTCAAAGCAATGCTGGAAGTCTTCTTTTGTAAGAGCATTTAGGAGCTCCGTCGATTTTCGCTTTACCTCTTCCATCGAATCGAACCGGTTTCTTTTTAAGGCAGACTTGATCTTTTTTATTTTTGTGGTGAGTTGGCATTAAACCGTAGTTTTTTTGCCACAGACCTTTTTATCATTATTATCTATATATTATCGAGATATTAGATTGAAATTAAATTGTGATTTTTTCTTTAATCAGAAATTCCATAATTATTATGTATATATCTTTTTTGAATGTACTCAGCAAAATAACAATATTTGTTGGCAATTGGACACCTTTGTAGGATTAATTTATTTAAAAATTATGGAGGTTACATGAGAATATTAAGTGGTTGATGTCTGCTTCTGAGGAGTTGTTGCAAGGGCAGATAGGTGATATGTTAACTCCAATTTTGGCCAAGTTGTCACGTGCCTATTTTTTCCGTTCTACAGTTCCATTATTAATTGGGTCTCTGATAGTCTGGTGCTCGTAAATAGTTTTGCATACCGTATTTTGTTGTAACTTAAAAATATCATTCGTTTTAAATAGTGTTGCATACCTAGTAGTGATAGGATTTAATTATTAATGGCTGTGACATTTTTGTTAATCGGTGAAGATGGAGTGGGGGTTTTTGTTATTAGATTTTGCCTTGATTTTTGACCTCGATTGTCGTGTGTTGTCAGCTATATTATTGTTTGGTTTGCATTTCTGTGTGGATGGGCTGGCTATCAACACGGACGAGCGCGATTATGAGTTTGGAACATAGATTTGCGAAGGTTGTTGGCTGACGCGTGTCCCGTGTCATTTCTGATATCCGGCCTGGGAGTGAGTAGTTGGAGAGAGTCGCTTGGTGTCGGTCGTCGAAGTCGGGTGAGAGTTTTTGGAACGATTTGATATTAACACGTGAGCAGAACCTCTACGGTTTTTTCTTTCATATCTGGCTGTATTTGGGCCATCTTAATTGTATTTTGAAGAATAACCATTTAATTTTTAACTTGACCATTCTATCTTACCTTTGTTGTTGATATTTTGGATTTTGGTGTCGAGTTAAAATATCCGCATGCGGGATCTGATGGAGGGAAGCCAGTGTTAATTAGCAGGTGCCGTTCCATAATCAAGCCGGCCACAGGAGTAGTTAATTCGTGTACCCAAAGGTTACAAGTGATTTATTTTAGTATATTTAAACGACGTGACTTATTTTTGACACCACGATTAAGTTTTGTTTTAATTTATTAATATGGTACACTGTTGAAAACTATTTATTGCATTGGATAATATGCCAAGGCTGAACTTTGATTAAAATAATATTCTCAATAGTTCTTTGTGTCCAAGTAAGAACGTTTATTCATACTTATTTGTAAATATCCTACAATATTGCTATTTTGAAGGACAGCCATTGTAAAAAGAAATATTTTTAAATAAGCTCGATTGTTTTAACAGTGTAAATCTTTATGTAAATGAAAAAGGAAAAAAAAACGTGATTAAATTAGCAGCCGTACGTGAACGTTGATAAAGTATTGTTAAAAAGTTGACTTGTATACGTTTTTTTTTTGGTAACCTGATAAGGTTTGTCATTCTTACCTTTGTTTTAATTATTTTATGGAATCGTAAACTTTGGATTTTTGATTTATTGTTGGCTGTTAATTTTGATTATATGTGTTATAATTTTGTTATTGAGCTG
Source organism: Agelastica alni (assembly GCA_950111635.1). Taxonomy (NCBI): domain Eukaryota; kingdom Metazoa; phylum Arthropoda; class Insecta; order Coleoptera; family Chrysomelidae; genus Agelastica; species Agelastica alni. The sequence goes on from OX467713.1 coordinate 36,478,139, forward strand.
TGTATTTTAATTTATTGTATGAGTAAAGTATCCAATATATTTTTGCTATAATTTTATTTATTTGGTTCACCATAGTCTTAGTTGTTTATCGTGTGGCTCTGCTAGTGCCTATAAGACCTAGGGGTTTACGGCTTGAACCGTCTAAGTCGGTGACGCGGCTCACTTTTATATTTTTTTCTTCTACCCTCTACGGCTGAGTTCGGGCATAATTTGCCAGTAGAGAGACCACTGGCAGAGTACTCTTTAGAGAACGAAAAAGACGTGGCAAAGTGTGAGGGATAACCTCCATGGTTTAATTTTATTCTTGTTATGGTAGAAGAGTAGAGCCCAGATAACTTGAAAGTGTTTCAAGTGAGGAATGTTTTTAGAAAGCAGAGGGTGGATGGACACGTAAGGGTTTTTGGAAATAGAAACAAAATCTTCCCAAAGTTTCTCCCATCGTATTCGCACTGATTGTTTGGACTCACTAATTGTGTCTTGGGGTGTGAATATGTTATTTATTTGTCGAAGAGAGATGGCATCTTTTGCTGCTTCATCGACTTCCTCATTTCCAACTATGCCCGAGTGGCCTTAAATACAGATAAACATTATTTTAATGTTTCTGGTTTTCAAGGAACAATAAATAAGGGCTTTTAGTTCTTGAATAATATACGTTTTAGTACACAAAATTTGTTTTTATTATTAATGTTGAAAATTAAGGAATGGGTTCGAATCCTATTTGTCTGAACTTTTCCGGCATATTATTGTATAAAAAAAAACATTAAAAAAATTCCTTACATTTAATTTCAGGAACCGCAGAAAAAGAAAAAACTTTCAGGAGCGCAATTTCGACAGCAAAAACGAGAAAAAGAGGTAACTGAAGAAAAGAGAAAGGAGCGTCAAGTAAAACAAGAGAAGGTACTACTGAAGAACCTGTAAGCAGTTTATCTTCATCAGTAATATGTAGCAATTTATATTGTGGTGATGATCCCGGTTTGTGGCCTGCCAGTTTGACTAATGATCTTGTTAATATTTTGGTTAATCGTGGTCCCATACAACCGTCCAACTTCAACTTTCCTATAAATGACATCGGAAGAAAATTTACAGACAATTATTATTATAGAAATCTTCCCAATGGAGAAAAAAATGGCTTGGTAATTCTATTTCGAAGGATTCAGTCTATTGTTTTTGTTGTAACATATTTGGTATATCTGTTAGTAGTAATTTGTCTGCTTTGAACGGTTTTCCTGATTGGCAACATTTATCATTAACATTGAAAAGGTGTCACGTGCCTATTTTTTTCCTTCTACAGCTCCATTATTAATTGTGTCTCTGATGGTTTAGTATTCCTTAGGTACTCGTAAGTAGGGTTGCATACCGTATTTTGTTGTAACTTAAATATATTATTCGTTGTAAATAGTGTTGCATACCTTGTAGGGATAGGATTCCATTGTTTGGTTTGCATTTCTGTGTGGATGGGGCGTGCTAACAGCACGGACGAGGCGATTGGGGAGCACGGACTGGAGAAGATTGTGGGTTGACGTTTATTCCGTGTCATTTCTTGATTTCCGGCCTGGGAGTCAGTCGTTAGGTGCCAGTCTTCGAAGTCGGGTGTTGGTGAGATTTTTTGGGACGGTGTGAAGAAGCTCTATGGGATTTCTTTCATATCTGGCTGTATTTGGGCCATCTTAATTGGATTTTGAAGAAAAACCACTTAATTTTTAACTTGACCATTCTATCTTACCTTCGTTGTTGATATTTTGGATTTTGGTGTCGAGTTAAAATAGCCGCAAGCGGGATTTATTTGAGGGAAGCCATTGTTAATTAGCAGGTGCCGTCCCATAATCAAGTAGGCCACAGGAGTAGGCCACAGGAGTAGTGAAGTCGTATACCCAAAGGTTATAAGTGATTTATTTTTAAATATATAACGCCGATTAAGTTTTGTTTTAGTTTATTAATATAGTACATTGTTGGAAACTTATTTTGACACCACGATTAAGTTTTGTTTTAGTTTATTAATATAGTACATTGTTGGAAACTATTTATTGCATTAGATAATATGCCAAAACTAAACTTGGATTAAAATAACCTTCTCAATAATTCTTTATGTCCAAGTAAAAATATATTTTCTTCCTACTTATTTGTAAATATCCTACAATATTGATATTTTAAAGGACAACCATTGTAAAAATATTTTTAAATAAACTCGATTGTTTTGGCAGTGAAAATCTTTATGTAAATGGTTAAAACATGAGTAAATTAGCAGCCTTATGTAAACGTTTGAGTTAGTGTTATTAATGAGTTGATTTATATATGTTTTACCTTTTTTTTTTGGTAACTTGGAAAAGTCTGTTACTCTTACTTCTGTTATGGTTATTTTATAAAGTTGTAAATTCTAAATTTTTGGTTTGTTTTAGCAAGAAAATTTACCATAGCTGTTAATTTTGACTATATGTGTGTATAATTTTATTATTGAACTGTGTACTTCGATTTATTGTGTGAGTAAAGTATTCAATATATTTTTGCTATAATTTTATTTATTTGGTTCACCATAATCTTAGTTGTTTATCGTGTGGCTCTGCTGGTGCCTACAAGACCTAGGGGTTTCCGACTTGTACCGTCTAAGTCGGTGGCGCGGCTCACTTTGATATTTTTTTCTTCTACCCTTTACGGCTGAGCTCGGGCATAATTTGCCAGTAGAGAGACCACTGGCAGAGTACTCTTTAGAGAACTAAAAGACGTGGCAACAACTTCTAGAGACAACCAAAATGAGAGTACTTCGTAGAATAACTGGAAAGACGATCTTGGACAGAGAAAGAAGCGAGAATATAAGAAGGACATGCAACGTAGAAAACATCAATGAGTGGGTTCTCGGCAGAAAGAGGGAGTGAAATGAGCAGATCAGTAGAATGGACAACGAAAGAATAGTCAGAACAGCTCGCGACAAATCACCAATGGGTCGCAGGAGTTTAGGACGCCCTCGCACACGATGGAGCGACAACTTAGCAGTGCAATAGGCAGAGGAACGATGAAAAAAAACAGGCGATCCGTCTAGATTAAAGAAGGAAGAAGATGTAAAAGGTGGACTTCCAGAAAAGACTATTTTTTTGCGTTTAGGTCCTTTGTAAGAACCGTAGCGGAAGTGGAAGGAAGTGGTATCTAACTACCCCTACGGGAAAAAGGCGTGACTATATGTATGTATGTAGGTCCTTGCATTGAGTGAATTACTTTAAACATGAAGTTTTTGTATGACTTGAACGCTGTTCAGTACATTTGAAACATGCTTCCCCATATTATGATGCAGTATCGAAGAACCGATTTTACTACGAAATTATCTGTAAGTAATAGCGATTTCTTGGTTAAAATTTTTCCAAGGTTGTAAAATTTATATGCCATGTGCCTAAGTTAAAACGTATAAAACTGATGACACAATATCTTATTTGTTACAAATTAATGGCACAATTCCAAAAATTTAACTTAAACAGATAAACTTAAAACGATAAACGTTATAATCAAAGATTTACGAAATTTATTTTAAGTTGTTAAGTAAATTACATCGAGTTTAAGTAAATTTAAAACCTATTTTATGGCTACAAAGTTATGAAGTTTTTTTTTATTACCGGTCGCGCACTACACTATAAACAAACAACAATGACGCCTACGTGCAAGGTTTTTTTTTCAAAATCTCTACGTACTCTAAAAATACATATTTATAATACATGAACAAACGCTGAAATTGAGTTACTTTAAAGATTTAATTTACTTCTGAAATAAACAGTTTAATTGTTGCAACTTTACCCGTGCGTAATCAATAAGTCGTAAGTTTTAGTTGAAACAAAATTTAATTTAAATTTAGCTTAAAAACGACTTGGCTATTATTCCGACTAACGTATAAAAAAATAAAAAATTAATTGGTATAAATTTTTAAATCAAAAGTGAATACAAAATCAAGCAATTATCTTTTTATTCAAAATTTTGGAAATGAAAACCACTTTTGATTCACAGGCGCACAAAAAAGTGGTCGGTTCCAGAGATCAGACCTATCATTTCCGACGTATTTTGATGAGTTGAATCATAATGCGAGGTCAAATTAGGTTTCATAACGTGGTTTTTTTTTAAATCACAAAAAACCACTCTAAAAATGGAAAATACGCGGAAAATTCAGTGTCTATGTAATCAGGAGTCGAAAGTTGTTGGTTGCAAAGATTATACCTACCATTTTCGAAGTATTTTGACGCATGTTTTCCGACTACCCTCGTAAATACCATATTATAACCTTTTTTTGTACCTATCTTTAATATACCTACAGACACACCACTATAACAGTTTTATGGCAGACGTAGTCCTGCCAGTGTATATTATAACAGCTTGTAATTTATACTTTCTAATTTACTACCACTTTTGACATTTATTTTAAAAAAAATTTTAAAAAAAATTACTTGACTTTACAGCTACGAATACAGCAAATGCATTCTCAGTGTTCAAATATAGCAGGATACCAATTTTCATAGGGACCGGTTAACCGATATAAAATTTGGTATGTTGCAGCACCACCTGATGGGTAGCTTTAACAAAATGGATAACGAAAACAAATTCTTTACGAAAAAATACAAATACTTCCCAGTTTTTAAGCAGTGAATATAGCAAATACATTCTTCTTGTTCAAATATAGTAGAATACCAATTTTTATAGGGATCGGCATACTGATATAGAAGTTTATAAGCTGCAGCTCCACCTGTTGGGGAGCTGCAACAAAGTGACCTCTATATATATAGGTACCTATATTAAAGCTGCTGGGTACGACAGGATAACAGTTGAAATGCTGAAGGCTGGACAAAACGTGGTAGCTAGTCTACTGGACCGCCTTTTTAACCTTTGTTGGAGAAGTGGTAGTGTACCAGACGACTGGTGCAAGGCCGTTATCGTGCCGCTTTACAAGGGAAAAAGTTCGCAGCAGGACTGTAAGAACTACCGAGGTATTAGTTTACTCAGCATAGTCGGCAAACTGTATGCAAAAATATTGATCAAAAGAGTAACGAATGAAACTGAGAAGATGATATGGGATGTGCAAGCAGGATTTAGAAGAGGAAGGAGATGTATGGATCAGGTCTTTTCCTTACGAGGTATAGTCGAAAAATTCTTTGCTAGAAGTCAGAAGGTCTATTGCGCTTTTATAGACTTGGAAAAGGCAGAGTGGTGAGGAGTGAATTGTAGTCTACTTTGTCTATGTATGGGGTGAGTGGTAGTTTTATACGAGCACTGAAATCACTTTACAAGGATTCCACTGCTTGTGTCAGGATAAACGGAGCTTGCACGGACTGGTTTAACATCGAAAAAGGTGTGAGACAGGGACGTGTGGCTTCGCCATGGCTGTTTAACTTATACATAGACAATTGTTTAAAAGATCTGAAAGAGAGTGCGTATGGATTAAAAATGAATGATTTGATCGTCAAATGCCTTCTTTACGCCGATGATCAAGTCATATTAGCGTTATCTGAAGAGGAGTTGCAGGCGATGGTTAATGTTATGCATGATGCCCTAAAAATCAAAGGGATGAAAATATAAGTGAGCAAAACGAAAGTAATGGTTTTTGAAAGAGAAGAAAGCATGACAAACTGTGGGGTTTCGATTGAGGGAGAAAGAGTGGAACAAGTTAATGAATTTGTGTACTTGGGTTCAAAATTTACTAGTGACTAGGTTGGATAAAGTAAAAAATGTGAGATAACAGAACGCTGTGGTGTGAAAGAAGATGTGGTCACAAAGATAGATAAAGGAATGCTTAGATGGTTTTGACACGTAGAAAGGATGGATGAAGGAAGATTGACGAAACAAATTTATAAGGCGAGTGTGAATGGGCAAATCGGTAGAGGTCGACCTCGGAGAACATATCTCGATCAGATCAACATTGTTTTGAAGAAAGGCCAGGTCAAAAGTACCAACAACCGAAGAGCATGTATGAGAGCACCGATGAAAGTAGAGGAAGCAAAAAATGTGTGTAAGAACCGTAGCAAGTGGAAGGAAGTGGTCTCTGCCTACCCCTATGGGAAAAAGGCGTGACTTTATATATGTATGTATACATGCCAATTTTCAAGGTGATTGGATGAACGGCGAAAAGTTGATATGCTGCAGCGCCAACTGGTTTGTTTCTTAATTTGGTATTGTTACACATTTAGAGAATAAATTTTTTTATAAAATTAAAATTTATTATACTTTTTAAAAGCAAATAACTCGATAACTGATCGAGTTACATAAATCAAACAGGAATAATTTTTGTTGTAGAATTTATTGCTTTTGAATATATTTTTATTATTTCATTTATAGTTTAGCCAAAAAAAACTTGTTTGATTTACTAAACACAACCAAGTGTAACTAGCGGCCTCTATTAGCAATGCTAAATAAGAGTCCAAATTGGCACTCCTCATGCTAAAAACGTAAAATTTCCAATTCTCAAATAAAAATTGTATAAACATGAAAAATAATTACGCAAATTAAAATCCATATTTAAACTTTAAACACCCGGTTTCTCGGAAACTAGCAATATTTGTATGAGGCACGTTGGGCAAAAACATCATATTTTAAGGTCTAGAATCTACAATTCAGAGATTGGACATTTTTAATGAATCACCCTTTATACAGATCTATAGATTAATGATGCACAAGTAAGAATACATCCGTAGGTGACCTCACCCTAAAAAATCAATGGCCTTTGTGCCATCACTAGGAAGCAGAATGGTAACAGTATTAACTTAAATTTTTATATTCTTTTTACGTTGTTAAAAATAATATTTAACTTACTTTACACAGTCTGGATCTCTATCTGCTAATTTTTCCAAAACATTGATTTCTAATTTGGCGGCTTCGCGATATTTCTCGACATTCTTTATAATTTTTAAGGCTCTAAAGCAGTCTCTAAAAATATTTAAAACAAATTTACTGTCTTCGAATTAACCTTAAAATTAATACTAACTTTTCGGTATCTTTTACTTTGACTACTTTTCCAAAAGTTCCTTCTCCCAATGTTCCAAGTACTTTATCTACAAGCAAAAAAATGTTTAAAATTAAAATTAATTACTTTAATAATAATTGAATTAAATTGAAATTTAATAAAATAGCAATCAAGGAAATGTTCCCAAACACTAAAACAGTTACTATCAAATTATTAAATCTGGGTCCCACAAAACAAGTGTAATTCAAAATCTATTTTAGCAGTTGCGTATTTCACCTCTTCAAAATATTATTTATTTTTTTCGGTTGTAATTGCCTTTTTTATTTGCATATACAAAATAAAAAAATAAATCAAACCTTTATTTACAGTGGTTGAGGAAAATTTATTACACCAATATCCTTTGACGCTTATCGGTGAATTGTTTTACATTTTTATTGTTACGTAGCATGCAATATTCAAAATTGTCGCTAAATATAGTATGTAATTGGCATTAAGTATCCTATTGTTTAATACGATTACAACCATAATTAATAAAAATTCATAAACAAAAAGGGATGAATGTGTAATGATTTGAATAAAATAATAATGGAGTAAGAATGGCACGGTAATCAACTATTCCGGAGGAAAAATAGAAAGCAAACGATTTATCTTCCTAATATAAACCTTACAAAAAAAATGTAGTAAACATTCTTAGACTGCACTTTATCTGCAATGCAATCTGATTTTTCTTTAATGTGCGTCAAAATAATAGTGTTCAAAGGATCATTCTTCTTGTTTTTGGTAGTCTACAGGATAACAATAACGATAAACAGCTTTGTCAATATTCATTGTTTTCTAAACTACTATAAAAATCTTCGTTGCTATCAGAATACGAGGATACAATACGGCTGTCCCAAATTAAAACACAGTATAAACCATTTTACAAATTGTTCACCAGATTACAAAAAAAAATTCCATTATCTCGAAATCCCAGAAAACCTGAACCAAAAGTAAATACAGGGTAGTTATACATATGGAACACATACTTCGACTGCATATTGACAGTTAAAATAATTTGTATCTGTATTAGGTTAAGGATACATACATTGTTTATATTTGGGAAATTTTGTAAAATATCTTTGGAAATTCTCAACTATAACACACAAATATTGCAAATAATAATTTTATTTTAAACTGTTTCAATAAAAATAATCTCAAAATAAACTAATTATTCCATGGATGTCTTTGGTTATCATTTATTGATTAATTAACATCATTTATCAATTATTGGTCTACTCCATACTCTTGGGTCAGTTCTGGCACGAGGTCATTCATAGGTAACCCTTAAGTGGTGACCATGCGTCTCACCGACTACGCACGATCTTTTTAGTATCGGCAATCCTCACCAGAAAAAAATAGCAAGCGGCCATTCCGTGTACCTTCCCAATGTCCAGTATGCTTACAGATATCTTGGTGAGAGTTTACCTCCTCCGTCTAATTTTCCAGCTGCGTCTAGTAGACGCAAGGTAACCATTGGTGTTATTATAATATGGCTAGTTCTAGCCAGACTGTAAGCACATTAGACGACGGCTTCGAGAAAGTATGCACAAAATGGTATAGTGAGGTGACCAGTGACGTAAGTGAGGATGAAGTGGAAGAGGAAGACTATATAAACACTAATTATTCAGCGGACAGTGAACAAGAACTAAGTAAAAATGAAGCAGAACATTATTCGGAAACGGTATCTAGTAAAAACGATGATCAGCAGGCCGGTTTCAGTAATTATTACTATGGAAGAAACAGGTATAAGTGGAGTAAACAAGAGCCAACCAGAAACAGAGGTACACCTATGGCTGATAAATAAGAAAAACTTGAAATAAAAAAGTATTGTTACATTTGTCCATCCAAATTAAGAAGAAAGACTGCATATTTATGTACCAGGTGCCAAAAACCAGTCTGCTTGCAGTGTTCGCGAAAGATCTGTAAAAGTTGTACTAAGATAGAACAAGAATATAATTTCGTAAAAAGTGATGATAAGCAGAAGCATATAAATACACAGTTTTGCGTCTGGCACCCTGATGGAGTTGGGGCTGGTGTTTTCAGCAGAAAACCAAATACTGAAACATCTACTAGTCTTGTTAGATATGCTACAATCTTTCAGGCTGAAGTCTTCGCTATTAAATTGTGTGCAAGAGAGCTAACTAATAGACATCTCTTGTGAACAAAAATATTAGTATTATCTCAGACAAGATAAATTCTTAACTTGTATTGCATCGAATTTCTGGAGTACCTTGGTGCGAACAACAGAGTGACTCTGCTGTGGGTACATGGGCACCAGCAGGTGGGGGGCAACAAGTAAGCAGAAATCCTTGCAAAAAGGAACCGAATCTGCGTTCACAGGACCAGAACAAGTCTTTGGAGTCAGCACAAGTGCTGCCAAAACCATTATGTCGGACTGCTTTGTATTGTATTTATTCTAGTATAAAAACGCTATTTCAGTCCCAAAATGTTAAGATCTGTACATGAAAGTATGGAAAATATTACGGTATAAGAACTAAATGATTATTTTTTCCATTATTTTGCCCGGTGATAAATTTTCTTGCAGATAAATACCCACAGTGACCTTAGTAAACTGTATATCTGGGGGTTACTTATTAAGATAAGTCATAAATCCCTCAAATTCGTGGGGCCAAACAATAAAATTATTTTTTACATACATACATATAGTCACGCCTTTTTCCCGTAGTGGTAGGCAGAGACCACTTCCTTCCACTTGTTACGGTTCTTACACACATCTTTTGCTTCATCAGGGCTCTCATACATGCTCGTCGGTTGTTGGTACTTTTGACCTGGCTTTTCTTCAAAACAATGTTGATCTGATCGAGATATGTTCGCCGAGGTCGACCTCTACCGACTTGCCCATTCACACTCACTCTACATAGCGCAATGAAATAAACTAGTGTCAGTGGACACACAAAATTCCCGCAAGGTGTCCTGCGCAATCTCATGCTTTGCATGAAACAGAACAGGATACTGGCTATCCGAGTTTGTGAGAGACCATTTAAGGTATGCTTTTTAAAACGAGAAGAGTGAACCGGCACCCAAAGGACGGTGCTACTCAATGGGGACATCTGGTTCACATATGGCTCCAAGACGAGCGCCGGGACTGGTGCTGAAATGTATAGTCGTCAGAATGAAATCGAGGAGGAGTCGATCTCTCTGGGCCAATATGCTACAGTTTTTCAAGCTGTAACTGTAGCGCTCTTCATATAGGGGACCGGCAGGTGCATAAAAATATGCTCGGACAGCCAACCGGCAATTAAATCACTAGCGGCTCCGACTATTAATTCACGATTGACTCTGGGTTTTAGACAGACACTAGAGGCATTGGCGATAAGCAACGAGGTCACTCTTGTCTGGGTTCCTGGTCACTCGGGAATAAAAGGCAATAAGAGTGCTGATAAATTGGCAAGAAGAGACTAAGTTTGTAAGCCCACTGCCAGTCTAAGGGGCTGTTTAGGCAGAACAGAAATCAGAGCCAATTGCAAGTAGGTAAGAGCCCTCATAGGGAAGTCTCCCAGAGAGGACCTAGCCGGAAACATTACTTCATTGAGGATGGTACGTCACTGAGGATGGAAGGATGCCAGACTAGCAGTACATATACTAACCGGTCATGGTACCCCTAGATATCACATGCAAAATCTGGGGCTGCCAACAGCCCTAATTGTGGATAGTGAGGAGATGAAGAAACCAATCTCCATATCCTCGACTTTGCCTGGCGTAGGTGAGGTTAAGGCACACTGCTGAGTTCAGCTTCACTTAAACCAGAACAACTAAGGCAATTATCGGTCAACGATCCTATTCTGGGGGAAGACAGACATAGTAAATTTCTAATTGCTATCACGGGAAGACATAATGGACATTGTCTGAGTGCCGTTGGCGAGATTCGGAAGAAATCGCCCCCCAGCTTATTATCATTATTATTCTTATAGCGCAACGAAGTTCTGTACGATTCTAAACTACAAGAAAAAAAGGATAATAAATTACTGAGACCTGCTTGCCAAACTTGTTGTTGAGATAGAAGTAAGAAGAGTTAAGAGATTTTTCTTTCGATGTTTGCGATTGTTTCTGGTGGCGATTGTTGAGTGAAGTCTTTAGGCAAGGCTTCGCCATGTCTGTATCCTTCGTAGACCAGAGAAAGTGGATACGTGAAAGAACGAAAAAAGATAAGTTTTCTCTTTTTATAAAGACCGAATGTGAAGAATTGGTATCATCGTAAACATAAACATACAACGTACCTTTGATACAGTCATCAACCAGATACAGCTTATTACGGGTCATCGCCAGAAATTAGGTTTCACAAATGCTTGCATGTTTTATTCAATGCCGTTTCGTCCTGACTACAAAGAGTTGCACGATATTAGAAAAAACGCAGAAATGATGCTGGATGAATGTAATATAAAGAATTACCAATTAGGCGGTTTTTCTTCAGAAATATCTCATATGCCGAGAAGTGGTATTTCATGGACAGGATTACCAGGAAATAAATTTTTTATTAAATCTTTACTATTACCCAAAAAGATAGTTTTTTAAAAGCATTATATTAAATTCTGCATTACATTATGACGTTTTAAAAAAAATTAAAAAAAAAATATTTATTCCTATTAATAAACTCACATCTATCCTGAAGGAAATCACCGGATTTGTATACTAAATGCCCTTCTTCGTCATCTTCCACGGGAACCGGTGAAGCCTGAAATTAAAAATAAACCTGATTTTACCACGCAAGGTAATGTCAACTTACATAAGAAGTCAATAAAAGACTGACACTACCGTTTATAAATAAATAAAATATTTACCTTATAATCTTTGACGCAAATATAATTTTTATACCTAGGCACTTTATAATAAATATGATCATCGGAATAATAACTTTTAGATAAGCAGCTCATTTTTTAAAACAGTTCTGCAATCTATCAAACTATTGCCCGTGCAAAAAAGTTTTAATTGTAATTTGATTGACAACCGAAATGACAGTCAAATTTTCGAACATAAAGGAGCATTAAATGAATCTCCAATTGGTGTTGCAATTTTCTTAAGAAATAAATATCATTAACAACATGTAATATTTTTTTTTACAAAATCTGCTACACACGCTGCGGAACACGTTTCTGAATCGATGATCGTGTTATAGATTTCTAGCTGATGATCACTAGATGGAGCTATCTAGTAATAATTTGTAGAGACCTTCTAGTAAGCGTCTGGCACTCTTTCGCCATATTTCATTCTCTTTACAATTGTTATCCTGTAAACATGTATTAATTGTATTTCTTAAATAATAGTAATATCTGCAGGTGTTTCAGCCAGTCTACATACATACATACATAAAGTCATGCCTTTTTCCCATAGCGGTGGGCAGAGACCACTTCCTTCCACTTGCTACGGTTCTTAAAAACATATTTTGCTTCCTCTACTTTCATCAGTGCTCTCATACATGCTCGTCAGTTGTTGGTACTCTTAAACTGGCCTTTCTTTAAAACAATGTTGATCTGATCAAGATATGTTCTCCGAGGTCGACCTCTACTGACTTGTCCATTTACACTCGCCTCATAAATTTGTTTCGTCAATCTTCCTTCATCCATCCTTTCTACGTGTCCAAACCATCTAAGCATTCCTTTATTTATCTTTGTAACCACATCTTCTTTTACACCACAGCGTTCTCTTATCTCACAATTATTTACTTTATCCAACCGAGTCACTCCGGCTATACTTCTCAGACTACTCATCTCCGCAGCATTAATCCTATTTTCATGCTTCTTTTGTCAAACCCAACATTCACTACCATACATAAGTGTAGGAACCAACCCACCTCTATGCACAGCCAGACGTGCCTTTTTTGACACCTTCTGGTTATTCATAAAGCCCCATTCATTTGTTTTCCTGCCAAGACCCTTAGCTCAATGTCACTGTCATACTTTACATCTTTTGTAAACTTTAAACCCAAATATACAAATTCATTTATTTGTTCTACTCTTTTTCCCTCAATCAAAACTCCACAGTTTGTCTTTTCTTCCAAAAACCATTACTTTCGTTTGACAGAAGAAGCATAAAAATAGGATAAATTCAGTCTAAAAAGTATAGCCGGAGTGAAGAAAAATGAAATAATGGAACGCTATGGTGTAGAAGAAAATGTGGTTACAAAGATAGATAAAGGAATGCTTAGACGGTTTGTACACGAAGAAAGGATGGATGAAGAAAGATTAACGAAACAGATTTATAAGGCGAGTGTGAATGGACAAGTCGGTAGAGGTCGACCTCGGCGAACATATCTCGATCAGTTCGACATTGTTTTGAAAAAAAACCAGGTCAAGAGTACCAACAACCGACGAGCATGTATAAGAGCTCTGATAAAAAATTTGTAAGAACCGTAGCAAGTGGAAAGAAATGGTCTCTGCCTACCGCTACGGGAAAAACGCGTGACTATTTGTACTCGTATGTATTTATGTATGGAAACAACGCACTCTGATGTGACTGTCATTAAATGGTTTAAAAAGGGTTTGTTAACCCTGCAAGAACACCTAATTTTGAGTCAGAGTTTGGTTTGGTTTATGGAGGGTAGGGTCCGTTTTATCGATTATTAGAAGGCGTTCGACAAAGTCGAACACACAGTCCTATTTAACATCCTAAAATAAAAGGGCCTCTATAATAACGATATCCAGTTTCTGAAAATTTATATTGGGACCAAGTGGCAACCATCAGGGTCGAAGGGGACAAGACGGAGGATGTACCCATCCATAGGGGAGTACGACAGGGATGTGTTTTATCGCCCTTACTATTTAATATGTATTCCGGCTACATATTCGATGAAGCTCTACAAGGTACGTAACACGGCATTAAAATAAACGGACATCTGATCAACAACCTACGCTTTGCAGATGACACGGCCATCATAGCCGATAGCGTAGGACTCCAACAACTACTAAATAGAATCAACAGAGTGGGAGAGTCCCTGGGCTTTAAAATTAATATAAAGAAAACAAAAGTAATGGCCATCAATAGAAGAACCAATCCAGCAACATATATATATATATATATATATATATATATATATATATGAATGGACTCCAAATCGAGAACGTAACCAAGTTCAAATATTTAGGTACATGGGTAATATCTGATCTGAATCCTAATACAAAAATCAGATCGCGCATAGAACAGGCCAGATCAGTATTTAATAAAATGCGACCAGTGCTTTGCAACCGATCACTGAACTTGAAATTACGCCTTCGATTTGTTAATTGCTACATCTATTCCGTTTTCCTGTACGGATGCGAAGTCTGGACCCTAAAGGCCGAAACACTAAGAAGGCTGGAAGCATTCTAGATGTGGGTATACAGAAGGCTTTTAAAAATACCCTGGACAGACCACATTAGTAATGAAGAGGTTTTAAGAAAGGATAGGTAAAGACAGAGAGTTAGTTGTCGCCATAAAGAGGAGGAAAACCGCGTACTTAGGACATGTAATTCGGAGTGATAGAATGAAGCTGGTGAAAATAATAATGGAGGGCAAAATAGAAGACAGACGAGGTATAGAAAGACGCCAACATTCGTGGTTAAAAAATATAAGAGATTAGACCTAGACTAGACTAGACTAGACATTCCTTATTCCGAGCTGCTCAAGACCGGACCCATTTCGCCGAGATTGTTGCCAACCTTTAATAAGTGAAGACGCAACCGAAAGATAAAGATGGAGGGTAGAGATATGGATAAAAATCTTATAATGGACTTTTATTGAAAAAGTGTCCATCAAAATGTGATATATAAAGGTTCATGTTAGATCTTAACTTAGCTGTTATAGATGAAATGAAGTATGTTAAAGGGAAAAAGATACGCGATAATTTTGAAATAAAACGATTGTACATTAATTATTTGCTTAAGTGAAAGTAAAAGTAAACAGAAAATAAAAACGCACAACATCCTTTGTCCTTTTTGTTAAAACTTTGTCCCAAATTTCGATTTGAAACCACTAATAACGGTCAAAACTGATAAAATCGTACTTATTAGTGCTTGTAAATAATGTTGCAGCAGCATCCAACACTGTAACAGATTTACGAGATTTACTAGAAATACTATGATCTGTCGAACTTCAGCGATCTCATTCATAAAACGAGGTGCGGCGTTGTCACTGTCAAAGCAAGAAATTTCCATGTGACAACAGAATCATAGATCTCTAATTAAAATGTTAATTGATTCATTGAGAATTCGATTTCTTTATTCAGGTTTTTATAATCTGTAAAATATTTTCCAGCAAGTGCAATATTTGCCTAACATTGTTACTAATATGATCAACAAATCCCATGAACATGATAATAATAATTATACGAATCTTCCTTCGTGACAGAGAACTAGCCAACAATAAATTCCAGTCGGTCATGCTTGTACTAAACAGTGCACCAGAAGTTTGCGATGTCTGATCGCGTTCAAATATAGATAGTTCTGTCTCCTTTGGGTAATAAGTCTATGTACATGTGCGAGCGCTTTTTATTTTACACCAGTAGTTTTATCAAAACACGTGCATTTTAAAATTAGTAAATTAATTATAGAATGAAAGTTTTGGTATTTTTTTACTAATTTTTCCTTACAAAATATTATTAAAAATAAATGTGATTACCTGTCAGTTGGTTTCCATTTGTTAAGATTTAAATTATTTGTATACCAACAGAGATGAAGAATTTAGAATAACTGACCTGTAAAAAAATAAAGAGAATTTAAAACCAATTTCTAGAGATCGCTAAATATTATATCATTACTAAATTATTCCGTCTAAACATAATCGAAATTTGATTTTCCAAATTTACCACGTAATTATTTGGATAACTTACATTTCTTTGGATGAGAAAATATGTTTGAATTGTTTACCAAATTTTTCATTCTAAAAAGTGTTAGTAAAATTGCATTTTAATTGTAACTAACTTAAATTTGTTAATAAAATATTATTAACAACAAAACACACTACCCACTAAGTAATAAAAAAATACACTACCATTGCTGAATATGAGTACATAATTTTCCGATAATTTTACTCCCCTTATACAATTTACTTGATAAAGGTACATAATGTATTTATAGTCCAAGAAACGAGGAAGCGGCCCAATGTTATATGTGCAAAAATTAATATCAAAAAAAAATATGAGCGCACAGAAAATTAAAATTTAAGGTGAGTTTCTATTTCATGCGACTCGATCCTGATAACCAAACATAACCTAAAAAATTGGCAAAGCTGCAGCGGTTTTTTGTTAATAACTAAAAAACTACAGCTCTCATCGAAAAAAGTTAAATCAGAAAATTGTATGTATTAAAAAGATCTATCTATTAAATATATTATAATTTTTCGATATCATTGATACTTTTCGAGTTATATTCGAATTATATTGGAAAAACCGTGAAAAATCGGTTTTCCATACCTTGTTAACTGTATCGTATTCAAATTTGTTGGTAATCCAAAAAAGTGTTTTTTTGAAAAATTGATAAGTACTGATTATTTTTCAAGATATATAAAGTTTTCTCCAAAAAGATGCTCTCTTAATTTAGCTAGTTCTGCTCGGGGGATGATGCTACAGTAACGATTTAGGTCTTATTTTTTTCTGTAAGAGTTGTACTTTTATATTATCAAAAAAGTATATTGATTTTTTTAATTTTAAAGGTCAAAAAATTACTTTTAAAAAATTGCAATACTTTTTTAAATGTTTTTTTTTTAAATAAATTTCTTGTTTTTAGAAATGACTTTCATGAAAATAGATTCCTGGCATCAGTTCACGCATTTAAAAAAAATGAGTTCTTACGGTCATTGGAAGCCAAGATAATTTTTTTATTTAAAAAAAATTCGGAAGGCGCAATAATCATCGTACCATCGAAATAGATGAAGAATTGCCAAACTTCATGGACAGACAATATTGAAGAAGAAGAAAAAGAAGAAGAGTCAATTGATTCAGCAGACAATCCTCCAATAAAGAAAAGGAGAATTATTTTTTAATGTAAATATTTCTCACTATACTATATAAGTATTTTTACTATAATTATTTAATAAATATTTTCTACGTAATGAAGTTATTTTATCATTTGGTGAATATGATATTCGTGTTTATCTCGACGAGCTACTCCAAATTAAATACCAAAGGATTTTTGTGCATAGTCCAGAAGCCGAGATACTCAAAAATTTTCAAGCACAAGCAACTTTGAACGCACGAAATGAATTTTCAGTTCGAGCGCTCAACGCTCGCCACTCCGCCACCCGCTACAGCTGCCGCGCTCAGCGCCTGCACGCCTCACTTTATTCATCAATTATTAATACTGCAAATGAACTAGACATACCCCAGTATTTTTTTATTTAAAATATAGGTATTCAACCTTAATATCCATGAAGGTAACTGCTGTACGATGATTATTGCACCTTCCAGATTTTTTTAAAATACAAAAATTTTCTTGGCTCCTAGTGATCGCAATTATTCAATTTTTTTTAAAATGCGTTAAATGATGCCAGAAATCTATTTTCATAAAAGTCAGTCCTACAAAAACAAAATTAGGAAATTTATTTTAAAAAAACATGTAAAAACATAGTGCAATTCATTTTTTGATCCTTAAAATTACGAAATCAATAAACTTTTTTAATTATATGAAAGTACAACTTTTACAGAAAAAAATAAGCCCTAAATCGTTACTGTAGCATCATCAAAACTAGCTAAATTAAGAGAGCATCTTTTGGTGAAAACATCATATATCCTGAAAAATAATCAATATTTATCAATTTTAAAAAAAAAACACTTTTTTTGGCTTACCATAGGCTACACTTAACAGTAACTAACAAGTTTGAATACGTTACAGTTAACGAGCTATAGAAAACCCGATTTTTCACGGTTTTTCCAATATAACTTGAAAAGTATCAATGAAATTATAGTATATTTAATAGATAGATCTTTTTAATACCTACCATTTTTTTATTTAACTTTTTTCGACCGGAGCTGCAGTTTTTTAGTTATTAACAAAAAACCGCTTTTCGCAACTTTGCCAATTTTTTAGGTTATGTTCAGTAATCAGGATCGAGTCGGATAAAATAGAAATTCACTTTGAATTTTAATTTCCTATACGCTCATATTTTTTTTTATATTAATTTTTGCACGCACTTTTCCCTATTGCTTGGACTATCACTATTTACTCCAAAATAAATAATTAACCCCAATAATTTATCCAATTAACACGCTTATATTAGTTGCACCTGTCTGTTTGTATGTTTTTTTGCAACTGACTCTTTGGCCTCGATTTTGCCCTGCTTTAAGCGATCAGATTTAATTTAAACTTTACACACTTATCAAATACCGACGACAATGCAATAATTTAATCAACATATCCAATTATCCTGATTAGTTTTGCCAGGATTCATAAATTTCTTCGGGGATCCTTTGCATGAGAGTAAATGGGATAGAACTAGTGCGTGAACTACGCATGTCTGCAGTTCCAATAGTATTGCAGAAATGCTTAAAAATACGCGACAGTTTTCTACTTTCCAAAATACGTAGTTTGTCTATTATCTGAAAGATGGCGCCACTAGCCTTTTGCAGTAATACAAATGGTAGTTTGTATTTTTTGGTGTTAATTTTTTAAAAACACTTATGATATATGACCCTAAAAGCAGCAACCATTAATCGTCTAGAAGCATTTAAAATGGCTACATAGACGTATGCTCCGAACCGCATGGGTAGCTTAGCAGACAAATGAAACGGTTTTAAATAGAGCAAGCGCTGTCCGCGAACTACTAGTAACATTTAAGTGCCGAAAGCTGTCCTATCTAGGTCACATACTCAGGGGCGATCGTTACCGTATCCTTCAACTTATAATGAAGGGCAAGATAGAAGGCCGTAGAGGAGTTGGTAAAAGACAAGCCTCATGGTTAAGGAATCTTAGAGAGTGGACCGGAATTCAAGGCGCAGAACAACTATTTAGAATCGCCGAAGACAGAGCACAGCTCGCCACTGTGATTGCCAACATCAGGAGGACCTGATATGGCACCAAAAGAAGAAGAAAAAGAATGATATAAGTTATAGTTTAAAAAAAATAAAAGACACGCTTTTAGAGTTAACCAAAGTAAAAAGTAAAAAATAATTCTTAACATAAGAATAAAATTACTGACGAGAAAATTAATGTCACTGTTCTAAAAGCGTGGGGTGCTTTGTATGAAATTTTTAAACTAATTCTGCATTTAGGAATGAAAGCACCCCACGCTTTTAGAACAGTGACATTCATTTTCTCGTTAGTAATTTTATTCTTATGTTAAGAATTATATTTTACTTTTTAGTTTGATTAAATCTTAAAGCGTTTTTTTAGTTTTTCTAAACTATAATTTATTGTTAAGATTTATTTACACTTACGTTTTTTAAAAACGTTAAGTAACAAAATCGTAAAATTAAGAACAAATTACGGTATCTAAGAGACTTTCTAAATGTAACGGGATTGTTTCCGTTTTTTTATTTGTCCGGTTGACGGTTAGCATTGCTAAAGCTGACCTTGGCGTTTTCGTATTGACTAATTAAAGTTCGGTTTAGCTTTGTCATTATTTATTTAGTTCCATCATTTTTTGCCTTGCATCATTTAAAATCTCTATATATTATTTCTCAAAGTTGTTGTTTGTGACTATGAAATATCTTCCTTAACACCGTATCATAATTAATGATACGCCGTTTTAAAGATTTTTCTTTCCTCTAATGACGAAAAATAAGTTTAAATAAGTTTTAGTTTATTTTCGTTAAAAAATTACATTTTTCAATCTCTCTCTCTGTCTATCTTTCTCTCTCTCTCTCTCTCTCTGTGTGTGTGTACTCTGTAGCATTACAACCCAGGGTGGGTCTTTGCTGACTTTACAATCTGCCTTCACTTTCTGCGGTCCATCATAAGCTCTTCTGGTCGTTGGACATTTAGGGTCCGTAAGCCCGCTGCAATATTATCTTTCCACCGCATCCTTAGCCTTCCCAGCGGCCGTTTTCCTATCGGAGTCTCTTTCCACACCAGTTTTACGACACGTTGGTCTTGTCTCTTCACATGTCCGGCCCATCACAATCTTTCTGATTTTATTATTTTCACTTTATCTGGTTGGCTAGATAGTTTTTCCAATTCTGGTCATGTTGGAATCAAGGGTAATCACGCAGCAGACGAAGCAGCTCGATAAGATGTCCTCAATGAAAATATAGACAACAATTATGTTAGACCAGACCATTTTCGAAGAGGCTATTAGCGACCGCATAAAAGGACTAAAAATAAGTGAGAATATCAATAACATTCGATATACGGATGATACCGCACTTATAGCAGAAAGTATTGAAAATCTGCAAGTCCTTCTGAATTTATAACAAAAAAGGGGGGTTGTGTGTACTGTGATATACAAGATATCAATAGTTTAAAAAAGGCTATAGTACACAAAAAATGTTTAATTATTACAAGCCAACTCTTAAACGTTTTCGGCGTCAAGCCATCATCAGGAGAAATTTTTGTCACAAATTTGTTTACTAAAGACTAAACATGAAGAGGACATGACTAGCTCCACAATAAACATTTCAAGGTGAACAAAAATGATATAATTGTCGGTTTCATGTGAGTGGGGCGTGGTCGCCCCTCCACCACGACCCTTAGTAGGTCTAGAGGCTACAGTTCACCGCACAATCCAGCCCTTCTTACGAAGTTCATGGTTGTATAGGGTGAAATTTTTTTAAAATCG